>CM030360.1:287619299-288001091 GCA_017893485.1 Hemerocallis citrina | reverse complement strand
GAGCCGCAGCTACTAAGGTCGATATGAACCAGTTCCCGGCGGTACAGAATAGGAGGAACACCTGGAATACCGGTAAAAGGCCTACAGCACCAAGTAGTTTTAGGGGACAGCCCCCAGCTCAGAAGTTCAGGCCAACAGGGGCGAACGCCATTGCACTGACTGGGAAGCCAAACTACGAAGGAGCAAGGTCCTCGGGTGTGACTTGTTACATTTGTGGAGAACCTGGGCATTACAAATCCGAGTGTCCCAAGGCAAGGGGTCCCCTGACTTGTTTCCACTGTGGGAAGGAAGGCCATGCTAGGTCGCAATGCCCGCAACTCAAGCAAGGGGGACAGGGTCAGAAGTAAGCTAATCCGGGGTAGAAGCCATACCGGCAGGGTGAGTGTTCGCACTGACCGAAGCTGATGCAGATGATGTTGACAACATCATCACGGGTATGGAAGAAACTGATTAGGTTCCTCTTATTTTCATTCTATATAATAAAGTGTTATATAATGAGAGTACTCTTTATGTAACATGAGAAGTTCAAATAAATGGAATAAAAGCAACAGTTTTATTTGATACGGGATCATCTCACACATTTGTGTCACCCTTATTTGCGAAACAATTGCGAGTCGAACCAAAAATTTCCTGGCAATGTTCTATCTGTGGCTACCCCATCAGGAGAAAATTTGACTACCGACTGATATTATGAAGCGTGTGATCTTGAGATTGGAGGCAGAATCTTGGGCATCGACCTCATTGAGTTGGCAGTTTTGGGGATCGACATCATCATTGGCATAGACTGGATGTCCATCTATGGTGTCACTATTGAGGGCAAGAGTAAGGAGGTTATAATAATGGCACTATGGGGACCAGCAGTTACATTTCAAGGGAAGAGAAAGTGAAAACAGTTGGTAGCAGCGCTATCTGAGCCGAAGGTTCCCGAAGAAGTGAAGCAGATTCCGGTAATCCGAGATTTTCCAATAGTATTTCTAGAAGATCTACCCGGGCTTCCACCTCAGCGGGATGTAGAGTTCAGCATCTCCATTCAGCCAGGGAGTGCACCCATTTCTAAGGCACCGTACAGAATGGCGCCGGTTGAATAGGATGAGATCAAGAAGCAGATTGAAGAGTTGTTGAACAAAGGATTCATCAGATCGAGTGCATCACCATGGGGAGCACCAGTTCTTTTTGTAAAGAAGAAGGATGGATTGATAAGGATGTGCATCGATTACAGATAATTGAACCAGGTAACAGTGCAGAACAAGTATCCGATTCCTTGAATCGATGATTTATTCGACCGTCTATAAGGAGTAGCTATCTTCTATCAAATAGATGTACGGTCGGGTTATCACCACGTTCGAGTAAAGGAAGAAGATGTGCACAAGACAGCATTCAGAACTCGACATGGTCACTATGAGTTCCTAGTCATGCCGTTCGGAGAAACCAATGCACCTGTTATTTTTATGGACATGATGAACAGGGTCTTACGGCCGTTCATCGATTCTTTTATCATTGTGTTCATCGACGACATACTGGTCTACTCCAAGACAGAAGTAGAGCATGCGGAGCACCTAGCAGAGGTACTGAAGAAGTTACAGGAGTAACTTCTAGGAGTCTTCTTGTACATTAGAATCTTCATTGAGGTGGGTGTCTTCTTGAACGTTCTAAATTATAGTATCATGCATGTGTAGGTAAATTGATATATAAAATTGATATGTATATGAGTAGTAATTAAATTGTAATGATGATATTTAGAATGAAAATGCATGCTAATTGAAAGATTGTCATGAAAATAAGTTGATTGATGTTGTTTGATTGCATGGTAGTACATTATGATTATATTAAATGATATGGATATAGATTTGTACACAAAGTTACTAATTCATGCCAAGAAAAGTTTCTATTTTGAATTTTGTTTACACATCAGAAAATTGTATCTAATAAAATAGTTAGAATCTAGAACTAATTTTTTTTTGGGGAGCATCTTGTATGTGTCAGGAACATTCCTTTAAAATTTCATAATATTCGGAGTTCGTTTACTATTTTTGTAAAATCTAAACTCAAAATTAGTTAGTAGTTGGCTGGTTACTAGAAATCTGCACACCTTTCGGTTTTTGATCAATTCCGCATTGTAAATGAAATAATTTGAGAAAAGTCAGAACTAAGAAATTTTAGTAGACTCGTTAAA
Organism: Hemerocallis citrina; assembly: GCA_017893485.1. Taxonomy (NCBI): domain Eukaryota; kingdom Viridiplantae; phylum Streptophyta; class Magnoliopsida; order Asparagales; family Asphodelaceae; genus Hemerocallis; species Hemerocallis citrina. Next base: position 287,998,918 of record CM030360.1, on the reverse strand, counting down.
CTTTTTGGAAAGTCTAAGAAATCAAGTTTTCACAAAGAATTGGATTTTATATGAATTTAACAAGACTGTACAGTAGTAGTATTTCAGTATCTCGACCCCACTGTACATTTTGAAGAATTCAGGGTTATAGATACAGTATTTTGAGAAAACTTATAATTAAAAAATTAAAGTAGGCTTGTATACCATTAATATGATATAAAGAACGCTAAGTTTCGTGAAGTATACAATTTTTTATGATTTTTAAAAATAGCATGAAATGCAGTTTTCTAACTTTGAATTTATTGTTTTACAAATGAATCTTAAACGAATTGATTGAAAATATATTCTCACTATTTTAAGTTATATTTTGAGAAAGTAAAGATCATATTCATACTTAGATGAGATGTGAACTTAAAAAAAATATATATGTATAGGATTCAAGATGTTAAGATTAGTTCAAAATAAATCAAAGGAAGACAATGAGATAAATTTTCAAAGATGAATTTTAAAGAGATTATGTCTTAATCTTAATTAACTTGTATTGAGAAAGTTTTGATGAATATGAAAAGTGTATTGTGAAAATGAATAGGTTGAGATTGTACTTATTGATGAATGAATAAGAATGAATGAAAGTATTTTGAATAAAATATGAATACATGAAAATTGAGAATATGAATTATAAGGGGATGAGTACCCCAAGTTGTTGAACATGAAAATACGTTGATTTTAGAGACTTAGTGAGACCCAGATACCGGCAAAGAAATGAAAATGAATAATTGAATTATGAGAAGTAACCAGTTGGGTTGACTGTCTCGGTGTTTGGTTTAAGACCAGTGGGTAAGCTAGGCTCTAGTTCTTAATAATCATAAATTAAACTTAAGGATAGGCACTAGTTAGAGATATGACAAAACGAGTGCAAACGTGAGTTATGGACTCCAGAATGATCTTTGGAGAGATACGGTCCCCAGTATTCCTGGACGATGGACGTAAAGACCACAGAATGATCAACGGAGTGAGAACGATCTCCAGTATTCTGGGATGAGAGTGATGCTCATGGGATGCTTGTGCAATGAGGGCTCCAGAATGACCTGCTGTGTGAGACGATCTCCAATATTTTGGGATGATGGGCGTAAGAGCCACAGAATGATCCACGGAGAGGGATTGGTCTCCAGTATTCCAAGGGCGAGAGCCAACACTTGCAAGGTGTCTAAATCTTGTAGTAGTCATCGTCGTAGGCTGCTTGGCGAGGGATCTAACCCTACAATGTGGAGTACGTAGGTATTTGCCTCGGACCTTTGTAGTATGGGATGCATAGAATCCGAACAAGTATGCATTAGTGTCATTGTAGTATAACATCTGCATTAGGCATTAAGTCATATAATACACTGACATATTTAGGATACTCATTCTTTACACTTTTATATGCATTCAAGTTTGTGTTTGTTAAAGTAGGAGATTTCGTTATAATACAGCATAGAGAGGATCACTGTTTGTAACATTGCGGCGGTTGTAAGCTACTAACGTGTCCACAGATTCATATGTAGGACTTGGAACTTACAAGGAGATATAAAGATTAATTTGATGCTGAGGATTACTTACATGCTCAATTTGTTAAAATTGTATATTGATCATGTTGTACTTGATTTATTTTCTGCTGCGTTATTGATTTAAAAGAAAGTGTTGTAATAAAAGATTAAAAATTCCTTGTAAAATTCTATGAAGTGAAGTGTAGATCTTGTTGAGCTATGATTTGCCGTATTTTGGTATTCGGGGCGTTACAGATCTATAGCGACTAGGGGTCCACTATCTTTGGTCCGCTAGTCAAGATGGATATTTAAACATTATTCGGGGCCGCTACAAGATAAGGAGACAACAATAGTCAACATCCCCTTCTGCCTCGATCCGCGCGTCAGCAGAACCTGACCTGACCCTGTCTTGCCACTGCGCCCTCGCCTCTTACTTTCATCAATGCTTCCCTTACTTTCGCTAGCCATTTGAACCCGAAGCTGACCTGAATATGACCCTTTTGAAAGTGTCTCAAGTTAGAGATCATATGCTACTACTTTGCTGCTACTAGATCCAAATTCGGATATGAAGCCGATCAGAAGCCCTAGAAGTATTTTGGGGGAAATCGATCGAACATTTAATTTGGAAAAATTTGGGGAGGATGTAGATCCGAAGCTGATCCAATCCAACACCTGAACTCGACCCGCTCTGCCTGCTGCTTAAGTCAAATCCTTTTGACCAATCCAGGTCCGAACTGTTTATGCTGACATCATCATTCCTATCCTGACATCAATTTTCTTTGAGCAATTCTCCTCGACGTCGGTTCCGACCATTTCTCTTCATTTATGAGGATTCACACCAAACCTATTTGAGAATATGAAGTGCCATAACATGCACTTTCAGGGCTATCAACCGCAATCCATTGCACATGTACCCCCCAGTTCTGTTTGCTCCAAGTTAAATGAGGACGAGATTCAGTTTCTTTAACACTATCGCGCTTCTCGACATCGGTCTTCTTCTTTTGTCACATTAGTAAGGTCATTTATTGCATGCTTAACCACTTCATATCCGACATCATGGGAAATAAATTCAGGTGCTTCTAATCATATGATTGAGCATCCAGGTGTATATTGTTATCTATTACTAGGTCATTTCATCCAACTGTTAGACTTGGTGATGACTCTACCTCCCCAGTTTGGGGGGTCGGACATGTAAACATTATTTCCACTTTATTTCTTAGTTATGTTCTTCACATGCCAAAAATTTCATTTAACCTAATATATTTTTACCAAAATGACCAAAATACTAAATTGTTCTGATACCTTTTATTCTGGTCAGTGTGTGTTTCAGGAAAATGGGAGGGGAAAAAAATTGCCACATGATGTGTGTCATAGGGTATTTATCAGTTTGATAGTGTTTCTAATTCATTTACATGCTTGAGTGTTTGCACGCCTTTAGATTTGCATTTCCAGTTGGGACATTCATCCTTACAGAATTGGTTGAAGTTGAAACCTCAATCATCTTCTCTTAAGGAGTCATCTTTTGAGTCATGCCAATTAGGGAAACACTTGCATGTGTCTTACCCTCATAGAGTTAGTAAACGATCGAGTCGACCTTTCGGTTTAGTTCATTTTGATGTTTGAGGACTTTGCCATATTCAGCACTACCAATAAGGTATTGGATCACTCAAGTGTTCTAACAACATAAGAACACCTCTTTCGACCTAGTTTATGCTAATGTGCCTATTGTTCATTCGCCTCAAGAAACTGATACACCATTTCTTGTGCCTACAACTACATCTCTCGTCACATCCACTGAACCGACACCTACTGTTCCCAATGATGGTGAACTTGTAACACCCCGTAATTTTTAATACAATATTTTTAATTAATAAATAACTAAATTAATTTATTTAATTAATTTGAAATTTTGTGAAATGGTCATTTTCACATGAGCAAAACACGTGCAAATATTATTTAGGTGCAAATTTCCACTTTTAAATTTCTGAATAAATTCTCCTATTTATAATTGAGTATATTCTAAAATTTGGAAATTTTCTGAAAAAAGAAACTTTTTTGTAAATACTTTGAAAGAAAAGGGTTTTTGTGCAAAATATCGTTTGGAGGCAAAATTCGAATTCAAAATTTGGTTGGGCTGTTTTGGTTGGCCGGTTGGGCAGGGGAGATATTAGGGGGGGGAGAGATTTCATCCCTCTAATTTTATGTGATTTGATTTGATTGAGTATATATATGTTTACGCAATTTTGAAATTATTAGGGGACTAATTTGCAAAATTGTGATATACGGACCTCACCAAAAGCTGATATACGAACACCAGGGCTCCCCACCGGAGTAGTTAGAGCCTTTCCCGTAGAGTCTCGCTCACCGGGTCTTTCTCTAAACCTCCTGCCCGCATTGATCAACAAAGGACCTGACAGATATAAGGTTTCCCCAACTCGCTACACTCTTCCTTACACTAGAGCAGAACTTGCAGTCGAGACGACGTCAACACTCCAAACCTCCTCAAAGGTTGTTACGGACATAAAGGCATTCCTACCGAAATAGCGAAGCCCCTACAGAGTTTTCCCAACTCCCTAGGGCAGCTCGGGGTCCCTGTCCGCATTAAACGAACCTAGGATTTGGCCAGGCGTGATGACACCATGCGTCCCCCTGACAGGCGAACACCCTCGCTAGTACCTGTCCTTAAATTTAACCAAGACTTGATCTAGTCCTACCAAGTATCCATGCTACCCCACTCCAAGATTAAAGTATAAGATTAATCACATGATCAGTAGCATTTCTCTTATCAACCGATTACTAAAAACCATCACTCTAGCCAAACTCTAATTCTCTTTCATTTTCTTATTAGAAGTATGAACCTTTAGGCGAGCCTAGAACTATCTCATGTTACCCATCCCCTTAGTTAGGCGATCTATCTACCATTTCCAATCCCTAACTTGGTAATTAACTTAGCTTGCTATGAACAACTAGTTAAGTTCCACTTGTAGACTCTTTCTAGTTAGTTACCTTTATCATTAATGGATCTTAACCCATCCCACACTAGGACTCAACTAGTCTTCAAGTTCGGCCCAAGGGTTGACCTGCCTCGGCCCACACTTGGCACGAACCAACGACGAACCGACTCTGTCGATCGCCGCAACCGCCATCTACGCTTGGAGTTCGATCGCAACCTCGGCCCGACCAACATATAGCTTCCGCTATTAATGCTCGACGGTCCTCGACAAGTGTAGCTCCAAACACATTCATGGAATCCATCCATGCATGGCGAGTACATCGGCGCACGAGTCATCTCCTCCAACGCGTTCGATGCGACACGGGTCCTATTCTACCCATCTAGGTTTGTCAACAAGACTTAGTCCTAGAGTCTCAATACTCAACCGATGTATCCCAACAAGGTACACTACACTAGGAGTAAGTCCTAACCCACGAATACATAAAAAAAGGTTCTAAGAGCCCTAAAATTGACAATTTACAATTCCAAACAGCAAGCACGTGTTTGGCGTTTAAGCCAAACAGAGTCACTCCCGGTCCCGTTTCTTTGAAGAATCGCGATCGGGCACTCCCATTCTTATACTCAAGGTAGAAAGCAAGTATAAGCACACTTTGGACATGGATTTCATCCCAAAGTGGTCAACAACAATACCCCAACATCCAATACAATTTTCACTTCAAAATAGTGAACAACGTTGTCTATATTGGGGTCTATAAGCGACTATGAGCTACTCATAGCAAGAAAATTTTGATAATTTAAGTCCTAACTCATGTCCATACCTATAAAATGATTCTTGACCTCAAACAGCATCTCTAAGCTAGTAAAGTACAAGTTCAAATTCATTTTCATGAAGATCGTGCAAAATAGTGAGCTCTATGATTCACTATGTTTCTGTCGTTACTTGTAAAAATCATATAAAATCGTACACTTACCCAAATTATGATTTCTTGGTCATTCCAGAAATTTCTATGTGTCTACTACAACTTCTTAGTTTCAAGTTTCTTCAGATAAGGTCGTTTACATGCTCTTATGGTCCCATCTTTAACAAGCATACATATTTCCAGAACACCACATCATATTAACACACTCATAGGAAAAAATCAATTTAAAATAGAAAATGGTGTCAGAACATTATGAAATTTTAGATTCTAGATCCTGACACATGATGTTACAACACTTCCAAAAATCATGTGATACCAAGTAGATATTTAATTATGTCTCTTTGAATGTCATCAAAAACAGAGCAATAACAGCAGCATTTTGTTTACTAAAATAACTAGCTGAGTTTGCATAATTTTATTAACATAGCTACAATGGTCCAAAACTCATGAAATTTGAAACATAGGTTTTAGATACATTCAATATTAACATACTAAAATTTCAGATCATTACCATAAACATGCAGCAATATACAAGTCATTCTTCTCACAACAGTAACAACAAAAACTGTTTCCTTTTCTTCTGACCAGTATGCAAGTTGGCATTTTATTTTAATTGCCAAAAAATCATAAAAATCTGGAAAAATTACTGAAGGTGTACGACACATAAGTGAACATCATGTAAAAATTTCAAGTTAATCCAAGCAGTAGAGTTTCAATATATGAGCTACGGATTGACAACAAAATTTCAGCTTTTCAATAGGATTTTCTGTTTTGGGTTTCTTAGCACAAAACGAGTTATTTAAGTTCATTCTAGAGCATGCATATAATTTTTCAGTCACTACAACTACCATCTAACAAAAAATAACAACCAAAGAGATTAGAATCTCCCACTTTAATGAGTTTGATGGAAAAGAGAGATCCTACAAGCTCCTAGCTTCAAGATTTGCCTTCTTGCTCCTAGCTCCTTGCCTTCTTGGCTCCTTGGCTCTTCCTCCTTGGCTTATCTTCTTCTTTTTACTCCAAATCAATAGCAAGGTCTCTCTTACTCTCTTTCTTTCTTTCTCTCTTGAGTGGTGAAAGTTGTAGGAGGTGAGAATGAGAAGTAATGGTTGAGAAGGGTTTAAAAGAACACAAACGAGAGCATGGGGGTGTGTTTGGCCTGATTTGGGCATGGGAAAATGGGGGATAATCTCCTCTTGCGTTGGCTCAGGGGGGAGGTGGAGTGGAGAAGAACTCATCATGAGACAATTTGAGTTCAAAAAACCCTAACCATAGTTCTCTTTTCCCTCCTTTTCTCATGTACTCTTTGGGCTTCACATTTTTTTTGTACAAGTCATGTCACACTACAAGTGTGTGTTCATGGCTCGATGGTCAAAAGAACATGGTTTGAGCCCATATCTAGCTCATGGTGAGTCTGGTTGAAGTTTATGAAATAATTTCATACTAATAGTTTCAAAAAGAAAAATAAATAAATAAATATAGTATTTTAGTGCTTAACAAATCATACATATATATTCATATGAAAATCTGGGTTGTTACATAGGGTTTCAGATTATACAGGGAGTAAAGATTGCACAGTGAACAGGTTCAGGATAAGCTAATGTGTTGCAGAAAGCGAATGGACTTCCTGGTCATCGCGCACGCGCTGTGGGGGCTAGCGCTGCTGTGTGTGGTCTCACGGGTTCGAACCCGAGGCCTGGACTTTTCTTCTGGGATGGTTATTTAATATCCAATATATATATATATATATATATATATATATACCTGGACTTTTCTTCTGGGATGGTTATTTAATATCCAATATATATATATATATATATATATATATATATTATATATATATATATATATATATATAGGCAATAATGTGAAGTTTTTGAATGAGTTGTTGATCAAGAATTAAAATTGCAAGTTTCAGATTTTATTAAAGAACTAGTTTCAGTTTATTGATGATTTGAGACTTCTATTTTGTGCAAGTGGATTATAAATTTCGTGACATGATGTACATTTATGAAGTAAATATAGAGTCAATTTTTCAAAAATAAATATTTATTTATTTTTGGACTGTTCTTAAGGATAAGAACACATAAATTTTTGATTTACAGAGAAAAGAGTTTTAAGTTTCGGCAAGTTTGAGTTGTGATTTTGAATGTATAAAACGATAATTTTGGAGATGAAATTCTCGATTTTGAGGAAAGTTGTGTTTCAGTTTTGATGGATAAATGTTTCAGATTTTAAAGAGCTATTTTCAGTTTTAAAGAGGTGTAAATTTTCAGATTTTGAAACTATGAAATTTCAGACTTTAGGGATAAATCTTAGAATTGAAAGATGATTATTTCAGTTATAAAGTGGGTAAATCTTCCAAAAATTTGAGTGTGATTTCAAATATGGAAAGGAGTATTGTGACTTGAATTTGAAGAGGTACAATTAATTTATTTTGTTTCTATAAATGAAAGGGGTTTTTATGTAAGTGAATTGCTCATTAAATGATGAATGATATATGATAGAGTGATTGTGGATAAATGAATGTTTATAACTGATAAGAGATTATCCTCAATGAGATGTTGAAATTATGTTTGAGAACTTGTGGAAAAGTGATGTTTCCACATATGAATAAAAGAAGAATGTTTTGATGATTGAAACAAGTGGTGGTTCATATTGAAATTCAGGGTTATTGTTAGAACCATAGAAAGATTGTTTTGGATTTGTGTTGTGAGCATTTAGAGGCTAAGCAGGACTCAGGATTACTAGCAGTGAATTATTTGATTATAGGAATTATCCAGGGAGGGCTAGTATTCCTAGTTTTTTTGGGATTTAAGTCTAGTAGGGTGGAGCTAGCTCTAGGTGGCTCAGGTTACTCCTTTTTACACATAAGGACAGATACTAGATGGTGATATGATGAAACAAGAGCAAACGTGAGTATGTGGGCTCCATGATGATCCGCAGATCATCCTGGAGCGAGATAGTTCCCCAGTATTCCGAGATGAGGGTATGAGAGGCCCAGGATGATCTGCGGAGTGGGATTATCTCCAGTATTCCAGAACGAGAGCGATGATCATGGAATATTTGTGCAATTAGGGTTCTAGGATGACCTTGCGGAGTAAGGTATTCTCTAAAAGAGTTCTCAGACGAGAGAGGAAGGCCTCCAGGATGTTTAGTGGATAGAGTCTGACCTCCAGTATTCCTGGGCGATTTGTCTAAATTTCGTAGTAGGCATGGGTGTAAGTTGCATAGCTTGTGATTGGTCCCCAAAATTTGGAGTACGCTAAGGGCTTGCCCTCAGACCTATATTTTATGGGCGGCATAGAATCCAAACAAGCATGCATTAGTAAGCATCATAGGCACTTCTGTTTTCCTTGATCTTGTCTTGTGCATTTCGATGTTTTCCTGTCGCATATTTTATTCTTGCAATTTCAGTATTTATTGTTATTTTATGATTCTTTTATTATCATTTTATTTGTGCTACAAGTGTGTGGTTGTGAGACTCTGGAGAATCACTGCTTTCATTAGCATTGTGTCAGTTTTCTTCAACTGACGTGCCCACTCTTCAGTTCATTTTGCAGGATTTGTAAGTGAGTAGATTAGCAGGGTTTGAAGTTGGAGCTATGAGAATATCAAACTCTTGTTATTCATTTGAAATGTATTAAAAAGTTCTGTAATTTTCTGCGGTGCACTGTAATGAGTATTGATGTAAAGAAAAGTTGTAATTTTTCTCCGTGTGTTTACTGTGTTTGGTTTACATTGAAGTAAAGATTCTAGATTTGTGTCTCGTATTTCCTATTATGAAATTCAGGGCGCTACAAGGTTGGTATCAGAGCATGCTTCAATAAGTAACACAAAACATGATATAGGGAATGAACCTAGGTGGACACTAGAGCTTGAGTACCAAGGTGGCATTTGATGTGTGAGTTAGTTGTTTTCATCATGAATGGTTGTAGTTAAATTTGAATTATTTGTATGTCTAGATTCGAATAATTTTTTTTTTATCGTAAGTGGGTTGATTGTTTTCGCATAAATAAAAGATGAATGATTTGTCTCCTCTTGCTGTTATAATTAATTTTTAATTATTTTTATTATTATTGATGTTTAATTGGGATAATTTTATTAGTTATTGACTTATTTATTTTAGTACAAATCTAATTATAATTGTTTAATTTTAAAGTATGTTTTGCTAGTACTAGCCTATTTATTTTATAATTTTTGTGTTTTACAGAAACAAATTTTATTATTGAAGTTTGGAATGTTGCGAATCTAGCTTTTTTTTTTCCGATTGGTGTTTGCAATTTATCGTTTTGAATAACGTAATGTTTGATTTTTGTTTGTCACTTTTATGTGACGGATACTACAAAAAATACATTAGAATTAACAAATTTCACTTAAATCTTGTTTTCTTTTGGTTATTTCTTTGAATACATTTTGGTTTTTTTGGAATGTAGCTATTTAGATCAGTTTATAATAGCTTTTTAAAGTTGCCCTTGATGATATTTTTTTTAACATTACTTTTTTGAAAGTTTTTATAATGGTTTTACTATATTGAACTATTGTACCCATAAGATTTAAGTTGGATTTGTTTCAAGTTTTTTTAATTTATTTTTCTATTGTTATTGATTTCAAATTTTTATTTTAATATTATTAATATAAGATTTTATTAGTTTTAGATTTTATTTATTTATTTATTTAATTATTTATTATTTATTTATTTATTTATTTGTTATTTATTTATTTATTTATTTGTGATTAATTTCATATTTCTGTAAGTTTCGAATTTGTGTGAATTTAGATTTTTGTGTTGTTAGTTTCAGATTTTTTACAAGTTTAAAATTTGTATGAATTTATATATATTTTTTTATTATTGTTGGTTTCAGATTTGAATGATTTCTGATTTTTAGAATTAGCAACGTTCGTATTTGACCGGTTATTCTTGAAAATTTTAGGTTGATTAACCCCTATAACCGAATTAGATTAAATTCATTTTAATTGATTAGTTACAAATTTCTTGAATTTATTAAGTTTCAAGATGACAAATTCCAGATTTGAGTATATAAATATTTCAGTTTTGGTATGATGTGATTTTAGATTATAATTTCAGGATTGACACAATATAATTCCATATTTTTGAAGCATGTAAATATTGATTTGAAAAAGTGAAAATTTAGATTTTGAGTAAATATAATTTCTTATTTGATATAATTTTAGTTTTAAGAGTACAAATTTCAGATTTTGAGTTGGTTTGCTTCAAAATTAAATGTTAATAAATGTTTATAGATTCACTTAAGTAATATTTGTTCGTGAACTATTCTAAAATTCAAGGTTTTAATTTAACTGAAACTTAAGTTTCACATATAATTTCTTTCTTTACGACATTTTGTTGTATACTATTCTACTTCATATTTTCGGATAACTTGAACTAGTTTACTTGGTTTTACCTTATTTATGTTTTTATGCAATATTAGATTTGCTACGTCGGAATTTGATTCCAAATTTTCTCACTTACGCTTGTTTCACTACAAAATGCCCAGGACTATAGCGGCGCTTTTACAAGGCTATAACGGCTGGTTTTTGGCACCGTCATAGCACATAACGGCGTTTCTAAAATCGCCGCTAAAAGCGTCGTTAGAACGTGCGTCGTTAAAGCCATATAGGCTATCACGACGTTTTATGTCGCCGCCGCTATAGGTGCTAACTTATAAAGGCGTTTCTAAAACGCCGGCATAGGCCAATTTCTCTTTTGTTTTGTAAAAAATGAACTAGCTATAGCGGCATGTCAAAAACGCCGTGGTAGATGAAAATTCCAAAAAAAATTAACCTATAGCGGCGCTTTTGAAGCGCCACAATAGAGTTATTTTTTTTGAAAATTCTGGTATCTATGCCGGCATTTTAGGGTAATTAATCGCATATTACAGATAGCTATAGTCATATTAAATTTAAATACTTAAATCTTAAAATCAATAATAATATCAATAATCAACAACCAAAAGTCACACATCACAAAAAAACAACTCAATATAAAACAAAATATATAACACATATAAACTTTCATACAACGAGTGTCAATTGTATATGTTGTACAACACTTAGTTATTACAAAACATAGATATAATTCCTACAAAATATTTAAAAAAAATCCAAATCCGACAAACTACAGCAGGGGGAGTCTCCTCGTGTGGCCCAGTGTTGCTTCCAATTCCATCGTTATTTTGCCCTAGTGTATGTGCGTGACTGGAAAACCGATGGAATACGCTGGCCCTGTGGAAAAACATAAATATTTCATCATCAATTTGTCAAACGAAAGAAGAAAAAGAGCACAAACTAGAGCATAACCAATTCAAGTTTTGAAACATGCTGCAGTCATACACAGGTTTGACTACCAGGAAAAATCTTTTGAACCTGTTAACTGAGTTAGCTTTACATTGAGTACCATTTAATTCTATTTAGCATTGATAAAAGGTTTGACTACCAAAATTATATTTGTTCCCTTTCTGGTGGGAATTCTGGAATGCAATTTATACATTAAATAGTGATGTATGAGTTGCATATGTATATACATTAAAGAAGCTGCATGCAAAAGCTTAAAGTAAAATAGCTTATGAAGTAGATGAAGAAAGGAGATTAGTCAATCAAAGAACTTATCTTGGGGGCCGAATTTCCATTCCATTCTGGCACGAGTGTTGTGATATCCTGACCCATCACCTCAGCAATCTCCTCCGATTCCCGGTCTGTAATCTCCAACTCCTTCACCATCTCATTTGCAACATCAATTGGAGTTTCACTAAGGATATCGAAGGGGAAATATATGTTCCTCGCCTGACCTGATCAGTTCAATCAAAAATGAAAAATTTTCCATTATGCTAATGCTATTAAAACTGAGCACACCCTTCAGTTTTATCTTCACAACAATATGATATAGGATACAGATACATTCAGGAACCTATAGAGATGAAGAGAGGGTACATACCATCTTTGTCAGCAATCTGAACTTTCAAAAAGATGGTATCATCTTCTTCATTCATCTTCCCAGTTATTGCCATGTCGGTGCGTTTTGTAGTTTTTTTCCTATCAAAAAGATTTGGAAAAGAAGTAAATATTTTAGAGGAGCTAAAGATGCAGAGAGTAAACTGTATGAGTTCTATGAAATTTGTTGTAAAACGTATGAGTTCAAGCAATTATTTGATTTTATACGTTCAAAACAGTAAAATTTTATACTTTCAAGTTTCAAGACAGTACAGTTCATTATAAAATTCAAAGTAATGAATAAAAACTAGTGAATGTTAGAGGATTATCTTACCTTAATGATGCTGAGATATACTCCAGCATATAACAGCATTCATACACCAATATAACCCAAAAATAAAATTGTAAAAGTGATAAAACCTGAAAATTCTTCATATAAATCCTTCAAATGCTTAAAGACTTTCCTGCATGAACATGGGAAAGATCCTGCAAAAGCAAAAGTAAAATTATACCTCATAAGTCTAAAATTCAGGCAGTAAGTCCAAAAGTAAACAGTTGGGCCAAAATATATAAATCTTATATATAGAACCTGTCAAACTCTTGATAAACAAAGAGTAGAGACTCCATTCTAGCTACCCTCTGAGTGAAAGATGAAGTTCTCTCAATTACTCACCCTCATTCCTCTTTTGCTCTTCCTCAGAAGCTCCAGTTATATGATCAAGGCCCTTTACAGCGACATAATAACTCGTGTTATCTCTCCAAAGTCCTACATAAGTTACACTGCTCCACATACTCCGCAATATTTACTAAGGACAAATTAAACTGATCAGAAAACTGATTTCTATTTTCATCAATTTGACTTGATGAGCAACGAGTCAGTTGTATTCTATGAGCTTTAATATCAATAATTTGTTTTAGTTTTAAATATTACATATTCTTTACATAACTTCATTCGTTAGATCTTTTTACTTTTTTTAAGTACAATTTTTGAATCTTATTAATCGAACAAAATAGAGTTTAGAGGCACAAATTGAATCAGCTCCTTTGTCTAAGCATTCACACCATGGAGGATTATAAAGATGAGACAAGCTTTTAATTAAAGTACAAATCAGGAGAAGCACCTATCTGTAAGTAAACAGAGTGCACCACCTCAGTTCTCTGATAGAAGAAGTACAGACTTCTCGTACATACAAGTATATATGGAATAAGAATTGAGGTTGTGCTCAATATATCTTGTGTTATATATTACAAATAATTTTGTGCAGTATTCTTATTCTTCAATAAATACTTGGGGTCTAAACTCCTGTGTATATGGAATTAGTTTGTATCTAAGAATTTAGGCAGGGGAAACATGTGCAGTGCATGTGCGCATAAAAATTATTTGGGGTGTGTATATGTACCTTTCGGACATTGTTGTTAATATCAGCTTTGCCACTTTCAATTTGAGTAATTTCTTCTCTGATGGAGATAAGAGCATCACAGAACCAGTCGAGCTCCGCCTACGAAGGATGTGGATATTTCTTAATGTAGGTAGATGAAATAGAGAGAACAAAGAACTGACATATAAGAAATAGTTTAGCAAAGAAAGAAAGGGTTTCACGGCCTGTCAATTCCCCAATGTGAAGATCATGTTGGCTGATATATGCAGCTGTTCTCTGCGGTACAAACTCATGCATTCCATGCCCGTTGTAAGTCACTCTACCCGAAACCTATTGTTTTATTTTCAAACACACGAAGAATATCAGATTTTATATTCCAGTAATTTACACTAAAATTAAACCACTGCTGCAAAATTTGAATGCCCTGACCTTTAGATCTGACCCTAGTTTTCTTGCCAAAGCCAACAGTAAGGTAGTTTTCCCCAAGTCTGGAGGCCCCAAAATCAAAGTCATCCTCCAAATTGATTCTTATTTTCAGAAACTAACTCTTGAAAGAATTAAAATGTCAAAAATCACAACCTTTTGAACACAATTCAAACCTTCGTGGCTTGATGATTCCTCTGACATCTTGAAGAATTGAAAAGGGTCTCTTTCGACTCGACAGTATATGAAAGCTATTAGCCAAAGCCTTAGGTTTCAAAAACAAGAAACGAAATTCATAAGCTTTTATGAAATTAATATATAAACCCAAAAAAAGGTTGTTCAATTTAATAATATGAAGGGATAACATTGTCAAATGAAATTATCAGTCGTACGTCGTACAATTACTGAAACGGATAATATTGTCAAATGAAATTTGTATGCAAAACAGATTATTAATAAAATAAAATATAAGTAAGATGATTTTGGTTCAAATTTAGAAGATTTGATGATTCTAACATAAGCTTACTCAATGCAAGGAAAGTTATTTACAAGTATATCTTCAGAAGAAGATTTATGAAAAAGAAATTCCTCATTCTGCTTACATGTGAATATTTATAATGTGGAAGTGTTTCAATTTTCACTAGGCTTCTTGAAATAGTTTACAACCAACCGTTTCATTTAATAAGCTATCTTGAATCATCAAAGCTCACTTAGCTATACCGAGATTGAAAATGTTGCCTGCTACAGCATCATCACAATTATCAGCTTTCAATCAACAACCAAATCAAATCACATTTAATTTGTTTCAATTATACTCAAACCTTCATCACATTCAATTTGCTGCAAACCATTAATTCCTATTACTAATCATGATCTATAAATGACATACAATATCGAAAACCAAGAAAAAACCCCTGCCTAACCACAGTGAACCCCTCATGGAATTAGTTCACAAATAAGCTCCATAAAGAAGATAAATAACAAAACAACCCATTATATGCTTCAAACCCATCACCACATTCAATTTCTTTTTCGAACTCCAAATTCTCAAAAGCTAGTCAAGGGCATGCGACTCTAAAACCAGGGCCTAATTCCTTGGACTTCTATATGAGGTCCAGCCACATCTACATATACACATATAGTAGGCAGTTGAACGTTTGTACGTGTTTCATTTTTGTGAGGAAATTGAACATGAAGGTGTTTATTGAAAAGAATTATTAAAACCTGAGGAGTACTACGAGGGTAGTGAATGGAGTCGAAGATGAGGGGCCTGCATTTGCCATCGATGAAAATTGCTCTGTGGTCGTAGCTGACATTACCAACAATAGTGTACAATGGCAAAATTGCAAATACTTATTAATACATCATAATCATAACATTCACAAATCATAATTATTCTTCTCTCCAAAACAAAATTTCCACAATCAAACAAGCCATAATTTTTCCACAATTCCACAAACCCTAATTTTTCCTATCACAATCCCAAATGCTCAAATTTAAATATTAACCTATTATCAAATTCTCAAATTCATACCTAGCGTTTAAGAGGGGGAGGAAGATGATGATGACCAGAGTGATGGCGCGGGAATGGCGACGGCGATGTGGAGGCATGGTGGTCGGGGTTAGGGTTTGTGAGAAAGAGACATGGGGGCTAGGATGTTCGGAGCACGACGACGTATGGGCAGTACGAAGATCACAGGTGACGCTGGGCTGCGGTCAACGACGACAGAGGACGGGGACGGGGACGGGGGCAGCGAATGGGGGTTAGGGTTCATGAGCGGGAGAGAGAGAGAGAGAGAGAGAGAGAGAGAAATTTTGGGGGAGGGGAAATGAAAATTAAGAAAAAAAATTAAAATAGGAGATAGAGTGGGGTTGTGCCGGCATTTCTGTGTAAACCGCCGTTATAGGTGGAGCCAATCGCGGCATCCATTGCAAACACTGGTATAGAGGGTATGTTTATAATAATAAAAAAATCCCCTTCACCTATCGCGACATTTCTAAGAAACGCCGCTAAAAGCCTAGCGGTTTGTAGTGTTTCCATGTTCTATTTAATGATTTGACCCTTTTGTAATTTTTTAATGAACTCCTTTTAAGTCTTCTTGTATAAATATATACATATTTTGTCTATTTCTTTTGATTCTTTTAATGTACTTTTAAGGTATTGTTTATAATATTAATATTTATTTAATATACTCACTGTTCTTTTGTTTTTCTTTGTGAACGTGTATTATTATTATTTTTGCTTAGCTAAATTCATTTGTGTTTCGACATGTCTTCGATTGACTATTTTCCCAGATCTTTTTTTTTATCACCTTTAAGATTGTATTCTTTGTTTTACTTTTTTTATTATTTACTTTTGCCATTATTTATGTTCTAAACTTTTCTCTTGTGGCTCCTTATTTTGTATGGTTGACCTTATTATCTTTTTTACTATCATAATCTTTTACGATGTTATTTGGTCAGTAATCATTTTTTGTTGATTTGTTCATATATCTATTTTGCATTTTATGGTTTTATACAAATGTTTTAACGACCTATGGAGTGCTTAATATTTTGTTTTACTGACTAAACTTATTGTTATTTATTACTTTAGACATTTTTCTTTTACTCGTATTCTTGTCTCAGTTTTGTGTTATGTACGTTGTCTATTTTCATTAGGCTAAATTTAAAAAAAGTATACATAGTTTTGGGCCAGTTTAAAAAAAGTACACAAATTTTTTTTATAAAAAGGACACAATGTTTAAATAAAGTCCACTGGGTTAGTTAGGGTTAGGGTTAGGGTTAGGATTAAGGTTTCAAACCATTAGTGTAATGAGTAACCCATTATTGTCAAATCATACTATATGTAATTTTCCTGCGGTGCAGTGTAATGAGTATTGATGTGAAGAAAAGCTGTAATTTTCCCCTGTGTGTTTACTATGTTTGGTTTACATTAAAGTAAAGATTCTGGATTTGTATCTCGTATTTCCTATTATGAAATTCAGGGCGCTACAGAACCTTATTATCCTGATCTTCCCATTGCTCTATGCGAAGGGAACCGCTCTACTTCACATTCTTTATATAATCATCTTTCATATGCTCACTTATCGTCTGCCCATTCTACCTTCATCTCTACTTTGGAAAATTACCATGTTTCTAAATCATTACTAGAGGCACTATCACACCCTAGTAGGAGCCAGGCTATGCGGGAAGAGATGACTGCTCTACTGGAAAATGGTACCTGTAATCTAGTTTTCCTTTCTTATGGAAAACGTTGTGTTTATTGTAAGTTGGTGCACACTATTAAAGTAAATCCATATAGTTCTCGGGCTCACCTAAAAAAGTGATTGGTTGCTAAAGGTTACTCACAAACCTATGACATTGATTATGAGACATTCTATTCTGTGGCCAAAATGCCTTCTGTTCGGATCATTGTTGCCTTGGCTGCTCGTTTTCAATTGCTGTTCCACAACTTGATATCAAGAATGCCTTTCTCATGACATTCTTGAGGTGGAGGTTTATATGGAGCAACCCCCAGGTTTTGTTAGTAAAGCGAGCCTACAAAAGTCTGTTGCTTGAAACGATCTTTGTATGGACTCAAATAGTCTCCACGTGCTTGATTTGGTCGTTTCACTGAGGTTGTTACGAAATTTGAGGTGAAGAGGAGTGCTAATGATCATTCTGTATTCTATCTACATCATCATGGGAAGGTGATCATTTTAGTTGTATATGTTGATGACATTGTGATTATAAGAGATTATCATAATGACATTCAAGATTTGAAGTTGTATATTCAACAAAAGTTTCAAATTAAGGATCTTGGGCAATTGAAGTGTTTTTTAGGGATCGAGGTAGCTTGATCTAATGATGAAAATTTATTATCATAGAGAAAGTATGTGCTGGATATACTTATTGAGAGTGGTATATTAGGGTGCAAGCCATTACACACTCTGATGGACTCAAACACTAAGCTATTGCCAGATCAGGGAGGCCTTTTGGAAGATCTAGAGAGATACATGAGGCTTCTAGAAAATTGAATTATCTTACAGTTACTTGTCCAGATATTGCATATTCAGTGAGTATAGTGAGTCAATTCATGGCTTCACCTCGTTCGAGCTATTGAGATGCAGTTATGAGAATTCTTCGGTACTTGAAGAGTACTCCAAATAGAGAGTTGATGTGTACTGATGGTGAACATTGTCGAATTCCTAGATTCTCAGATGCCGATTGGATGGTTGTCCGACAACTAGGAGATCCACCATAGAATATTGTGTGTTTGTCATGGGAAACTTAGTTTCTTGGAGGAGCAAGAAACAAAATATGGTATTTCATTCGAGTGCGGAATCTGAGTATCGTGCTATGGTTGATGTCACGTGTGAGATGACTTGGGTCAAGCGTTTGCTTAGTGAGTTGAGGGTTGCCCAACATGAGTTGATGCTTCTGTACAGTGACACCCAGTCTGCCATACATATAGCCATTAAGGTTATGTTTCATGAACGAACCAAACATATCGAAGTTGATTGTCATGTGGTTCGCAACAAAATTAGTGGCACCTTGTATAAGCCTCCGTAGATAGAGGCTATACATATTAGCACTAATGACCAGCTAGCTGATGCTCTCACAAAGCTCATTGCCAAAGCCAGAATACAGTTCATCAATGACAAGTTGGGTATGTATGATATATATGCTCCAACTTGAAGAGGATTATTAGATGTATTATTGTAGTTGTACTAGTTGTTATATTACGGGTAGAGCCCGTGCTTATGTATCTTGTATATACAGTAGACATTGTATCCAATTAAGAGAATGAATAAGAAATAACATACACTTTCATGTGTAATAGCCCGACAGTTAGTGGGCTTGGATTTGAGTGGGCCTAAAGAGATTATATGGACCTTAGAGATTGGTGGTTGCATGACACTAGTCCAGATTGTGTGCATGAGACGACCTGGTGAGCCAAGTTAGGCTCGGGCCGTTACATCATGACCCGAAAGAAAAATTCCTTAGTAAAGTTTAAGGTCTAAACTAATTTAACCATCCAATCATCTCTTTATTTTTTTTTATTCGAACCACAATCGATCTCAACATTATCTGGATTCCAAGTATGACACCAATCTTTTCACAGACTACTTGACACTCTTGTCTGCAAGTGCTGGTTTCCATCCACTATAACTTCTTCCATTTATATTCCTAGTGGCAAACAGGACATTCACACTGAATGTAATTAAGAAGCGCTGCTAAAGCATACCGCTGTCGCCTTCTCCCCTCGCTCCATTGAATTTGCAACTAAGCTCTTGTTCTATTGTAACTCATCCATTTGTAGATATTGCTGAATCTAACTAGTATTGTGTATTAGCAGATAGGGATCACAGTATATGGAAGTAATATCTAGGATCTCTCTCTCATTTCCTCCGTTAAGAAACATTTGAATGTATGCTAGCACTGAAGTCAACCAGTTGAATGTAGTCTTTTCTTTATGTGATCCTCTCTGTAACCACTTGTGACCCGTTTTCTTTACTGGAGGTTTTAAGTCCGCTCTATTTGAGTGGTGATAAGAAAAAAGTAGGAACTCCTTGGCATGCATCTCAAAACAACAATCACTATTGCAAATTTTGTTAATGAATCCAATCTCATCATTGTTCAAGCATCTGCCCCTCTGATGACTTGGGAGTTATAATCATCATCACAATGAAATGCCAGGATATATGAAAATATTGCACGGTGCTAAAAAAATTCAGAATGGTTGGATTTCTGGTTGAAGACACGATACACATTTGGCTCAAGTCGCCTCAGAATTTCCACCTGCTTTCATTAGTTGCAGAAGCAGCTTGGCACTTCAAACATGAAAGAAACTTATAGTAAAGAAGTAAAGCGGCTACAGGAGAGTTACGGAAACACAATTGTAGGGTTCACCTTCACATAACATACCAGCCAAATAGCGGCCAACAAGGAGAGTACCAAAAAATTTGAACAAGAGAGAATCCTTTGAAATTAACAAACACTTGAATGAAACACACGTAGTATCATAACCTACATAAGGATTTTTTTTGATATTTGGAAAGCACACTCCAGGGGATAATTGGTTAAAGATTGGTGATGCCAGCACTAGATTATTTTCACATTTGTGTTAAAATTCTTGAATAATAGACAAATTTCTAGTCTGACATAATGGCTTCCCGATTCATAATAACCATGTAACCTTAACTAAATTCAATGAGTGTACAACAATAACTTAGGAAGCGGTCATTGTGGATTCATCACAATCAATTGTTCTGGTCTCATCCTGCGAATCCAATGTGCTAGCTATAATCTCACTGGAAGAAAGAGTCAATTTAGCTCAGCATGTGTTCAGTGCTATACTGGTGTATTTGTCGCGTACAAACCCTCCAATACTATATGCCTTAATTTGGTATATATTTTGGAGGTTGGATTTTTACAAAAATGGAGTTTAACTACCAAGAAGAACAAACAGTTTAGAGAAATTAGCTCAACTAATCCAAAACTCTAACTTGAAAACCGGTAACCCAATTAAGGTGGCTGATTGTCTTTACCATTATAACTAGAGACTTGGGATGCAGTTGTTGGACATCGAATATGTCAGCTCAATTATAGTACTATATATGTCAAAATTGATGGCAAGTATAGTACTGAGGAGATGGATGAAACTTAGAGAAGAAAGGGTTGTCCCCGTTGGGACTTCTTTTTGAACACATGCCAATGCATTTTGAGCTCTTGGGCTCGTCTTGACTTATATCGTTTGGGCCACCCACTTAGATGGGCCATATCACATACCTGGACCCGAATGAATAACAAAGATTTCTTCCATGCTTGAGGTCAGAAACATCAATATGTGTGGTTTTGGAAGTGGCTCAAAAATCACATGAAAGAAGAGATTGAACAAATCTTTTTTTCCCAACTCCCATATCACATTAGGTTTCTACATGTCTAACTTGCCCACCTCCCATACTATACACACCTCTCAAGTCTTCCCTTAGCTTCATTCACTTGTCTTCCCAAGCACTGTCTAATACACTAACACTTACGGAAAGGCTATTAATGAAAGTGACTCGATCTCAAGTGGTTCATACGGCAAAACCACTGAAAGATCCATCCCCTAGAACCGTATACACGAATGTAGGTAGATGAGTGAAAGTGAGATGCAAGAAAGCACAAAATCTTTTTCCTTTTCAACGTAGATTTACTTACTGTTGGAAGTCCATGTCGATGAAGTAATTGCCTGAGATGGGCTTGTTTCTAGAACAACTAGCATAATAATGATTGGCTTAGGGATTGACCATGTGATTGAGAGGATCCAAAATGATGGGGACTAATGATAGCACTCTTTCCACATTTATATAGCCTATGGGATATGGGCAGGTAGAACATGCCTCTTTCATTGAGTTTGTATTTGGACTTTTAATTACTTTCAACCCAGGGTTGGAAAATAGATGGATATAGCGTAAGGATGAGGATCACAAACCAACATTAGAAATCCCCTTCAACTTCTCTTAGGCTGCATCTATATTGCAAATTGAATTTAGAAATAATTTCCAATTGCATGCAACTTCAACAATTGAAATGAAGAAAAA
Source organism: Hemerocallis citrina (assembly GCA_017893485.1). NCBI lineage: Eukaryota > Viridiplantae > Streptophyta > Magnoliopsida > Asparagales > Asphodelaceae > Hemerocallis > Hemerocallis citrina. The sequence goes on along the minus strand of CM030360.1, from coordinate 287,977,219 downwards.
GTATCTTCAAAAAGTTATTGTACTTTTAAGGATGATTGACATGGCGCAAAGAGTCGAGATCCTGCGTCAGCTATGTCGGAGAAATCTACTTCCAATTCGTAATGCTAATAGTGAAAACACACCACAAGCAATAGAAACTCTCAAGATTTAGATGAACCAATAACAAGCCACCAAGATATATGAATCTCACAAGAACACAATCAATATATAGAGATAACCAATACTTCTTATTCCCAAAGAAATACAAAGATTACAAAAGAGATTACAACTCTCAATCTCTCTCTCTCACCTTTGAAACACTCGGCACAATCTCTCTTGAAGTTGGACAATGATAACGGTTCACCAAAAGATCATCAAAGATATCTAAACCCTAGAGTTTACGGCTATATATATAGTCCCCAAGCAAACCCTAAAAGATAAACACAAATATAGCAATTGGGCCTTTAAACTAGTAAGCCCAAAAATAATCAGCCGCCGATGTCGGTCGCGCACCCCAAGTGTCGGTCGACTGCAATGTGTAGAACCAACCCAGAAGCTGACCGGTCGACTGCACCCCCAAGGTCGGTCGACCGTCCTCTCCTCTGTTGGGCCTGTACACTTGAAGAACTCTCAGCAGCCAGGAACCGCAATCCCAGGTCGGTCGACCGCAACCCTTCAGACTGCATTCTTCTACTTCGCTGCTTGTCTTCACTTGCTTCTTTGTCTCATCCTCTTCTTCTCCAACTTCAAGTACCCCGTGCCTACATGTATTTGAGGCCACAATTCCTAACAAGCTATTTGTTAGGATCTATGGACCTAATATACTAAGTACAAATATTTGTTGAAGAGAGAGAATACATAAAGGCCGCAAGCACAACAACAAGAGTAGAGCAGCAAGCAAACAACAAAAACAGTGGAGTTGCAGTCGATTGTCGAAGATGCAGGCGACTGTTGAGCTACATTGCACTCGACTGCCAAGGAGGGCAGTCGACCTGCTTCGGGGGTTCGACAGAAACAGGTTGCCAATTTTTGGATCTGTTTTGGGCTAATTTATGTTTATCTTTTAGGGTTTACTTGAGGCGATAAATATTGATGTACATCCTAGGGTTTCTCGTAATCATAACTGAAACAACTTCAAGAGAAGTGAGAGTAGTCAAAGGTGATAGAGAGATTAGATAGAGATCTCAGTGTATATTTGTGTTTCTTGAATAAAAAGTATTGGTTCTCTCTGTATATCGTTTTGTTCTTGAGTTTGTGAGATCTTGTGTTTATAGAATCTTATTATTGGTGCATCTAGATCTTTGTGGATATTGTTGGCACTACAAAGTGGTATCACAGCTTAGGGTTTCGTGATGGCCAATAGCAAGTATGTTAGATACAGGGATAGAAAAGAATAGTTTATTGGATTATTGGGTTTGTTGAATTGATTGATTATAGCTGAGTACAATGTCTCCAATACATAAGAGAGAAGCAAAGACTAAACTAATACATTATTAAATATGAGACTAAACTAATATCTCACATCTAATATCCTCTATCAAACTCAAGTTGATTCAAGCAACATAAGTTTGGAATATTAACGATGTTCATGTGGCAGGGATAGCACACGGTGGCGCAGGAACGGTGCTCAGTGACAATGCATGGTGATGCAGGGATGGTTCTCAGTAACGTTGCACGGTGCAGGGGACAGCGCACGGTGGCGCAGGAACCTTGCTCGGTAGTGGCACAGGGACGTCGCACAGTAGTGGTGGAAGGAAAGGTGCACGGTAGTAATACAAGAGACGATCGGCTCTTGGATCTGGAAAGTGTGGGAATAGTGCTCTTAGGCAGGAGGTAGTAGAAGTAGTGGTGGTAGTAGTTCAAGATGGCCCTAGATAGATTGGATGAATGTCGGAAACTGGAATGATGTCAGAAACTAGATGATGTGGGATATCCCCCTCTCATACTCACAGTGGATTAACCAGTGTGAGTTTGTGTTATGATCTGGATGCCGAAGTGGGAGGGCATCGACAGAAGGTGGGAGGAGGGAGATGGGAAGTTGTGTTGGGAATCCGTGTGGTTAATGGGTTGTCAGGTTTGGGTTTGGGTTTGGAAGTTTTTTTTTTTTTTTTTTTTTTTTTTTTTGGGAATCTGAGTGGGATTAGGTGTTGGCTAGGGTTTGAAGACGGGAGGGCAGCGAGGAGCAGGCAAGAGGTGTCGAGGTAGGCATTTTGGTGTTGAGTAGGGGTTCAAGTTGGAGGAGATGTGGGCCGGTGTACAACGTGGTGGTGGTGGTTGTTCGGGTGTGGTGGTGAGGTCAATGACAAGAACAATAATGGGAGGAAGGGACAACAACAAATCTTCAGGGGTTGATGACGGGATGTTGGATATGGAGGTTAATGGTGATGGCGTGCTTGAAGTTCTTCCCGAACAAGAAATGGAGGGTGGTGGTGAGGTCGACAGAAACAGAATGGGATGATCAGATTTGGGCCCCGATGGAGTTTGGAGGTGAGTGGTCAGGAGTAGGGAAGGTAATAGGATGAAGTCTTGATGGAGGTGATGGGTTTGGTTGAAGGTGGAGGTGACGGGGGTTGAAGGTGAGGGCAGCAAAGCAGTGGGGTTGCTCGGGGGTTGGAAGCAGGGTAAGGTTTGATGGGTTTGGAGGATGAGGTGTTCGGGATAGGGGATGAAGTTGGGTGGTTTGGAGGATGAAGAAGGTGTAGAATATGGCGGCTATTGAAGAAGGAGGAGATTAGGGTTAATGAGGATGATTGAGGTTAGGGTTTAAAGATTAGGGATTGGATTTGGGATTTTTTTTTTCATGGTTGCAAATCTGGATCCAGGGTTTCTAGTTGGAGCAATGAAGCTTTGATACCATGTTAGATTCAGGGATAGAAAAGAATAGTTTATTGGATTATTGGGTTTATTGAATTGATTGATTATAACTGAGTACAATGTCTCCTATATATAGAAGAGAAGCAAAGACTAAACTAATACATTATTCGATATGATACTAAACTAATATCTCACATCTAAGAAAGTCGAAAGTTGAAAGATTCAATGAAAGTAATTTCGCAATGTGGAAGGTCCAGATGATAGCGTGTCTCCGTCAAAAAGAACTAGATGGTCTTTTGTTTGATGAGAAGCTGGAAGATGCAGGCAGATGTGAAGGTCATGGCGGTATAGGATCATTTGGATTAGAAGCTGGGTAAATTCAATTTGCGTTAAGTAGTACAAAACGCTATTTCACATATCGAAGGCAAAGATCACGAAGGAGGCAATGGAGATTCTCACGAATATGTATGAAAAACCTGTCTGCATTGAATAAAATTCTTCACTTGAAGAATTTGGTTAACACGAAGTTGGGGGAAAGTGGTTCAGTAGCGAACATGTGAACAATTACTATTTGGTATATACAACTAGATGGAAGCTGCAGGGTTGAATTTTTCAGAGAGAAAGAGAGCACAGACTTTATTACTTCTATTTACTTTACTCAACAATTATGGTACAATGGAACAGACTATTATATGGACTATGACAGATTTGATGACTCTGCAGGATGTTGTGAGCAACATCACGAGCAAGGAAGTGAGAAGAAAGAGAAATAGAGAGTTTTTCTCATCTTATAGTAATTCTGAACTTTTAGTTAAGAGACTGAGATCTAAGAGAAGTCGAAGAAGAAATGATAAAAAAGTGAGTTTGATAGTGGGTCAACATCGATGGTGGTGGACCTGAGTGTTGGTATTACCACAAGCGGTGTCACATGACGCATAGTTGTAAGGTTCTTATGAAGAAGAAGAAAGAATATTCAGTGCATGCCAATGTGGTGGTTAGGGAAACAAATTAAGAAGAGTTATGCTTATCAACAAGGGTGGCATTGGACACAAGCGATTGGTACATTGATTCAGGTGCTTCTTTTCATTGCACTTTGTAAGGGAGGTATTTGAGGACTACAATGAGGGTTCTTTAGGAAATGTGATCATCCGTAATGGTCAGAGGTGTTATGTGATTGGAACTGGAACTGGAACTGTTCACGTGAAAGTAGTGATAGAAAAGTGATTGTCTTGCTAGAGACGAATCGTGTCCCAAACTTGAGAAAAAATCTTATGTCGATAAGAAGTCTGGAAGAAGAGGGTTTGTTGACTATATTTGGTAGTGGAAAGTGGTGTATAAATGCAGGTTCAAGGGTTGGAGCGAGTAGGAAGCGTGAAAGATTCTCAGAGATGATGGGTGTAATTCTTCTGTAGCTAACTCTTAGTTAGAATCGAGACGTAGGCTATGTGGGGTATGACCGAGATCTAAGAGTTGTGAGGCGGATGCAAAGGTTGTACATTTAGTGGGAGTTGATGGCCGTGGTGAGAAGGATCTAACAAAATAGGAAGAGTTTGCTGCAGTGAGGGTTCTTTGTGATATGGTAGAAACTTCGAGTCGCTCTTGTGATGTCGATGAGTATGGCCGAGTTGGTCGCAGTGAGGGTTGTGAGTGATGGTTTGCAGTTTGCGGATATTGTGGAGTAGTCGTCCACGGAGGCTTCTAGTGCTGAGGTGCCTTGGCTTGGAGAGGTTTTGAACCATGTTCGGTGTTAGCAGAGATTCTGTGAGTTAACAAGTCTTATGACTCCGACAAGGTGAAAAGATGAGTGTTTCTTCGTTATTCATGCCCTATGCTATAGATGGTGGGGTACGACCTTTATGAGTATACTAGGTTTGCCTGTTGACACGTGCCTACGGCACGTCTTCGGAAAGGTGCACCTAGTTTGATTATATAAAATAATTTTGGAGATCCAGTAAATTAATTGAAGTAGCAAACATATTATATGAGGAAGCAGTATATCTACCTTTAAGCTCAATCATCGCATTTTTTTATAATTTGCTTGAACTTACATATAAAGGCTATCGATTCGATGGAGGGGAGTCGCCGATACCGAGTCACTTGATATCCGCGCTTGATTTGATGGAGTCACCGATATGGAATCAGCAGCGGATCAGATATCGACGATGACTTCTTGATTGGGGTTCGATATTGGATTTGGATTTGGATTTGCTTTGAAATTTTCAAATTTTCAAAAATTTAAAATTATCAAATATTTGAATTTTAAAATTTTAAATTTTAAAATTCAAATTTTTTTTTTATTTTTTTGAAATTTTCTATTTTTTTAATATAAAAAAATATTTTTTAAATTTTTTTATTTTAAAAAAATATAATTTTTTTTGTAATTTTTTATAATTTTTTATAAGTTTTTGCGTTTTTTGGTTTTTTAAATTATTTTAAATTATTTTTATTTTTTTAGTTTTTTATTTTTTAAAAATTTTTTAAAATTTTATTTTCTTATTTTTTTGAATAAGAGAGAAAGAGAGAGAGAGAGAAATAATTAAATAAATAAAGGATTTGTTTTGGGTGAGAGGATTTGAATTTGAATTTTGGGAGGAAACTTTTGGGAGGGAAAATGTGTTTTGTGATGTTAGATCTGGACCTTTAATTTTAGGGGGATTGAATGAGAGCCACTTGATAGCTTTCTTTGTATTTTATTATATAGATGAGAGCTGTTTGTGCCATCCACATGGTGAAGGGGCGGAGGGTGATCTTCATGAGAGTGAGGGGTATTCGGTCTTTCACGAGAAGTGAGAGGCTGGAAGTTGCAATGTGAGAAAAAGATACAAATATTTTTGAGTTTGTGTATTTTGTCTAAGTATGAGATTGTTAGGATTTTTTGACCTAATACACTAAGCATAAAAGTTTGTTGAAGAAAGAGAAGTCACAAAGGCAGCGAGCACGCGACAAGAGCAGAGCAGCACACATCAAACAACAACAATAGTGGAGTTGCAGTTGACTGCACTTGCTCTCTGTTTCGGGGGAGCTACATCACAGTCGACTGCCAAGGAGGGTAGTTGCTTGCATCGACCTACTAGACAGAAACAGATTGCGGGTTTCTGGATATGTTTTAGTCTGATTTGCATTTATCTTTTAGGGTTTACTTAAGGCTATATATATAGATATAAATTTTAGGGTTTCTTGTAATCATAACTGAAACAACTTGAACAAAGGTGAGAGCCGTCAAAGGTAAGATAGAGGTTGGATAGAGATCTCATTGTATCTTTATATTTTTTGAGTAAGAAGTGTCAGTTATATATGCATATCGTTTTGTTCCTGTATTTGTAAGATTTTGTGTAGAATCTTGTTATTGGTGCATCTCTTTGTGGGCGTTGTTGGACACTACACTATTATTGTACACATTCTGACTGGTACATCAAGTATTTATCAGATACTTCTTCGAATAAAAGATACATTCTATTATTTTCGAGATTAAGTTTCCTTTTGCAGTATTAAGTACGTACATATTGTATAAGTCTTCACATATGCTAACATATATATTAGTGTGCTTACAGAACTGAATCTTGTAACTTGATTTGAGATCTATCTGAATGCAATTCAGGTGCATCTTTTAGTCTTTGTGGATTCAGTGTAAATTGTGGGGAAGTGGCAGGAGGCATGCACCTTAAGATGAGCGAGTGTTTCAACTAAACTTTGAAAAAGATGGAATAATTGATTGGTAACAATAATCAAAATTTGGCATCCTAAAACCACATACCTTTAAGAAAAAAGTAGGGAATGTACAATGACAGATCTGATTGATTTAAGAAAGTATGTAACATCTTTGATTCTTGATGCGGTTTGTTTTTTGGGGTGGCTGCACCAGGTGTGAGTTCTTCTCGATTTGTATTTTTGCGGAATCTTTAGTACGGATAGTACACCCGACCCTCAGGCGGGGGAACGGCTCGGGAGTAGGCGGGAGTGAGGTGGAGATTGGATGCTCGGCTCGGATCTGAAGGCTCGGCTCGGATCCAGAGGTCTCGTGTACCTGCATTCGGTCTAGAAACACCGGGGTTGGTCCCGGTGGCAGACCCTCCGACGATCTAGTCAGTTATGGAAAGAGAGTAACAGTGACTAGGGTTTTAGAGGGGAAATATTAATTACCTTTGTAAGGGGTAGAGGGTCTGGTATTTATAGAAAAAGCCAACCGGATCTGGACCTGTTTGGGGCCGGGTCTAGACCCGGTTTCCAGTGGGCCTGGCGTGGCAGAAGCCCAAGTGATATAGGGCAGACATGGCACGGGCTCAGGGTGGTTTAGGGCTGACGTGGCGGAGACCTGGGTGGTTTCCAGGCTGACGTGGCAGACTCAGATGATCCGGCGGTGAACGCCCTTTGAGGGGATCCTGTGGCCCAGGAGGGGCCACGTCATCTGACCCATATTAGGAGAGGGCTGGGTGACCCAATCGTGTAGGAGTGGTTCTTTGCCTCTGTAGGAAGAGCGGGGTGGTGTGTACAGCGAGGAATGAGATATGTATCTTCCAGAAGAGGTCAGGGGGGTAGGGTGAAGGGATCCCCTATTAGAGTCATGCGGAGTGCCAGGCGCAGAAGAGTCGGAGCTCGGTTTGCCGAGCGTCGAGGGCTCGGTGGACGAGCCCCCATCGCTTGTTGCAAAAGCAAGGGGGATCATCATGATCTGTGGAGTAGGGGGTCTTTTGGCCGAACGTCGAGGATCGGTGGACGAGCCCCCTCACTTGTTGGAAAAGCAAAGGGGATCACAACGATGTGTGGAGTAGGGGGTCTTTTGGCTGAGCGTCGAGGGTTGGTGGACGAGCCCCCTCGCTTGTTGGAAAAGCAAGGGGGATCATCGTGGCTCGTGGTGCCATCCGAGCCCCGAGCCTCCTGTTGAATAGAGGAGGATTTTGGGGCTCGCGGTGTCATCCGAGCTCCGAGCCTCCTGTTGAATAGAGGAGGATTTTGGGGCTCACGGTGCCATCCAAGCTCCGAGCCTCCCGTTGAATAGAGGAGGATTTTGGGGCTTGCGGTGGAATCCGAGCTCCGAGCCTCCTGTTGAATAGAGGAGGATTTTGGGGCTCGCGGTGCCATCCGAGCTCCCAGCCTCTTGTTGAATAGAGGAGGAATTTGGGGCTCGCGGTGCCATCCGAGCTCCGAGCCTCCTGTGGAATAGAGGAGGATTTTGGGGCTCGCGGTGCCATCTGAGCTTCGAGCCTCCTGTTGAATAGAGGAGGATATTGGGGCTCGTAGTGCCATCTGAGCTCCGAGCCTCCTGTTGAATAGAGGAAGATTTTGGGGCTCGTGGTGCCATTCGAGCTCCGAGCCTCTTGTGGAATAGAGGAGGATTTTGGGGCTCGCGGTGCTATCCGAGCGTCGACCCTCCTCGCTTGTTGGAAAAGCCTGGGGGTTTTTTGGCTGCTCGCGGTGCCATCTGAGTGTCGGCCCTCCTGTGAAATAGGAGAGGATTTTGGAGCTCGCGGTGTCATCCGAGCGTTGACCCTCCTGACTTGTTGAAAAAGCCTGGGGTTTTTTTTAGCGGCTCGCGGTGCCATCCGAGCATCGAGGGTCGGTGGACGAGCCCCCTCGCTTGTTGGAAAAGCAAGGGGGATCATCGCGGCTCGTGGTGCTATCCGAGCCCCGAGCCTCCTGTTGAATAGAAGAGGATTTTGGGGCTCGCGGTGCCATCCGAGCTCCGAGCCTCCTGTTGAATAGATGAGGATTTTGGAACTCGCGGTGCCATCCGAGCTCCGAGCCTTCTGTTGAATAGAGGAGGATTTTGGGGCTCGCGGTGCCATCTGAGCTTCGAGCCTCTTGTTGAATAGAGGAGGATTTTAGGGCTCACGGTGTCATCCGAGCTCCGAGCCTCCTGTTGAATAGAGGAGGATTTTGGGGCTCGCGGTGCCATCCGAGCTCCGAGCCTCCTGTTGAATAAAGGAGGTTTTTGGGGCTCGTGGTGCCATCCGAGCTCCGAGCCTCCTGTTGAATAGAGGAGGATTTTGGGGCTCGCGGTGCCATCCGAGCTCCGAGCCTTCTGTTGAATAGAGGAGCATTTTGGGGCTCGCGGTGCCATCCGAGCTCCGAGCCCCGGTATTCGTCCAACTACCACTCTCGCGCTGGGCTATTGTGTTTTTACCGAGGATACCTTCATCTCGGGACTTAGGCTGCCGTTGCACCCTTTCATCAAGAGAGTCTTGAATTGGGCAAAGTTGAGCCCGATGTAGTACGGCCCCAACTCTTGGAAGCACCTGGTCTACTTTATCTTGAAGTGCCAAGAGAAGGGGGTCAAGCCGATGCTTACTTACTTCCGCTCTATCTTGGGGATGAGCTCGTTGGGTAATGCGGAAGGAATCTTCTATTTTTTCGCCTAGGCCTCATAAGAAGGTGATGCACGGTCATCCGGACTCCATCAAAGGGTGGAAGAAGAAGTACCTTATAGTCCGGAGCGAGAAGCCTTGGGGGATTCCGACCGCTTGGAATTTTTTCAAGCCAAACCATAAGCCTCCGAAGCGTAGCGAGTTGATGGAGAAAGAATGGGAGAAGGTGGAGAAGATCATTGGGGGGCACAGCATAGGGTGGCCCTGAGTGACGGAAATGCATCTGGCCCGAGCCGGACTGAGTCCAGCCGACCCTAGTATGTTTTTGTTATGAATTTTTCTATCTTTCTTCCTTCGTATTAACATTTGTCTCTCTTCTTCTATTTTGCAGAGATGACGGCCAAGCAGCTCGACAATAGGTAGACCTTGTTGGCCGTTGCACCAAGAGGAGGACAGAGAAGGAGAAGAAGGCGGAGTAGGATAAGGCAGCTGCCCAAGGTGCGGGATCCAGCAAGGGACCGACCTCGGAGGCCATGGAGCCGTCCCCAAAGAGGGCCAAGAAGCATCACCACATGCCGAAGGCATCTAGGGAGGCAGGGGGAAGCTCTGGTAGTAAGAAGACTTCCGAGGTCCCGGAGCAGAGGCTTCCCCCTCCTTGGCCTACTGCCGAACAGATGGTTGGGCAACAGGGAATGAGGCCACACGCCCCTGATTGGTCGGTTCTCGCAGAGGATTCCCTGCTTGAGGGTCTCGTGGCCCTAGAGGTGGTCAGGAACCTTGCCATAGAGCGAGATCGCATGGCTCTGGCGGTGCAGACGTCAGAGATGGCCTTTATGCGGTGGTCTCAGGCGCAGCTCTCGGTGAGTGCTTGTTAGGGATGGCGAACGGGTAGAGTGGGTCGGGCCGGGCCCAACCCGAACGGGTTGGCACGTATACTTCGCGGGCTCGAGCCGGGTTGGGCTCTTATCTGGGCCGGGCTGGGCCGGGCTGAGATTTCGTTTGGGTGGCCCCCCCAACCCGTGAACCCTTTAGGGTTCAACCCGAGTTGGGCCGGGTCGACCCGCGGGTTGGCCCGTTTAATATATATATATATATATATATATATATATATATATATATATATATATATATATATATATATATATATTTGGTAGCTTAAAGCCTTAAAATAATAATAATTATTATTATAATACTAAGTAAGTAATAATACTAATAAACAATAAAAATCTAAATAATAATAATAAGATTGAAAGAGTGAAATTGACAACAAATTTTGAAATATTATTCATATGAATTTAAGTTATACAATTTTAACAATTTATATTGAAATGAGTACAAGTTTTCACAAATAAGTTTTATACAGTAACATATTTCTTATACACAATTTTAATTGAGTACAAGTTTTCTAATTAGACATAACAAGCAAAGCTATTATTGTTGTTGTTGTTGTTGTTGTTCGGGCGAGTTGCTTCCACTTGTGGAACTTGATAGTGCTTTTCCTTGTGTCCTATCTTCAGCCTTCAGCCAGTCTTCTATGCAAACGAGCATCTCTAACGCCTCGGGCTTCAAGCGATTCCTGTAATCAGATAGAACCCTGCCACTTGTAGAAAATGCACTCTCAGAAGCAACTGTAGAGATAGGAGGAGTTAGTAAAACTTTAGCCATAATTGACAGAATACTAAAAGTGTGTTCATATTCTTTCCACCAATGTAAAATATCTAGTGGAGAAAGAGTAGGCTCAGTATCTTGTTGGTTATACCAATTTAATTCATTTGGTTGATTAGTCCTAGGTTTTTTAGATTGAATTTGTTAAGTAAATGTTCTATCACCAATTCTACTTTTACCCTTACCTTTAGAACTACCAGAAGAAGAACTAACTACAGAAGTTGTACTACTAGAAGCAAAACGTCTATCATAATAATCATACAAGTTATTTGACGTAGATTCAAACTGAACTAAAAAAGTAGCGCAATCAATTGTTAATTCTACATTTACCTCTAAATATCCAAAAAATATTTCTATCAAATTCTTCGTACCTTCTGATTTGATACGAGGATCCATAACAGTAGCAACACAAATCAACATAGGAGGAGGAAAATAATACTTCAAAAATTTTTGAAATGCAGGTTTTACAATGTCACTAATATAGGGATCATTTAACATTTCGTTAAATATTTGCATCATACTAACTAATTCAATAAAAATGCTACTAGAAGTAGATTCATATGCTTTTGAAAATTTTAAAGTTGAGGTTTTAAAAGATTCTAAAAATTTCAACAAAGATTCGGTAAAAAACCAATCGGGGGGAGTCATTTCAAAATTGTGCATATTTTTTGCGATACAAAAATTATTTACAACTGCTTTATAATCGGTGACAACATTTAGTAAATCAAAAGTAGAATTCCATCGGTGTCTAACATCCTTTGGAAATTTTCTAAAAGGAACATTTCTAACCCTACACTAAGCTTTCCATTCTTGTAAAATGCTTGGACTTATGCAATGAAATGTACACAATTTCTAATTTTAACTATATATGGATCAGCTATTCTTAATGCATCTTGAACACATTAATTTATAATATGACATGTACATCTAACATGAAAAATATTGTCAGATGGAGGGTTTAATACAGATTTTAAAGTAGTAATTACTACATTGTTGTTAGATGCAATATCAAAACTAATAGCCATAATTTTATCGCGAATATGAAAAACATCACAAATTTCTATAATACGGTTTGCTATTTCAGCGCCACTATGGGGATACGGCAACGCCGCAAGTGATATGATTCTTTTTTGAAGAATCCAATCACTGTCGATCCAATGACAGGTTATTCCCATCGTTGGAATATTGTTGACACCCGTCCAACAATCCGAAGTTAAACTAACCCTACAAGTTAAACTCCATAAAATTACAATCAAAGCGTCCTTCATTTCAATGTACATTTTAAAACAATCCGATTTGCAAGTATTTCTCGGAATTCTTTTAAAATGAGGGTTTAAGGCCGTTTGATTAAAATTTTCCATGTTCCTACTCTCGGGATAGGAAAATGGTAACTCTTCCTTAATGACTAGTCGGGCCATTTCCCGACGAACAAATTCGGGATCATAAGGGTGGCTATCAACTTGACCGGTTCTAGGGTTGATTTTTTGTTGGCCTTGTATTTGATCAAGAAGTTCTTTATGGTTATGTTGGATGTGTCTACTAATTGTACCGGTGCCGTCACCCCTCTTGAATTTGTATGTTTTAGAACATATTTTACAAACTTTCAAACCTATACCCGGAGTATGTTCGTCCGGGATATAATCATAAAACTTATGTCAATCGCTAGTTTCTCCTCTACTTTTCCTACTACTACGGGGTTGTGTGGTTTCGGTTGGTTGTTGTTGTTCTTCTTCTTCTAATTGTATGTCACCTACAACCTCGTCGTGTGTACCCCATTGTTCCATAGTAGGATCAATGTAATCTTGGCCAGGGCTCACTAGTTGAGACAATTGGTGGCCTACATGAAGAGGAGGAGGAATCTTGTCCGCTACGACCGCTACCGCGTGATCTAGACATAATGTAGTAATGTGCTGAAGTATGTCAAAAAAAATATACAATGTAGGAGCAGTGAATTATACCAAAAAAATCTAAAAAACAAAAGTGTTGAGATAGAGAAGTTCAAAAAACGAACAATAATTTTAACTACAACGCAAAAAAATATATAACGAGAGAGGTATGAAATTTTGATACCGTTCACCGTGGAATACGTGTATATAAAAAAAACCGTGAAAATAAGAATAGAATAGAAAAGATGGAGGAGCGCTTTGCCGATTCCGCAATTGAAGAGTTGAGGAGATGTTGAAGTTGATTTGAAGACGGTTGAAGAGAGTTGAAGACGTTGAATTTTGATTCCGATAAGACCGAAATTTGATCGTGTCTATGCCTCCTTGTAGAAGTGTTTGATGAATACTACAATTGTTGAAATTTTTTTTTACAAATGATGTATAATAGTAGAGAGAGTAAGAGAGTGAGGTGTGATTTTTTATGAAATTTTTGGGATATCTATAGGCTAAATATGTGGGAAAAAACAAAAAAAAAACAAAAAAAAACCTAACTAACGGCTATAGAGCCGTTCGGAACGGCTCTGTGGAGACAGAGGGGGTTTTTTTCGACCTGTTCGACCCGCAGGTCAACGGTCGACCCGTCACAGGGTCGAACGGGTCGGAACCCGCGGGTCGACCCGTGGGTTCCGACCCGCGGGTTGGTGGGTTGAATTCGCGAATTGGACCGGGTTCGTGGGCCGGGTTTTGGGGGTTTAATTCACGTAAATTGTGACCCGGGTCGACCCGGTACTGTTCACCGGGTTCGACCCGAACCCGCTAAGTCTCTAACCGGGCCGGGTTCGCGGGTCGGATCGCAGGTGGGTCGCCGGTTGACCCGGCCCAGTTGCCATCCCTAGTGCTTGTACTCTTGCATTGAGTTTAGATTATAGGATTTCTTCTAACTTTTTCTTCCTCGGACAGGCAATGCTTCATGGGCAGCACTTTCAGAAGTGTTTGGAGAAGGAGGTCCTCATCGGGAGGAGGAATGCGGAGAAGTATGTCTGCGAATTGACCAAGGTGAGGACGAGCTAAAGGAGGCTCGGAGCATGGAGGCCGTCCACGAGGCCCAGATGGCCTCGATAGCCGATTATCATATGAAGGATGTGGACCGCCTCAAGGAGAAGGCCCGGGAAGAAGCTGAGAAGGCGCGGAAGGCCATGAAGGAGGCGGAGATCACCATAGCGGGTACCCTGATCCTGGCGCAGGACGAGGCCTATGACAAGGCTAAGGAGCATTTCCGGTTGATGAGAGGGTCGACCACCTTCACTACAACTTGCAGCCCGAGCATCCGCTGACACCCGGTGGCGAGGAGATGGGGGACCCTCGCCAAGAAGAGGTCGGGGGCGACCCTACTGACGAAGAGGTGCCACCCCCCCCCCCCCCCCCCCCCCCAAGCATAGTTTAGGTTATTCCCTTTCAATTTTGTAAACGCCTTGCGCGGACTGGCCACCGCCTTTTGTAGCACAAAACAATTTTAACTTAATGAAAGATAATTTTGGCCGACGCTCCATGACTTGTGCTTTTTTAGTCTCTTTTGTGAATTGTTGTCTTTCCCGTCTTTTTGATAGACGCATGAGGTCCTCGGTGCCGACCATATTTCTGTCAAGGCCTCCTTGGTCAGAGCTGGGCTCGGGGGCCATGGAGGCAGCTCTGGCTCGCCAACGAAAGCAGACTCGGGACCGAGAGGCCGCAGTGAATTACTTCATGAATAAGTCTAGGGAGCTCAACTTGGAGGTCGCTCGTCTGAGGAAAGCCATAGCCGATCGGGACTGGTGGGTGATTGAGACGAACTGGTCGATCTCGGATGCCTCGAGTGGGCAGTCGGCTTCGGAGTCTTTTCTTCGTAAGGCTGTTGTCGAGAAAGAGTTGGAGATCTGCAGGTTGAAGCTGGTACTGAGCGCCGGTTTGATCGAGGAGGCGAGCAATTCCGTACTAGGACCTTCTCCGACCATTTTCTTGGAGGGGCCCAGCCTGATGATGCGGAAAGCTCGGTCGCGGGAGAGCCTTCCCCGGTCGGGCCAACCGAGCGAGAGGAGGAACTCAAGGGAAGCGTCGAATTTGAGTTTTAAGCCGAGCATGAGTGGTTTGTAAGCTTTTCATTGTATTTGTGCCGCCGTTACTGGCGCACAATGAGTAATAATAAAAAAAACTCCCGACTTCTTTAACTTTGACGATTCATTGAATGAGGATTGTTGCCGAGCTCGACCCTGTAAGGGGTCGCCACCGAGGCAAAAATGTCGTGCGGCAGCTTCTTGCGGGCAACGCATAACCAGTGGCATTTTGCCTTCCGATAAGCATTTATTGCGACGTTTCCCTTCCGTCGTTTGGACTTCCTGAGGCAATAAATGCGCTTCTCAGGGGGCTATATGTAGCGCCCCGAATTTCTAATATGATATCTTAGAAAATACATGGCACAATTCCCAATATCAACTTCAATGTAATATTAAACACAATTTAACACCAATAAAATTTTTACTTTCTTTCCTTACAATAATCAATTACATAGCACAGCGGAATACAAAAAAAACATCTCAAATCATAATTCTCTTTTCTTTACAACACTGTCTTTTCATTTTACATATGTCACTAAATCAACTGAACTCAATCATCCAAATCCCAAGCTCTAATCAACAACAACCTGTAAACATGAGGCTAGAGATAATCCCTAACCCTAAAACTAAAGGGGTCAGCCATAATGGTGTGAGTGACATAAAAACAAACAACATAAATAAACATTAAGCATGGATTCTTAAACAACATGTAATAAACAAGAATACATAAAATATGACATAGCAAGGAAACATGTAAACCTCAAGTGAAGCTAAACTAAGTGTCAAGTGTAGAAAACAGGAAAACACATGCGTGAAACCAAATCAAGAAAACACAAGTCTATATGCTGACTCTCTAATGCGTACTTGTCGGACTCTATGCATCTCACTCTACATAGGTCCAGTGCAAGCCCTTAACGTCTCCACATTATAGGGTTCAATCTCTGACATGCAACTAATCCTACTACGATGACTACTTCGAGATAAAGATAAACTGTGAGTATTAGCCCATGCCCCGATAATCCCAGAGGTCAATCTCTATCCACAGATAATTTCGGAGACTATTTCACTCACACCGGGGAATCTTCGAGAATACCCCACACCGCAAGCAATGGCACCTCATCACACGAATACCACATGTGCGTCGTCTCGACTCCGATAATTTCGAAGATCAATCCCACACCACAGGTAATTCCGGAGACTATTTCACTCACACCTAGATAATTCCGGGGATTATCTCACACCGCAAGCAATACCGAGGTCCATAACCCATGTTCTCGTTCATCATATCACCACTAGTGCCTGTCCTTATCATTTAGGTTATTTAATTACTTAACAAATCTCCTAGAGTTGGTGTACCCTACCGGACTTAATTCAACAACTGATCAACTAAAATTACCTCAACAGGCCCAAACATAAACAACTCAACTGCCGGTATACTAGGGTCACACACCATCTAGAGACTCAAACTCAAATATCCAAACCGAACTTCCAACATAAATTGTTCAACTTAACATCTTGAAAACATATGTTCAATAGGAGGTAGAGTATAATAATAATAAGTTATAGATCAAAACATCTAGAGAATAAATCATTTGAAAGAACATTCATAGATATAAGGATACATCAGTATCAGTCGACTATAGAAAGCATAAGTCAACTGCCCAGAAGAAAATTCCTTGGTTTTAAGAAAATAAGCTAAGTGTTATAAGTCGACTTATAAAAGTCATAGGTCGACTTACCAGAGAGAAATTCCTAGTAATCTTTAAGAAAATATTCTAAGTGTTATAAGTCGACTTATAAAAGTCATAGGTCGACTTACCAGAGAGAAATTTCAATACAACTAAAGAACATAGCAGCCGGGTCGTATCAGTAGACTGAAAGGTCATGCCAGTCGATTGTCGGCCTACAGACTGTATAGTTTCGGTTGTGCACAATTCAACCGATACGTAGTTTTACTTCTTGAAAACGATTTCTACGAAAAACATATTTCTTATATGTTCAAATATAACTGGTAGGATATATAATAGTCCACAAAACTAAATCAGATTACTTGAATTTATAAAAAAAAATAGAGATTTGTTGATTTCCTTCAATCAAACATGAAATTGTGCATATCATCAAAATAGAGTTTTTCAAAAAAATCAATTACTCATTGAAATTTCTTCGTATTCAGATCCCAAAACATGTAAATACCAATCTCAAAGAAAATTCCCAATTTGGATATATTTCCTCAATTCAATTAATTCCTCAAATTTCAATTCTCAAGACACGATCTCTTGATTCATAACTCTTCCATTCAATTATCTCAAAAATCTGAATTTCTACCACAACTCATAACCATAATCAAATTTGTAATCACATACCACTAGGGTTTCACAAGATCCAATTTTTCATCCAATCCATAGTATGCATAATCATGTTCAACCCTAAACATGCTTTCTAGCAATACAATTCAATCTCCCAGATCCAATAAACGTTCATAGATCAAACAACCAATCCATTACATTACTCACATACACAACATAAAAGAAAAACAAACATGTCAAAAACAAACAACAAAACAATCACTCACTTAAATCAAAACAACAAAACAAATTTACATCACTCACATACAACATACGCATAAAAAAAAAAGAAAACAACATGTCACTCACCTTGAAATGAAGAAATCCAACAAGAAAGCCTTCCCTTTTTGTAAAATCCAAGATCTTTCTCTCAGTCCTCCAAAAATAATAAATCTTTGTGTTGTGCAGCGAATGACGGCTGCGTTCTCTTCTTTTAAATACCCGGAAATAGGATCTTAGGGTTTTAGACATATTTGCGAAATAACTCTTCGAAAACATATCTTTACGTAAATAGATTCCTATACTTGGAACTTGATAAAATTAATTAAATTGAGATTTAAAAGCAAAATAACCCTTACTTTCCAGCCGGCACTGATTAAAAGCCCAAAAAAATAGTTTTGCACTTTCACCCCTCAAAATGACAAATTTGCAAAAAGGTCCTTCTTTTTCTCAATATTTGCAAATAGATCCAATTAATTTCAGAAAAATCTGGAAAAATTATAAATAAATCCCAAATAATAAATAATGATTTTCCATAAAATAATTTTGGTTTTTGAACTTTTCAAGAAAATATTTGCACGTGTTTCGCACGTGTAAAAAGATAAATTTCCAGAAAATATTTATTAAATCCCAAAAATCATTTTAATCATTTATAAACATTTAAAAATACGGGGTACTACATCACTCCCTCCTTAGAAGATTTCTGTCCTCAGAACTACTACTAATGAGTCCAAACAACATACCAATAAAGAAAAACAATATCTCATAAATGGAAATATAGTCCAAACAATTGCATATGACAACATAATCAAAATAGAAGGAATACAACTCAGCATCAAAGGTACAGTCATTCAAAAGAATTGCAATCACATAAAAGAAAATACATTCATACAAAAAGCTCAGGAAATTCCTTCTGCATGCGATCCTCTGGCTCCCAAGTAGCCTCTTCGAACTGCTGATTCCTCCACAGCACTTTGACCATAGGTATCACCTTGCTCCTAAGAACTTTCTCCCTACGGTCAATGATCTCAATAGGGCTTGTAACTCAAGTTTACCTGTAGACCTTCAGGAATCTCTGCCAACTGATGATTCTGATCTGGCACATACTTCCTCAACAATGACATATGGAATACATTATGCACTTGTGCCAACTCCTCTGGAAGCTTCAATCTATATGCTGTCTTGCCAATCCGCTCCACGATCCTGTATGGCCCAATATACCTTGCCGCCAACTTGCCTCCCTTACCAAATCTGCTTACTCCTTTGGTCGGAGACACCTTGAGGAAAACTGTATCCCCAACCTCAAACTCTAAGTCCCTTCGTCGAGTATCAGCATAACTCTTCTGCCGACTCTGAGCCTCGACCAAACTCTTGCGAATCAGCTCAATCTGCTCCGTCGTCTGTTACACGATCTCAGGTCCAAACATCTGCCTCTCGCCAACCTCGTACCAACAAACAGGTGTCCTGCACCTCCGCCCGTACAAAGCCTCATACGGCGCCATCCCGATACTCACATGGTAACTATTGTTATAAGCAAACTCAACCAATGCCAAGTATCTCTCCCAGCTACCACCGAAATCCATGACACAAGCCCTCAGCATATCTTCCAGCACTCGATTCACCCTCTCCGTCTGACCATCGCTCTGTGGATGAAAAGCGATACTGAAATCAGTTCTGGTGCCTAAAGCTGCTTGTAGGCTCTTCCAAAACCTTGAAGTGAACCTTGCATCTCTGTCAGAAACGATCGACACTGGAACTCCATGAAGTCTCACAATCTCACCAATGTACAACTCAGCCAATTTCTCCAACGACCAAGTGATCTTCATGGCTAGAAAGTGAGCCGACTTAGTCAAACGGTCCACGATAACCCAAATCGAGTCATTGCCCTTCGAACTCCTCGGCAAACCCGTAATGAAATCCATACTAATATTCTCTCATTTCCACTCCGGAATGGGCAACGGTTGTAACAAACCTCCAGGTCTCTGATTTTCTGCTTTGATCTGCTGACAAGTCAGACACATTGTCACGAAATCTGCCACATCTCTTTTCATACCAGACCACCAAAAATGCTGTTTGATGTCCCTGTACATCTTCGTGCCTCCAGGATGTACTGACAATAATGTACTGTGTGCTTTCTGCAAGATACTCTCTCTCAAATCTGCATTATTCGGAACACACAACCTCTCACCCATCTAAAGAACTCCATCTTGGACACGAAACTCTGATAGCTTGCCTTCTGAAAGCTGATGCAGCATCTTCTGAATCTCTGAATCTAACCTCTGACCTTCCACAATCCTCTCTCTCAAAGAAGACTGCAGCCTCAACTAAGCCAAAGATGCTCCTAAACCCTGCAGCACCACCTCGATACCTGCCTGATCAATCTCTGCTGCCAACTCGCTTCGAGTAGTGATCAAACTTGATAAACTACTCTTCCTGCTAAGCCCATCAGCTATCACATTCACCTTGCCCGAATGATACTTGATCTCAGGACGAATGTCTTCCAATACTTCCAACCACCTTCTCTGCCAAAGATTTAGATCCTTCTGTTGATAAATGTACTTCAGGCTCTTGTGGTCAGTGTACATATTGACCTTCTCACCATAAACATAATGCCTCCACTTCTTCAAGGCAAAGATAATAGCTGCTAGCTCCAAATCATGCGTCGGATAATTCTTCTCATGCGGACGCAATTGCCTCGAACCATAAGCAATAACTTTGCCTTCTTGCATCAAGACACAACCCAAACCTCTGAGAGACGCATCACTGAAGATATCATAATACTTCCCAGCTTGTGGCAAAGCTAAGATAGTTGCAGTAGTCAACCTCTCCTTTAATTCAAGGAAACTCGCCTCACACTTATCAGTCCATGAAAATACCACATTCTTCCGGGTCAAACCTATCTAAGGAACTGCAATATGAGAATAACCCTGGATGAATCTCCTGTAATAACCAGCCAAACCCAAGAAACTTCTGACTTCCTTCACAGACGTTGGCCTGGGCCAATCCTTAACTGCTTCAACTTTCTGAGGATTAGTGGCCACTCCCTCCTTAGAAAGGATATGACCAAGGAAAGCTTCCTCAAATTTCCAAAACTCACACTTCGACAACTTGGCATACAAGCTATGCTCCTGCAATTTCTGTAATACCGCTGTCAAGTGCATAGAATGCTCCTCCTCCGACTTCGCATACACCAAAATATTGTCGAGGAAAACCACTACGAAGGAGTCAATAAATGGCCTCAAAATCCGATTCATCATATCCATGAACACTGCTAGCGCATTCGTCAACCCGAATGACATTACCAAAAACTCATAGAGTCCATGACGAGTCCTGAAAGCTGTCTTACTCACATCTTCCTCCTTGACTCGAACCTGATGATACCCTGATCTCAAATCAATCTTTGAAAACACAGTTGCTCCTCGAAGCCTGTCGAACAAATCATCAATCCGCTGCAGTGGATACTTGTTCTGAATAGTCACCCTATTCAACTCCCGGTAGTCAATGCACATCCTCATTGACCCATCCTTCTTCTTGACCAACAACACTGGCGCACCCCACGATGAGGAACTCGGCCTGATAAGCCCCTTGCTCAATAGCTCCTCAATCTGCTTCTTCACTTCGTCTTGCTCTACAGGTGCCATCCTGTACGGAGCCTTAGAAATCGGCGCGCTCCCTGGCTGGACATTGATGCAAAACTCCACATCTCTCTACGGCGGTAATCCTGGAAAATCTTCCAAGAACACCTTAGGAAAATCTCTGACAACCGGAATGCCCTTGACTTCATCTGGAATCGCCATCTTGGATACCATTGCAGTCACCTTCGGAATCTTCTTCTTCCCTTGGAAAGTCACTGCGGGACCACCTGGTGCTTTCACTAACACCTCTTTCTGCTTGCATTCAATTGTGGCATCATATATTGCTATCCAATCAATGTCCACGATCACATCCACTCCTAAGACTTGAAGCTCGATCAGATCAATGCCGAATAATCTCCCGCCAATCTCGATATCACAGCCCTCGTAATATCGATCCGCAATCAATTCTTCACCCGATGGCGTTGCCACCGAGAAAACCTTGCTTGGAAACAACTTAGGTTCCACACCTAAGACCTTTGCAAAACTTGGCGACACAAAAGTATGCGATGAACCAGTATCAAATAAAACCTTTGCCTTTATTCTATTAATCAAAACAATCCCTGTTACATGAAGAGTGATACTCAATCTCCAATTATTTTCAAATAAAGGTTTTACTTATTACATTGATTTAAAATAAAAATCAAAACTCTTGCATACCTTGTATTACATCTTCCGAGTTACCCGCGTCCTCCTCGGTTAATGCAAGCACTCGCCCTTGCCTCTGGAATTTGCTTCCACCTGAACCATCCTTCCTCAACTGTGGACAATGAGACTTAGAATGTCCTGCCTGCCCATATTGGAAACAAGTCTGCTTCGCCAACTTAGGACACACTGACCTGTAATGACCTGCCTCCTTGCAGTAATAACAAGTCACTTCATGAGTTGCAGGTACCTTCTGCACTGGATCACTGAACTTGACTTGCTTCGCTGGGAATCCCTTCCCACTCTGACTTGATGCTGGCCTCTTGTTCCTGTTCCAGGTCTCTTGCTTCTTCTGGAACTGGTCCATGTCTTCCTCGGTCATAGTTGCTCTCCTAACCAGCTTGTCGAACCTCCGTATGCCTAACGGAATCATTCTCGACCTCAAGTTTGGCCTCAAGCCCTGCTCAAACTTCTTGGCCTTCTTCGCCTCGTCAACGATCAACTCTGGTGTATACCTCAACAGCTGAGCGAACTTGGTCTCATACTCTCGCACGGTTATGCTGCCCTGCTGAAGATTCAAGAATTCTGTCGCCTTCTTCTCCTGAATATCTAGGGAAAAGAAGCGATCCCAGAATTCCTCTAGAAAAGCCTCCCAAGTCATCTGCTGGTCCCCCAACGTCCTCTTCACCGTTTGCCACCAAACACCAGCATCCTTTTCTAGTTGCATAGTGGCCAACTTCACCTTATTAGCTGCCGGAGTTTCTGAGACCTCGAAGATTGTGTCCATCTGCATAATCCAATCATCAGCTTTGTTTGGATCAGATTGCCCCTCAAAAACTGGCAGCCTCATCCTCTTGAAGGACTCGATCTGCTTGATGGGATCGGCGTTAACCAATCCTGGTCTAGCTCCATGATTCTGATGCTGATGCTGATTCTGATTCTGAGCCAAATTAGATGCCATCAGTGCCTCCAAAGTTTGATACACCCTGGCGAATTCGACCTCGAGATCTATTCCAGTTCCTCGAGAACTTCAGATCCATCACAATTGTTACCACCATTCCTGGGTCTGGGTGCAACCATACTGAATACTGCAAAATGAGGGAAAAGTTAGAGCACCACAACACACAACTCACATTCACATCTATATCCTTTGGCTAAACCTCAACTGTACCCCAAAGGTAAAACATCAAGTTTCAGTTCTATGTGATACTCACTCTCTAATGTCCACACCTAGGTATTCACACTCTAGTATCCACACCTAGGTTATTTTTATGCCATGTTTATTATTACTATTGAAGCATGCTCTAGATACCAACCTCTGTAGCGCCCCGAATTTCTAATATGATATCTTAGAAAATACGTGGCACAATTTCCAGCATCAACTTCAATGTAATATTAAACACAATTTAACACCAATAAAATTTTTACTTTCTTTCCTTACAATAATCAATTACATAGCACAGCGGAATACAAAAAAATATCTCAAATCATAATTCTCTTTTCTTTACAACACTTTCTTTTCATTTTACATATGTCACTAAATCAACTGAACTCAATCATCCAAATCCCAAGCTCTAATCAACAACAACCTGTAAACATGAGGCTAGAGATGATCCCTAACCCCAAAACTAAAGGGGTCAGCCATAATGGTGTGAGTGACATAAAAACAAACAACATAAATAAACATTAAGCATGGATTCTTAAACAACATGTAATAAACAAGAATACATAAAATATGACATAGCAAGGAAACATGTAAACCTCAAGTGAAGCTAAACTAAGTGTCAAGTGTAGAAAACAGGAAAACACATGCGTGAAACCAAATCAAGAAAACACAAGTCTATATGCTGACTCTCTAATGCGTACTTGTCGGAGTCTATGCATCCCACTCTACATAGGTCCGGTGCAAGCCCTTAACGTCTCCACATTATAGGGTTCAATCCCCAACATGCAACTAATCCTACTACGATGACTACTTCGAGATAAAGATAAACTGTGAGTATTAGCCCATGCCCCGATGATTCGGAGGTCATTCTCTATCCACAGATAATTTCGGAGACTATTTCACTCACACCTGGAAATCTTCGAGAATACCCCACACCGCAAGCAATGGAACTTCACCACACGAATACCACATGTGCGTCGCCTCGACTCTGATAATTCCGGAGATCAATCCCACACTACAGGTAATTCCGGAGACTATTTCACTCACACCTGGATAATTCCGGAGATTATCTCACACCGCAAGCCATACTGAGGTCCAAAACCCATGTTCTCGTTCATCATATCACCACTAGTGCCTGTCCTTATTATTTAGGTTATTTAATTACTTAACAAATCTCCTAGAGTTGGTATACCCTACCGGACTTAATTCAACAACTGATCAACTAAAATTGCCTCAACAGACCCAAACATAAACAACTCAACTGCCGGTATACTAGGGTCACACACCCTCTAGAGACTTAAACTCAAATATCCAAACCGAACTTCCAACATAAATTGTTCAACTTAACATCTTGAAAACATATGTTCAATAGGAGGTAGAGTATAATAATAATAAGTTATAGATCAAAACATCTAGAGAATAAATCATTTGAAAGAACATTCATAGATATAAGGATACATCAGTATCAGTCGACTATAGAAAGCATAAGTCAACTGCCCAGGAAGAAAATTCCATGGTTTTAAGAAAATAAGCTAAGTGTTATAAGTCGACTTACCAGAGAGAAATTCTAGTAATCTTTAAGAAAATATTCTAAGTGTTATAAGTCGACTTATAAAGTCATAGGTCGACTTACCAGAGAGAAATTTCAATACAACTAAAGAACATAGCAGCCGGGTCGTATCAGTCGACTGAAAGGTCATGCCAGTCGACTGTCGGCCTACAGACTGTATAGTTTTGGTTGTGCACAATTCAATCGATACGTAGTTTTACTTCATGAAAACGATTTCTACGAAAAACATATTTCTTATATTTTCAAATATAACTGGTAGGACATATAATAGTCCACAAAACTAAATCAAACTACTTGAATTTATAAAAAAAATAGAGATTTGTTGATTTTCTTCAATCAAACATGAAATTGTGCATATCATCTAAATAGAGTTTTTCAAAAAAATCAATTACTCATTGAAATTTCTTCGTATTCAGATCCCAAAACATGTAAATACCAATCTCAAAGAAAATCCCCAATTTGGATATATTTCCTCAATTCAGTTAATTCCTCAAATTTCATTTCTCAAGACACGATCTCTGGATTCATAACTCTTCCATTCAATTATCTCAAAAATCTGAATTTCTACCACAACTCATAACCATAATCAAATTTGTGATCACATACCACTAGGGTTTCACAAGATCCAATTTTTAATCCAATCCATAATATGCATAATCATGTTCAACCCTAAACATGCTTTCTAGCAATACAATTCAATCTCCCAGATCCAATAAACATTCATAGATCAAACAACCAATCCATTACATTACTCACATACACAACATAAAAGAAAAACAAACACGTCAAAAACAAACAACAAAACAATCACTCACTTAAATCAAAACAACAAAACAAATTTACATCACTCACATACAACATACACTTAAAAAAAAAAGAAAACAACATGTCACTCACCTTGAAATGGAGAAATCCAACAAGAAAGCCTTCACTTTTTGCGAAATCCAAGATCCTTCTCTCAATCCTCCAAAAATAATAAATCTTTGTGTTGTGCAGTGAATGACGGCTGCGTTCTCTTCTTTTAAATACCCGGAAATAGGATCTTAGGGTTTTAGACATATTTGCGAAATAACCCTTCGAAAACATATCTTTACGTAAATAGATTCCTATACTTGGAACTTGATAAAATTAATTAAATTGAGATTTAAAAGCAAAATAATCCTTACTTTCCAGCCGACACTGATTAAAATCCTAGAAAAATAGTTTTGTACTTTCACCCCTCAAAATGACAAATTTGCAAAAAGGTCCTTTTTCTCAATATTTGCAAATAGATCCAATTAATTTCAGAAAAATCTGGAAAAATTATAAATAAATCCCAAATAATAAATAATGATTTTCCATAAAATAATTTTGAATTTTGAACTTTTCAAGAAAATATTTTCACGTGTTTCGCACGTGTAAAAAGATAAATTTTCAGAAAATATTTATTAGATCCCAAAAAATCATTTTAATCATTTATAAACCTTTAAAAATAATATTTAAAAATATGGGGTACTACACTATATTACCCCCATCCCCTCCTTGTTGGTTGTCAGGAATTGGGATTGGCGTATCCGCCATACGATTCGGGTGCCTACCGAAGGTGGGAGCCCTAGAAGTAGAACTTTGGTCCGAGAGTTCTGGATTGGTGGCGCACCAATCACCCTCGAACAATTCGGAGTTTTGGCTTTGAGAGCCGTAAGACCCCGAGTTGTTCGTTGGTGAGTGGTGGGCCGATCAATTGGTTCGGAAGCTCGGAGGGAGTCCTGGGTCGGTGGCTCCCCTATCGCCCTCGAATAATTCGAGGTTTTGGCTTTTGAAAGCCGCAAACCTCGAGTTGCTTGTGGGTGAGAGGAGGGTCAACCAACGACCCGAAGCTCGGGGCATTTGCCGAAGGCGGGCGCCCTAAACCTTAATGAAAACTTTTTTGAAACGGTCGTGGCTGAAGGTCAGGGGCCGAGCGTATAGGTCGCGTGGCTTTGAAGAAGGCCAAGGCCTTGCTCGAGGTTGAAGACGATGCCTCCACACTTGTTCTGAGGAAGATGGCAAGGTTGTAGTCGGTGGTTTCCGCCGAGCGCATAGGTTGATGGTCTTGAAAAGTCCCAAACCATGCTCGGGGCAGATTCCGAGCCCCCACACCATGGACAAAGCCAGTAATGGGCATAGGTGAAGGTCGTCACTGAGCGTAATGGTCAAGTGGCTTTGAAGAAAGCTCCGGCCTTGCTCGGGGTCGACGACGAGCCCCCACACTTGTTCTCAGGAAGATGGCAAGGGTGTAGCTGGCGTTTGCCGCCGAGTGCATAGGTTGATGGCCTTGAAAAAGCCAAACCATGCTCGGGGCAGATGCCGAGCCCCCACACCATGGAGAAAGCCAGTAATAGACGTAGCTGAAGGTCATTGCCGAGCGTAACGGTCGAGTGGCTTTGAAGAAAGCCATGGCCTTGCTCGGGATCGACGACGAGCCCCCACACTTAATCTTAGGAAGATGGCAGGGGTGTAGCTGGCGGTTGCTGCCGAGTGCATAGGTTGATGGCTTTGAAAAAGCCAAACCATGCTCGGGGCAGATGTCGAGACCCCACACCATGGAGAAAGCCAGTAATGGGCATAGCTGAAGGTCGTTGCTGAGCGTAACGGTCAGGTGGCTTTGAAGAAAGCCACGGCCTTGCTCAGGGGTCGACGACGAGCCCCCACACTTGTTCTCAGAAAGATGGCAAGAGTGTAGCCGGCGATTACCGCCGAGCGCATAGGTTGATGGCCTTGAAAAAGCCAAACCATACTCGGGACAGATGCCGAGCCCCCACACCATGGAGAAAACCAGTAGTGGGCATAGCTGAAGGTCGTCACCGAGCGTAACGGTCAAGTGGCTTTGAAGAAAGCCACGGCCTTGCTCGGGGTCGATGACGAGCCCCCACACTTGTTCTCAGGAAGGTGGCAAAGGTGTAGCTGACGGTTGCCACCGAGCGCATATGTTGATGGCCTTCAAAAAGCCAAACCATGCCCGGGGCAGATGCCGAGCCTCCATATCATGGAGAAAGTTAGTAATGGGCGTAGTTGAAGGTCATCGCCGAGCGTAATGGTCGAGTGGCTTTGAAGAAAGCCACGACTTTGCTCAGGGTTGACGATGAGCCTCCACACCTGTTATCAGGAAGATGGCAAGGGTGTAGCTGACGGTTGCCGCCAAGTGCATATGTTGATGGCCTTAAAAAAGCCAAACCATGCTCAGGACAGATGCCGAGCCCCCACACCATGGAGAAAGCCAGTAATGGGCATAGCTGAAGGTCTTCGCCGAGCGTAACGGTCGAGTGGCTTTGAAGAAAGCCACGGCCTTGCTCGGGATCGACGACGAGCCCCCACACTTGTTCTCAGGAAGATGGCAAGGGTGTAGCTGGCGGTTGCCGCCGAGTGCATAGGTTGATGGCCTTGAAAAAGCCAAACCATGCTCGGGGCAGATGTCGAACCCCCACACCATGGAGAAAGCCAGTAAGGAAAGCTTTTGTGGCTCGCGGGACCATCCGAATGCCGAGCCCTAAGCTTGTAAGGAAAGCTTTTTTTTGCTCGCGTGACCATCCGAATGTCGAGCTCTAAGCCTGTAAGGGAAGCTTTTTGTGGCTCGCGGGACCATGCGAATGCCGAGCCCTAAGCCTGTAAGGAAAGCTTTTTGTGGCTCGCGAGACCATCCGAATGCCTTGTATGGGCCTTCCCAATTTGGGGCCAGCTTTCTCTTTTGGCCGGAGTTTGATACCGCCAGCTTTCGGAGGATGAGGTCCCCGAGCTTGATGTTGGTGGGGCGCACCTTTTTATTATAGAACCTCTCGATCCTCTGCTAGTAGGTATTCCTTCGAATGGCGGACCTCTTCCTGACCTCGTCTATAAGGTTTAGGTCGGCACGTAACTGTGCTGAGTTGCTTGCTTCATCAAAGGCTATGATCCGGGGCGAAGGGATCCTGATCTCCAGGGGAATGACGGCCTCCGCGCCGTATGTTAGATTAAATGGCGACTCTCCCGTGGGGAATTCCCTTTGTCGTTCGGTGGGCCCAGAGGATGCTTGGCAGCTCATCGACCCATAACCCCTTAGAAGAGTTATCGGGTCATTTCTTGAGACCATCAAGGATTTGGCGGTTCGCGTTCTCGGCCTAACCATTTGACTGTGGGTGGCACACCAAAGAAAAACACTGCTGGATCCAGAGATCTTCGCAGAACTTTCGGAACTGCTTACCCGTGAATTAGGTCCCATTGTCTGTAATGAGCACCTATGGGATCCCGAACCAGCAGACGATGTGTTTCCAGAAAAACTGTTGGGTCTGCTGTTCAGGTGATCGTGGCTAGTGGCTCGGGCTCGATCCATTTCGTGAAGTAGTCGATTGCCACTATGAGAAACTTTCGTTGGCCCGTTGCCTTTGGAAATGGGCCTACTAGATCCATCCCCCATATCGCAAAGGGGTTCGGACTAGCCATGGAACGGAGGTTTGCTTACGGAGCCCTTTTCACAGGGGAGAACCGTTTACAGGGGTCACACTTCTTGACCAAGGCAAGGGCATCTTGCAGCATTGTGGTCTAGTAGTACCCGTGGTTCAAAGCCTTTCGCACGAGCGAGCGGCTTCCCATATGGCACCCGCCCATTCCCTCATGCAGCTCTTTGAGAGCGTACTTTGCTTCATCGGGGGTTAGGCAGCAGAGGTAGGGTCTTCCGTCCGTTATCGTGTATGACCTTTTGAAGAGGGTCGCATTGATCATGGCGAACCTTCCTGAATGGACCCTAACCCGCCTTGCTTCAGCTCGGTCTTCGGGGAGCTCTCCCTTGATTAGAAATTTCTTGATAGGAGTGGTCCAATCATCAGGAAGAGCTCCGTCTTCAATGCAGAGAGTCTCGGGGAAGTCAGTACTCGGCTTTAGGAGTACTTCGATCAGGACGGTGCGATCGAGACCCTCGAAGGACGAGGAAGCTAACTTCGATAGAGCGTCGGCCTGGGCATTCTGCTCCCTGGGGATCCTTAAGACCGCCGACTCGTCGAAGGACATTAATAGCCGTTGGACCACGGTCAGGTACCTGATCATCCGATCGTCACGGGCCTCATACTCTCCGGTGATCTGGTTGACCACGAGCTGAGAGTCGTTGAAGGCCCTGATCTGTCTGGCACTGGCTTGATGTGCTAGGGTGAGCCCGGCGATCATGGCCTCGTACTTAGCCTCGTTGTTAGAGGCCAAAAGGTTGAGGCGGAGGCAATTTTGAAGGAGGAAATCGTCGGGACCCCACAGAATGATACCCTGCACCACTCCTTGCTTCGCAGGAGGAACCATCGATGTAAACTTCCCACGTCTAGTCAGCCTCCTTGCTTTCGAATTGCTCTGCGATGGTGCATTCTGTGATGAACTCGGCGAGGGCCTGCCCCTTGATGGCCGTCCTTGGCTGATAGCCGATGTCGTGTAGACTGAGCTCGATCGACCATTTGACCAATCGTCTGGAGCTCTCGGGCTTGTAGAGAACGGCCTTCAGAGGCTGGTCCGTGAGCATTTGGATCGAATGTGCCTGAAAATAGGGACAGAGCTTCCGCGCAGCCATGACCAAGGTGTATGCTACCTTCTCTATTCTAGAATATCTGGTTTTGGTGGCGAGCATAATCTTGCCCACATAGTACAACGGCTTTTGGACTTCATCCTCTTCTCAAACGAGGACATCGCTAAGCATGTTTTTCGAGGTCGAAAGGTAAAGCCAGAGGGGCTCGCCTGGTTCGGGCTTATTGAGGAGAGGAGGGTTGGTGAGGTACTCTTTCAATTGGGCGAATGCCTCCTGCTGCTGAGTGCCCCATTCAAAACCTCCGGTTCCGTGCAGAGGCTTGAAGAATGGGAGAGACTTCTCTCCGAACTTAGAGAGGAAACTCCCGATGGCCGCCAGTCTTCCCGAGAGCCTCTGGACTTCTTTGATGTTTCTGGGAGGGGTCATGTCTATTATGGCCTGGATTTTTTCGGGGTTCGCCTCAATGCCGTGCTGGCTGACGACGAACCCAAGGAATTTTCCCGAGGAGATGCCGAATGCACACTTTGCCGGATTGAGTCTCATATTATGGGTCCAAAGGACCCCAAAGGCTTTTTCCATGTCGGCGACGTGATCCTGTCCCTACTGGCTTTTAATGAGCATGTCTTCAACGTACACCTCCATGTTGCGGCCAATTTGATCGCTGAAGACTCGGTTAACAAGCCTCTGATTAGTAGCATCGTCGTTCTTCAGCCCGAAGGGCATAACCCGGTAGCAATAAAGATTTTGGTCCGTGACGAAGGATGTCTTGGCTATATCAGGAGGGAACATTCGGATCTGGTTGTAGCCTGAGAAGGCATCCATGAAAGAAAGGAGCTCGTGACCCGATGTAGCGTCGATCAGAGCGTCGATGCTGGGGAGAGGGAACGGATCTTTGGGGCACGCATTGTTGAGGTCGGTAAAGTCTATGCAGATCCTCCAGCTCCCGCTCGCCTTTCTGACCATCACGATGTTCGCCAGCCACTCAGGGTAGTTGACCTCCTGTATGAAATGAGCGGACAAGAGTTTGTCCACCTCCTCTTTCACTGCCCGCTGTCGCTCCGGGGTAAACTTACGTCGCTTCTAGACGATCGGCTTCGAGCCGGGGATCACGCTGAGTTTGTGCATGATCAGGTCTTCAGAGATACCGAGCATATCGGAGGGCTTCCAGGTGAAGAGGTAGACATTGTGGCGAATACAGTCGATCAGGGCAGATTTGAGGTTGGGAGCGAGGGAGCAGATCACTCGGGAACACTTTGATGCGTCCCCTGTCTCGAACGAGACTTCTTCTAACTCGTCCGCCGGCTCAGGTTCTGGTTGGCTTCTTTTGGGCTGCATCTCGACGGCATCTAGGGGGAACACACCACCCCCGATTGCCATCATATAGCACGCTCGTGCCACTTCTTGGTTCCCTCGGACAACTCTGATGCCTGACTTGGTAGGGAACTTCAGCTTTTGTTGGTAGGCCGAGGGAACCGCCTGGAGGGAGCAGAGTCCGGAACGGCTGAGGATGGCATTGTAGGCCACCTTGATGTTTACAACCATGGATTCCTTTGACTCGGTCTGCCTGTGAAGGGTCGTACCGGCGGTGACGTCTAAAGTCATGATCCCTTCGATTAGCACCGGGATGCTGGAGAACCCGTGCAGGGTGTACTCGGCTGGCTTTAGCTTATCTCAGGAGAGCTTTAGGTTCTCGAATGCCTCCAGGAAAGGATGTTTACTGAGCTTCCGTTGTCCACGAGGATCTGACGGACCTCGAAGTTCGCCATGCTGAGGCTGATGACGAGCGTATCGCAGTGCGAGAGCCGAACTCCCTCCAGGTCTTCCCCAGAGAAGGAGATAGGGAGTTGCTGGACCTGGGGGGAGAGGGGGCCCTGGACGGCATTGACCCCTCGGACGAATGCCTTGTGGGAAGTGTTGGACTCCCCTCCTATGGGACCTCTGTGGATGCAATGCAAGATGGCTTGGCCCTCGGGTTCTTCTGTCTCGGGGTCCCGCTCGGGACGCTGCTTGATTGCTCGAGGAGGAGAAGGCCTCCTGTTCCTCGTGTCTCTTTGGTCACTGGTGTTTTCCCGTTTGAACTCCCGGAGGTACCCACGTTGGATGAGGGCCTCGATCTCATCCTTCAGGGCGCGGCAATGGTCAGTGTCGTTCCTGTTGTCTTGTTGGAAGCGGCAGTAGAACCGCTGATCCCTCTTTTTGTTTTTATTGGTCGGTCGAGGAGGGAATTGGACGAGATCCCTATTTCGATCGCTAAGAGGATAGTTGATACGTTCTGCATTAGCGAAGTGTACCTCTCGAAGTGGGGGACCAGAGGAACCCTTTTTGCGATGCCCCTGTCTTTTGGGACCTTCTTTGCTAGCTCCGCCTCGTCGGCCTTGCGTTTCCCCTTTCCGGCTTCTTTGGAGTCCTCTGGATTCAGGGCCTCCTCGCCCGGATGTACTTTTCGACCTGATTGAGGAGGTCAGGGAAATCGATCAGAGGCTTCTTTTCCAGGGATGCCTTTAGCTGACCGTGCCGGACGTTGTGCCGGAATGCTACGAGGCGACCCCTGGGTTGAGGGAGGAGACCGACATCGCCTCTGTGGTGAACCTTCGGACGAACAGCCGGAGCGACTCCCCTTCCTTCTGTCGGAGGCCCAGCAGGGACGTGCTCATCTTCTCGGCTTTCCTGCTGGTCATGAAGTGGGCGAGGAAGTTGCCCTCTAGTTGGTCGAAAGAGTAAATGGAGCCGGAGGGGAGCTTAGAGAACCATTCCCGAGTCGGACCCCGGAGGGTGGTGGGGAAGGCGCGACATAGAAGGGGACCAGATGCATTGTGAATCTTCATGAGGGTCTTGAAGCCCTCCATGTGATCAGCAGTATCGCCCTCGCCGTCATAAGTCTCAAATTGTGGTGGGCAAAAATTTTAGGGTATCTCCGCCAACAGGATTGCGGTGGAGAAAGGAGGTTAGGTCGGCCTGTGGCCCTGAGCTGGCCTCGGGCCGCCATCGCCAAAGTGGGCGAGGTGGTCTTCCATTTCTTGGAGGCGTTTTAGGACGTCATCGTCATACTCCAGCGGGACTGTCGTGCCATGTGACACGCTGGCTTCGACATCCAAACGTGAGTGAGAGCGGTGGAGCACCTTGTCGACGGGGGTCCCCCGGATAGCCTCCATGTTCTCTTTTCGGAAGTCTTGGAACTCCTGGTGGGTGACCAGAGCTAGTTCAGCCTGGTTACGTTGGGGCGGCGGCCTCCGGCCGATGCGGCTGAGCACCGGCTCCTGCCCTTGGGGCGGAGGTCGGGATGGTTCGGGGCCGAGCTGGAAGCGGCCCCTCCCTTAGTCCAGCTTGCCTGTCAATTCTGGATGACCCCGCACAAGTCAGGTACGACCGAACGAGAGGCACCCGACTGGTGTTCGAGGCTGATACCCAGATTCAGGGACGTAGCTGCCCTGGGCCCAGGGGGTGCGGCTGCGCCCCCTGGGATTTTTAAAAAAATTCAAAATTTTTTTTAATAAAATATAATTTAATAAGGGTTTATATTCAAAAAATTTTTTAATAAAATATAATTTAATAAGGGTTTATATATAAAATTTTCAACCCATTTAGTCATTTACAGATTTTACTTTACTCTTCTTCCACTCTTTTGTTTCCACTCTACTGAACCCAAACCCACTTCAAAATGAATTTGTAAGAGGGATTAAAATCTACAAGTGATTAGTTAGGTTTGTAGAGGAGGTCAGAAGAGAGAGAGAGAGAGCGAGGAGTCAATCGATTCCAAACCCTATTGTAAGTAAATTTTTTTGTACATTTTGATAATTAGGGTTCATATTCTGAAATTTCATGAATTCATATATGATAGGATAATTAGATTGCTAATTTCTATTTCAGTATTACTGATTTGTTTGAGAATGGACTGAATTAGTATGATATGTAATCAAATTAGAACCCAAATGGGTACAGATTATAGTGTTAGTTTTTGTCCCAATTTTGAGCTAATTTCCGAATTTTTTTATATTTAAACACATGGAGTTTAGAGTTGAATTTTTTATATGCGTATCTTATAGATGGAGTTTAGAGTTGAATTCTAACCATCAGTTTTTACTCTTTCTATGCATTAATGCATATACTTATGAGATGAACATCTAATGCTTGATGCACTTAATTACTTTGAGGTAGACTAATGATTGAAGTTGGAAATAGAGAAGGTTTAACTACTGGTTTATTTTAATGGTTCTAAGTTGTTGAAAATGCACGCCACTTGTTTGATGAAATGCCTAAGAATGATAAGGTTTAGCTTGCATGGGCATAGTTTTACTTTGCCAAACTAGTGTTTTTATCAGCCACCTATTTCAGGAGGAGATAAAATGACTATAAGATAGTAATTCCACATATGGATAAATTATTTGTACAACATGGAAGATCCCGTCGCAACTTTGAAGGAACAACAAATCTTCATCATTATCGTATTGATTTGTTTTATGAAGTGATTGATTTGCAACTTCAGGAGTTGAACAATCGTTTTAATGAGGCAAATACGAAGTTGTTGTTGTGTATGGCTTGTCTTGATCCAAGCAATTCATTTTCTGCTTATGATAAGAGAAAATTGCTTCGCTTTGCTGAATTTTATCCATCCGATTTCTCTAACATTGAGTTAGTGCACCTTGACCGACAACTTGATACCTACATTTTGAATGTGTGCTCTGATGACCGATTTTCTGAAGTTTTAGGGATTAGTGGGCCTGCTAGAAAGATGGTTCAGTTAAAAAAATATCGTGCATATCCGTTGGTATATTTGCTCTTGAAGTTGGCATTGCTATTACCCGTTGCAACCACAATAGTAGAGAGTATTTTCTGTAATGAAAATCATCAAGACTTCATTACAAAAGCGATTGGGAGATGAGATGATGAATGATTGTTTGGTTGCATATATTGAAAGAGATGTATTGGATGCTATTGACAATGAAAATATATATCAATCAATATTTTCAGAATATGAAATCTCGAAGGGTTTTATTGCTAAAGAAAAATTTTATTTAGTGATTGTGATAGTTTGTGACATTTGATAGTAATATTTGATATTTTGAGGCTTGCAAATGTGTTTATTATAATTTTTTTTAATAGTAAGTGTCGGGCCCCCTAGATGGAAATCCTGGCTACGCCACTGCCTGGATTGTTGGATCTATGAGTGTCGGTGGGGACTTCCTAAGGAGGGGCATCATGGCGATGCGTAGATGTGACAACTCTCCTGGCCTTGGGTGCCATGTGAGCTCGGATTGACGGGATACTGTTGATGGCTGGGGTCGGACCGACGTCCGCACATGTTTCCCACAGACGGCACCAACCTGATGCGGTTTCTTTTTGGGGGGTGGCTGCACCAGGTGTGAGTTCTTCTCGATTTTTATTTTGCGAAAGCTTTGGTACGGATGGTATGCCCGACCCTCAAGCGGGGGAACGGCTCGGGAGTAGGCGGGAGTGAGTTGGAGATTGGATGTTCGGCTCGGATCTGGAGACTCGGATCCAGAGGTCTCGTGTACCTGCACTCGGTCTAGAAACACCGGGGTTGGTTCCGGTGGCAGACCCTCTGACGACCTAGTCAGTTATGGAAAGAGAGTAACAGTGTAACGCCCCGAATCCCAAATACACTGAATTCGAGATGTTCTATAGGATCTTTCCGCTTCCTTTAGTACAATTTTACAAGGAAATTTAAACTTTTCACTTTACATCAGAGTTTACATCAATATTACATTTACATTGCACAGCGGAAGTAAAATTTTACAACAATGAAAACAAGTATGCAACAACATTGAGTAATCTTTAAGCATTTGTTCCTCTTTAATCTTTATCAAGCCATTTACCTGCATATAAGACTGTGGGTACGTCAGTTTATTCAACCGACGATCATTATACACGGCCATCCTCTCTATGCCGGAAATAGTATAACTTAATTTTCCATATTTAGCAAACACAAACTTGTCACAAATCAAACTAAAGGAACTACCCTATTGATGTCGTGTTGTGATTGTGCACTTAGTCCTTAATGCATTTATTTATATTACATGACACTAATGCGCACTTGTTCGGATTCTATGCATCCCATACTACATAGGTTCGAGGGCAAGCCCTTAATCGTTCTTCATCTTTGTAGGGTTCAATCCCTCGTTATGACTTAATCTACTACTGTAATTACGGTAGGTATCTTAGATGATCTATGAGTACAAGCTCGTGTACAGAAAATTCTGGAGGGGAATCCCACGCACTGACACGACGCATTGAGCAGGCAACCTATGGACAATTCAGCCTCACTTCATGGCACACGATCCTCTTGCAGTCACCAAACATCCCACAAGCGTCGCCACCGGGACGATAATTCTGGAGTAGTGCCCACGCCATGTCTTGATGCATCAAGCAGGCAGCCTGTGGATCACTCTCACACCGCCAATCCGATGGCCCTCATACTCGTGTTTTTCTCCTACTTTCATCACGTCTCCACTATGTACTAATCCTTTGTTTCTTTTATCAAAATCATGAACAAAAATCAAAGCTCTAGAGTTAGCCTCTCTACTAAACCGGACTTATTCATTCATTTGAACATGACCAACCTTGGTCTTTCTTTTCAAATTTCATTTCATTTCATTTCCAAATGCCGGGGAAGACTTAGCTACTCTTTTATTGCAATTTTCAATTCACAATTTCCGAAATGAGCATTTCCAACTCATAAATTCCCATGTTGAGTTATCATACTCAAATGTATATTCTCTTTTCAAATCATGATTTCAAATTTGTTCAAATAGTCCATAACTATACATGAATCTCATATGCTTTATCAATTATCACTTCATATCAAAATTTCACATCACTAATAAATATTCACAATTCATATTTTCCACATTATTCTCAAATGAGAATAAATTGCATTATGTCACACAATAAGATTTCTTTTTGCCAAATAATCTTCTAATCCTTCATTTCAATTTCTTCTTGTAAGTTATAATTTTTCACAAAGTATATATCTAGAACCATAGTTCTATTTATGCCTTTTATTCTCAAATCATAGTGTATTTCATGCAAATTATCCCCAAATCATTTTTATAAAGTCCCTTATATTTTTAGGAGAGTAACCATATTTTTTTCATAATTTTTGGACAATTAAAACCCCAAAAAAAATAATTTTTCATTCTTGTCGAGAGCAAGAATCGAACCCAGCACCCCTGAGAACACAGCCGACCGCACAGACCACCAGGCCGTATGCGCTAATCGTTATAAACATGGCTGAGAGCATTAAATGCTCTCGGCCCGCTGTTAAATTGATTTTTTAAAAAAATAACAAAAATAGTGTTGCTCACGGGTTTCAAACCAGTCACCGCAAGAACCCAACCGTGCCCTCTGACCACTTGAGCCACGTGCTCAGGTTGTCTAAGTGCAACACAAAATCTTTTTTTGAACCGATTCTCACTGTTGTTTAAACATTTCGA
The DNA here is from genome assembly GCA_017893485.1 of Hemerocallis citrina. NCBI lineage: Eukaryota > Viridiplantae > Streptophyta > Magnoliopsida > Asparagales > Asphodelaceae > Hemerocallis > Hemerocallis citrina. The sequence continues at coordinate 287,939,965 of CM030360.1, read as the reverse complement.
TGTTCAACTAGCTTTCGTTTCATTTTGCTTTCATAAAAAAAATACTGTATAACTCCATATTATTTGTAACGCCCCGAATCCCAAATACACTAAATTCGAGATGTTCTACAGGATCTTTTCACTTTCTTTAGTACAATTTTACAAGGAATTTACACTTTTCACTTTACATCAGAGTTTACATCTATTACACTTTTCAATTGCACAGCGGAAGTAAAAATATACAACATTTACATAAATGTACAACAACATGGTAAAATCTTTATGCATCCATTCCTTTTTAACATGTAATTTATCCTGCATACAAAACTGTGGGTACGTCAGTTTATTCAACCGACGATAAATTATACATGGCCATCCTCTCTATGCCAGAAACAGTATAACGAATCTCATTTCTTAACAGATCATAAACTTGTTCACATAACAATTAAAGTAAGGGGGAAAATCTTAATGATGTCGTGTCGTGATCGTGCACTTAATCCTTAATGCAATTTCTTAATTTACATGACACTAATGCGCACTTGTTCGGATTCTATGCATCCCATACTACATAGGTCCGAGGGCAAGCCTCTTAATCGTTCTTCATTTTTGTAGGGTTCAATCCCTCGCCATGACTTACTCTACTTCTATAATTACAGTGAGTATCCTAGATGATCTATGAGTACAAGTACGTGCCCTGGACCCTGGAGGGGAACCCCACGCCATGTCTTGACTCATCAAGCATGCATTCTGTGGCAATTCAGCCTCCTCCCTGAACACGATCCTCTTGCAGTCACCAAACATCCCACAAGCGTGGCTAAAGTCCGATCATTCTGAGTTGTGCCCACGCCATGTCTTGACTCATCAAGCATGCATTCTGTGGCTCACACACCCGCACCGTAAACTCTAGTTCTCATACTTATGTTTTCTCTCACTTTCATCACATCTTCACTATGTACTAAAATCATTAGAATCATGAATAAAAATCAAAGCTCTAGAGTTAGCCTCTCCACCAAACCGGACTTATCATTCATTTCAATTCATGACCAACCTTGGTCTTTCAATTCTCATTTCATTTCATTTCCACTGCCGGGGGAGACTTAGCTACTCTTTTGTTCAATTTCCAATTCACAATTTCCAATTTGAGAATTTCTAATTCATGAATTCATTTTTCATTGCCTCAGCATATCATGTTCTTAACTTTTATATTTATGTAATTCCCAATCCAAAACTATGATTCATTCTCATGTAAATTTCTCAATTCAAACTATGATTCATTCTCATGTAAATTTCTCAATTCAAACTATGATTCATTGCATATAAATTCATACAGCAATAGAAAGAGTTCATTAACACCAATCATAAAGTTCACAACTCTTAGCAGTAATCAAAATGAAATCTCAGACATATCAAAATCTACTCTGTACAGTCGACTTGGAAAAGACCAGTCGACTTATATAGTCAATACCAGTTCTTCATAAACACTCGGGAGAGTCGACTGCTACCCATGGCCAGTCGGCTGTTCCGCAGCTTTTCATGTTCAAAAATCGTTCATATGACAGTCGAATGTTATCTCATCAGTCGTCTGTCCTGGGGGTTTTAACAGTACATTTCTATGTTCAGCTCAGTTGACTTGCTACTCGCATTAAGTCGACTGGACAGATTCATATTTCAATTTGAGGGATTATCTTTCTTACAGTTCTTACATGCACTTGCATCATGCTGTCTATTTACAGTCTACATACATTCATGTTCATAAACACAGAGTTTCTTACTGTTCAGTAACATTGCAACATGGAATTTCAAGTTACTAATATTGTCTTTTCTTCGAGGAAATGTTTTAAACATGCATTGCAGCGATGAAAATATAATCTCAAACCATTACACTAAAATAACGCAATGGGAAGATACTTCATTTCATGAAACTACTGGATTATTCATAATTTAAGCAAAGCATCGGTCGACTGTTCATATCACCAGTCGTCTGCACAGATCATTCTTAGTTTTGTTAATCATCACTAGTTCTTTTTCCACAGGCTCATGGCTCCTCATTCATGTATACCATGAAGAATATGAGTTTAGCCTTACTATTTCATTTTAATTGTACACATGTATGTCAACGAAAACCTTCTAACAAAATATGTAACGGATGTCTCGTACCAGTCGACTTATCCATCGACAGTCGACTATACCGACCCAATCTCAATTTTTCGAATATCACTAGTTTCTTTCCATATGTTCATGTCCTCTCAGTCATATGCGACATAGAAGATACAAACTTGGCATTTCTGTTTCATTTTAGTCCATACACATATACATCACGAAACTTTCTATCAAAATATGAGAATATATGTCTCGTACCAGTCGACTCGTCCAAAAGATAGTCGACTGTACAGACCCAATTCATTCTTATTTACAGTGTTATTATTTCGCCATTTGTCCTTCATGATTATCATCATAAACATACTCAGGCAAATTCTAATATGTTGAATTTACTTTTCAGAAACATGGTAACAAATATCATAATCATGGTATAATTCCTATATTAGAAGTCCTGAGAAATACCCACCTTATTTGACGAAGTAATCGAATCCAGCAAAAGCTCCTTACTGCAGTGGACGACTCCTTGCTCCTTGCTCCTTGTTCCACACCGAAGCCTTCAGAAATGCTACTCGGCCTCCACAGAAAAGCACACACCACTCTCTCACAAAATACCTCTCTTACAATATGATTCTAGTGTAAAAGAAATAATGAATGAGAGGGGGTATTTATACACAAATTTGAGTAGATGGAGGGCTAGGATTTAGTAGATAGTTATGGGATCAAGGGCTAGGATGGACTAGGGAGTTGTGAAAACTACCCACACCTTACATAACTACCCATGACTCACCCCCACTTCTCTACTTCAAGTCCGGCCAAGATTAGTGCTCAATGCACGTGTATGTGAAATGCACGTGCATGCACAAATCACCCCTACAAGAACTTGTACATAAAATAATAAGTCTCTTTAAAAGAAATGTTACACATACAGGTTGTAGAAAATAATAAAAGATTAATTTCATGGGCTTAAAATTAATTGGGCCAAAAATAGTTATTTTGTAGAAGTAAATAAGTAAATTAACACTTGGGCTTTGGTAAAAAAAATGCTTTATAGGAAACAATATTCTTATTCATCATGTTGAAAATAATAGTCAACATATTACACAAGCACACCATATATAAAAATAAATAATCTTTCATATATTTGAAAAATCAGGGTATTACATTATTACTAGTTCACATAATTTGCATATCAGTAAGAGCAAAATAATTTTTGTAATAATTAAAACGTATTTTCATACACTAATTCAAATAACACTACATTTCTTCTCTTTTCGACATTTCTTTGCATTGTAGCATTCTAATTTTTTTGTTAATAAATTTCACATTAATTCTCTGACTTAAATCATTTTCCCAACATCAAACACATATTTTAATTTATTCATGCCCATATCATCACAAAGGATCTATTTAACACATGAAAAGGGTATAATCAAGCTACTAACTTTTGTGTATAGTTCTTGATAGTAATAAATGTGTTTTCATTAATCAATCCATGTTTCTAATCAATTCACATACAACTCAAATAATAGAACCACATATAAATTTGTATGTCCACATTTCAATCATTCAAGAAGTCATTTTTCCCAATTAGAGTGTGCTCTTCTTAATCATTTTCATGCTTCAATTTTTCTAATTAAACTAGCATGCAATCCTACTTTAGAAATAGGAAAAATTTTACCCACCTTGTATGGAGAGAAAAACACAATTAGCAACAAAAGTCCTTTGCAACACGAGTGCACCTCCTCCTAGACGCGCGCACACAAGCTCCAAAAGCACCAACACCGAAAGCTCCTATTGATGAATGTTGGCCCTTCTCTTTCTTCTTGGTGTTGCAAGAACAAGCCCACACACACTCAATCTTTTAACTCACAAAAATACTACTAGATAAGACAACTTAGACTATAGGTTTGGAAAGATTAATAGGCACAAGGATAACTAGCCATGGGGGGGGGGGGGGGGGGGTATTTATACTAAAAATCAAGGAAAATAAATGGCTAGGATCAATTGGTTGGTTGTAGGATGGAGGGCTAGGATGAGAGTAGGAGTTGCAATAACTACCCACATCTAAGTAACCACCATACCATGATCACCACTCAAACTTTGAGTTTCCCTCCAAAAGAATGCAACCGGCCTAGAGAAAGCATGCATTTTGCACGTGTACGTGTAGTACACGTGCATGCAACTAGGACCAAAATTTGTGCATTAAATTTTTGTATAAAAATAAAATAGCATTTAAATTATATTCTACATGACAAGTTGTATAAAAAAAATAGATTAATCCATGGGCTTTAGTTTATGGGCCAAAATAGTTATTTTAAAATAAAATAAATAAATTACATTTTGGGCTTTAAGAAAAAGGGCTTTTTATCTAATTAAAATAAGGCTTTTGTACAAAATAATTAAAAGCACAAATTGAAATATCTTTACTCATCTTGATGAAAATATTAACCAAATATATTGCACGTGCACACTACGTGCAAAAATAAATAATTTTTTATAAATTGAAAAATTAAGGCATTACAAATAGTGACTAGGGTTTTAGAGAGGAAAGATTGATTACCTTTGGTAGGGGTAGATGGTCTGCTATTTATAGAAAAAGCCAACCGGGTCTGGATCCGTTTGGGACCAGGTCTGGACCCGATTGCCCATGGGCCTGGCGTGGCAGAAGCCCAAGTGGTATAGGAATGACGTGGCACGGGCTCGGGGTGGTTTAGGGCTGACGTGGCGGAGACCTGGGTGGTTTCCAGGTTGACGTGGCAGATCCGAATGATCCGGCGGTGAACGCTCTTTGAGGAGATCCTGTGGTCTAGGAGGGGCCACATCATCTGACCCATATCAATTCTCATCTCTAATCTAAAATTATAATGGGAGAGATATAGTTAAACATACTAACTTACATGTATCGTTCATATATAACTAATATAAAGGATACCTCAGGTTCGAGATCAGACTATCACAGAATTTTCATTTTAAAAAATTATATTTATTAAAATGTGCATTACACATGTAAATTACTAGTTGAAATTAAGGCGGCAATGACTTGCAGTGCAATATCTAAAGAGAAGTAACTACCTGCAGCCAACGCCCATTGATTCACAAACTGTAATGTTCGCAGGTTCATGGTAAGCAATTTGTCGGCCTATAATAATAATAATAATAATATTATTATTATTATTATTATTTTGAGTCTGATAGGATTTCTACTCTGAAAAAAATGAAAATCACAATGCTGATATAATTTAAGTCAAACAGTTCATACTTACCTAAACTTAGCATTTCATGTCAAACAGTTCATATTTGCCTAATTTTTTCTGTCATGTCACTTAAATCAAAATAAATGACACATTGTTTGGACACATTTGGCCTAAATCTGTCGCAACTTAAAAAGAGACTAGTATTATCCTGTGCAAATTGTATTATCTAAAATAATTTTGAGGGACTCATATAATTATATAGAACTCCAAAAAAACGTGAGAGAATTGAGAGAAACTTAGAAATATCATCCCAACCGTAATTACTAAAATCTTCATTGTCATCTTCATATAAGCAAATTGTTTAGAGAATCATTGTCAAACCATAATGTTATCCAATTAAATATTACTAAAGCTAAAAAATACATGCAATAAAAAGATGTCGCAAATTTAACTAATTTATGTTAACATGCATATTACAACATCATTAACATTCAGTAAATATGTTATACATTATAAACCATACATTATAGCACATGTTAAGATAAAGATGATGGACTGAGAAAATCATATAAAAATAATATTATGAATTGTGTTTGCTTAAAAATCTGATTCTAAGTTTGGGGATGGGGGTGGGTTTGGAAAGAGACGTGAGATTTTGTGAGATTTGAGAAAGTGAGAGTGAAAGAGATTGTGTTTGAGGGATTGATATTTTATTTGGTTTTGAGTTTTTAAAAAAATCGTGCGTAGTGCACATGTTAGTTAAATAGGAATTCCTATTTTTCCTCTCCTTCGTCTATTTCAAAATAGAGAAAGGAGAGAGGGGGTAGACTCTCTCTCTTATTAGTATAAGATATAGATATAATGCCTTTAAATAGGAAAATAGTTATTGCCCGTTTATTGTTTTCCTCAAATAGTTTAATAGTTTAAATATGAAGAATTCACTTTGGAGATGTTTGGTTGGTGGTAAAATATTTTCAAACAATGAAAATTACCATGGAAAAAATAAATCTGTGAATTTGAGTTCAAAAAATGATTTATTTAGGTAGTTTTATTGTACTGTAGGATAGAAAAGAGAGAGAAAGAAATTTAATGTAGATGGTATTACAGAATCTATCACAACTCGTAATGCTAGTAGCGGACATCACACACCACAAGTAATAGAATCTACCAAGACCTAGATGAACCAAGAACAAACCATCACAATATATGCAAGACCTCACAAGAACACGATCAATATGCAGAGAGAGCCAATACTTCTTATTCCCAAGAAATACAAAGATTACAAAAGAGATTACAACTCTCAATCTCTCCTCTCACCTTTGAAACACTCGGCACAATCCCCTCCTGAAGTTGAACAATGATAATGGCTCACCAAATCTCTCTTTTCAGTTATCTCACTGATTCAAACCCTAGAGTCTACAGCCATATATATAGTTCTCAAGTAAACCCTTAAAGATAAACACAAATCCATCTTATTGGGCCTTAAACTCGTCAGTCCAAATAACACAAAATATCGCTGACGGTCGACCGTAACCCTAGGTAGGTCGATCGCAACGTGTAAAGCCCACACCCAAGACATGACCGGTCGACTGCACGGTCGACCGTCCCCTTCTCTGTTGAACCATGTACACTCGAAGAACTATTAGCAGCTTGGGTCGATCGATTGCACCCCCCGGGGTCAGTCGACCGCAACTCTTCAGACTGCACATCTTTTACTTGCCGTTGTCTTCTCTAGCTGTCTTCATGACCTCCTCTTCTTTTCCAACTTCAAGTACTTCGTGGCTAAGCTTATTTGAGGTCACAATCCTAACAATCTCTCACTTGGACCAAATACAGTGTTTCAAATTTATTGTAATATTTATCTCACATTTTCTCTGCCAATCTCCCACTTTTATGGAAGACTCAAGTACTCCCCGCTCTTATGAAAAGCACCTTCGCCACTCCGCCACGTGGAGTGCACCAACCACCTATCATCGCCTCATGAAGGATGTGCTCCACCAATCGCATAGAGCACAAATACCAGAGTAACAACCCTTCGTGTCGGATTTCGTGTTATAACTCCCCAACTCACAGAATCTTCATCAACACCGGAGATGGTTTAAAGCCTTTCAATGCACTATCTGCACTATAAGTTTTCGTGGATGACACCTCCAAAAAATACGCAGACTGTTCAATCCCTACAGCCTCATTTTGGTTACCCTCATCAATATCACCTCGCATATCGATACCAGTGCTCTCTACCTCACAAGAGAGACTTGAAGCTTCGTCTGCCATATCGTAAAGTACCCTCACCGCAGCAACGTCTTGCTCTCTAGGATCACTTCTATGGCTAGCAGCTCCCACTAAATTAGTAATCTCCTATCCACAACAGAAAGAACTCGGTTGCATCTCACACAACCTACTACTCGATTCTGCCTAAGAGTAACTTCAGGAGAAACGCCCCCCACGTCTCTAAGAAAATACATCATTCTCTCAAGCTTCCCCTTTACAATCACCCTTGAACCTGCAGTTATACGCCACTCCCCACTACCAACTATAGTAGACAATCTCTCGTTGTCTAGTATTCTAATCGAGATAAGATTTTCCTTCAAGACTGGAACATGCCTTGTCTCCCACAAGAAAACACTTTGATCATTATTGGTTTTCACGCGAACAATACCAACCCCTCGTACAGGACACTGGTGACCGTTCCCTACGATTACATCTTAAAAAGAACCCTTCTTGTAGTCATCAAACACCTCTCGGAGTGCAATGAAAAGAAGCACCCGAATCAATGTACCAATCTCGCATGCCCAACTCCTCCCTAGATGATAAGCATAAATCTTCAATTTTTTCGGACATTACATTGACTTCCTTATTCGGTTTTTCTTCCTTTGGTTTCTCCTGCTTCCTCTTCATATAATCTTTACAACTTCGCATCATGCGACCCCTCTTGTGACAATACCGGCACTCAGGTCCATGTCCCCCATCGTTGTCATCAGACCCACTCTCAGATGAACTACTCTGATCCTTTTTTTTACTGCTCTTAGATCTCTCAACTCTCTTTTCAACTGTAATTGCAGAATCTCTCGAAGATGATGATGGATATCCCCCGTTTCTTACCATTCTCACCTTATCGTTCAGCATGCTACTCACCACATCCTGTAGAGTCGTCGAATCTGTCATAGTGCCTGTAATAGTCTGTTCCACCGTAGCATAACTGTAGGGTAAAGTAGATAGAAGTAACAATGACTGTCCCATCTCTGAAAACATCAAACCTGCAGCTTCCATCTGGTTATAAACCATATACAAATTGTTCACATGTTCTGCTACTGAACCCCTTTCATTCAACTTCATATTAACCAATTTATTCAGATGAAGAATTTTGTTATATGCTGACGGTTTCTCATACATATCTGTGAGAATCTTCATAGCCTCCTTTGTGGTCTTTATCTTCGAGATATGAAATAACATCATCCTACTCAGCCCCAACTGAATCTGCCCGAGTACATCTTGATCCAAACATTTTCACTCCGCCATGACCTTCACATCCTTGTCTGCATCTTTTGGCTTGTCATCGAACAACAGACCATCTAGATATTTCTAACGAAGATACGTTATCATCTAAATCTTCCACATCACGAAGTCACACCCATCGAACCACTTAATCTTCGACTTGCTATCAGCCATCTCGAACCTAGTGCTCTGACACCACTTGTTGCAGAATCTACCGTAACTCGTAGATCTAATAGCGTTACTCACAAACCACAAGCAATAGAAACAACCAAGAACAAACCACCACGATATGTGCAAGATCTCACAAGAACACAATCAATATGCAGAGATAACCAATACTTCTTATTTTTCAAGAAATACACAATCAAATAAATAAAAACTAACTAAATGAGAAGTGTGCACATGTGGGAAATTCAAAGGGTTTTTTTCATGCATAAGAAGGGGAAGAGTTGGGGGTTTGTGTAGTAAATGGTGAGTGGGTATTTACTCTTGATAATGAGTATTTATTTTGGGTAGTGGGTGTCTCTTCATGCACCCATTTAGCCCTATAAATAACTCCTCCTAATTCATGAACAAATGCACCAAGAATCAAAAGAAAAGAAACAAAAAATAAGAAAGATAAGAAAAGAAAAAGAGGAAAAGAAAGAAAAGAAAAAGAGAGTTGTTTGAGTTCTTGCTTGGAGGAAGGAAAGCTTGCTAGGAGGAGAAGGGAGTCCCATTCTTAGAGCTAGGAACCATCTACTAGGAGTTTGTTTTTCTTTCTTCAATTATGGTGGGTGTCTTCTTTAACTTTCTAAAATTTAGTATCATGCATATGGAGAAAAATTGAAATTTAAAATTGTTTATACATATGAGTAGTGGTTAATTTGTGATGATGATATTTAAATGAAATGCAAGCTAATTAAGAGATTATCTTGTAGATAAGTTGAAATGATATTGTTTGGGTGCATGGTAATATATTATGATTGTATTGAATGAATTGGATATAAGTTTGTACTCAAAGTTGCTAATTCATGCTAAGAAAAGTTACTGTTTTGAGTTTTGTTTGCCCATCAGAAAATTGTATTTAATAAAATAGTCAGAATCTAGAGCTAAAACATTTTTGAGAGCATCTTGTATGTGTCAGGAACATTTTTTTAAAATTTCATAATATTTGGAGGTCGTTTACTATTTTAATAAAATCTAAACTCAGAATTGGTTAGTAGTTGACTGGTTGCTGAAAATCTGTACACATTTCGATTTTTGATTAATTCAGCATTGCAAATGAAATAATTTGAGAAAATTCAGAACTAAGAAATTGTAGTAGAATCTTGAATCTTTCTGAAAAGTCTAAGAAATCAAATTTTCACAGAGCATTAAATTTTATATGAATTTTACAAGACTATACAGTGGCAGTATTTCAGTATTTCGATCCTACTGTATATTTCGTAGAATTCAGGGTTATAGATATAGTATTTTGAGGAAACTTATAACTAAGAAATTGTAGTAGACTTTTACACATTTATTTTTATATAAATAACGTAGTTTCGTGAAGTATATGATTTTCTATGATTTTTACGAATAACATGAAATGTAGTTTCTGACTTTGAATTTACTATTTTGCAAATGATACTTAAACGAGGTGATTGAAATATATTCTCATTATTTTAAGTTATATTTTGGGAAAATAAAGATCATATTCATGCTTAGATGAGATGCGAACTCAAGAAAAATATATATATGATTAATGATGTTAGGAATTGGATTAAAATAAATCAAAGGAAAATGCTGAGATGAGTTTTCAATGATGAATTTTTACGAGATTATGTTTTAATCTTAATTAACTTATACTGAGAAGGTTTTGATGAATATGAAAAGTGTATTGTGAAAATGAATAGGTTGAGATTGAAATTCTTGATGAATAAATAAGAATAAATGAAAGAATTTGAATGAAATATGAATACATGAAAATTGAGAGCATGAGTTATAAGGGTATGAGTACCCCAAGTTGTTGAACATAGAAAGATGTTCATTCTATAGGCTTAGTGATACCCAGGTACCGGCAAATGTAATGGAAATGAATAATTGATTTTTGAGAAGTGGCCAATATGGACTGTCGTTCTCGGTATTTTTGTATAAGACCGGTAGGAGGATAAACTAGCTCTAGGTACCACTAAAAGCCTTGTCATTCCCCGCTTTCCAAAAGAGAATACAGAATACGGATACATGACTAAGCCCAGCAAATAATTTTCATCATCCATAAGCTTTCAGAAATCTTTACAACATTTCACAAGAATGATCAGAGTCAGAAGCAAGAGAAGTCAACCAAGTATGCATATATGAATCAAAATACCAACAAGAATTACGTGAGTGGAGGGCCTAAGTGAAGACTTAAGAATTAGGCACTAAGTGAAGATGTAGTAAACTTGGGCAAACGTGAGTGGAAGGCCTCTATATAGTCGGGCGGTGGATTCCGGAACTGTAGACCCAGTCAGGCGGTGCATTCCAGGGATGTGGTTGCTTGCGATGGAGGTGAGCCTGAATTAAATCCGGGATTATGATTGATCGGGCGGTGGATTTCAAGATCATGATTAGTTGGGCAGATAGTTGGCCGTACTCCAGTGTATATGCGTATACCGGAGCTAGAAGGACACTTGCGGGATGTTCGCACAACGAGAATTCTCTATAGTCGGGCGATGGATCTCCGGGACTAGAATCTGTACTCGTGGAAGGTCTAAACTTTATTTTATTACTGGGTTGTTATCATAGCGAGGGATAAAACTCTTTAATGTGGAGTACGTAGGTGCTTGCCCTCAGACCTATATAGTATGAGATGCATTGAATCAGAACAAATATGTATTAGTGTCATTATAGTATAACATCTGCATTAGGCATTAAGTCATATCATACACTGTCATGTTTAGGATAGTCACTCTTTACACTTTTATATGCATTCAAGTTTGTGTTTGTTAAAGTAAGAGATTTCTTTATAATACAGCATAGAAAGGATCGCTATTTATATGCATTCAAGTTTCAGTGCAGGGCTTGATTGGTTTGGTAAGGACTAAAAGATGGTTGATGATAAAGATTATATTGAAGCTGCTGATATTAGAGTTGTTATAATTTATTTAACTTCTGCTGTGTAACTCTGTAATAAATATTATTGTGTAATAAAATAAAAGTTTTAATTTCCTTGTAAAATTGTATGAATTGAAGTAAAAGGTTCTCTTGTACTATGAATTACATGTAAATGGAATTCAGGGTGTTACATATTGGGACTTAAACTCATCAGCCCAAATAACACACAGCGTCGCTGACGGTCGACCGCACCCCCATGTCGGTCGACCGCAACGTGTAAAGCCCACACCCGAGACATGACTGATCGACTACACGGTCAACCATTCCCTTCTCTGTTGAACCCTGTACACTCAAAGAATTCTCAACAGCTTGGGTCGGTCTACCGCACCCTCAGATCGGTCGACCGCAACTCTTCAGACTGCACATCTTCTACTTGCTATTGTCTTCTTGCAGTCTTCGTCTCCTCCTTTTCTTCTTCAACTACAAGTACTCCGTGCCTAAATGTATTTGATACCACAATCCTAACAGATAGTTAGGTGGAATTATTTTTATTGGTTAGAGTAAAAAAGTAGGAGATATAATAAAAAAAAATGTTACAGTAGCGCTACAGTGCTCATACAACAACTTTCTGCTGAGTTAAGAGCCTCTTCTTCGAATTTTTTTGGGCTATAGCGTTACAGTCCGAATCTATTTCCAACCAAATCCAAGCCATCCAAACCTCTTGAACAGTACTTTTCCCAGGATTTATTTTCCTATAGTAAAGTTTATGCTAAACAAACACCCCATTTATGAAGAGAGTCAGAACCGATGACTCAAATACCTGAAATGCAAATAAGTAATCAAAATTTTAAAAAATACAAATAAATGCAGCTAACAACACGCACACACACAAAATCGTTATTGAAGTTCACCTACTGTAGTGGCTAAATTTTCCGCGCAAAGGCACGCCTGTGATTTCCACTAGAGAATTTGAAGAGAAACATGTTTACAATCACACAAGATCTCACTCTCAAGGTGTAGGGTTTATCTCTATGATCCACCAAGAATGACAGCCCAAGACTCTCTCTTGTTGGTAGAACCAGTTGGAATAGCCCTAAATTTGTATACCATACAATATATATATGATTACAATAAATTACATCTCAGCCGTCGACCAAATTCTCAAATATGTGCCATTGTGGTCGATTGTTATTAGAGTCATGAAATCAGAGAGCATGCCTGGAAGTTTGTGGTCAATTGCCTTTTTGGCAGTCGACTGCACTCAAGTTAGAAAGCAGTCCAGACCACTTGTGGTCACTGCAATTGTGAGATTGCAAGTTTGATGCTGTTGTGCCTCGCTTCTTCACCTCCTTTAAACTCTTATTCTTGTGTATTGGATCCATCAAATCTCACTAGAAGCGTGATCATATAGAAATTGGATGTCTAATTTGACAGATGTATTGCACATATTTATTATCTGTCTTGACGGATAGTTAATTATGAATCCAGAATACAAATGAGACTAAAGAAACATGATATGCATTTATATGTTAATCATCTAGTTTTAAGATAACCAACCCATATATAAGAGAATGGAAGCCTGGCTAGTGCAAAGCAACCACAATAATCACACCCTCTTAGCTGAGTAGTGTAAGAGCATCTTTAGTCGTTACCTATAATTTCAAATTTTGAAAAATATAAGGAGCGATCCACTGTAGTCGTTCATTATATTTTAAATTTTAAAAAAAAATGAACAATAGCCTTCTATATCTGAGAGACGATATAGAAAATTTTCAAATATAGAAATCAGAATATTATCTTGTGTCCGTTCAAAAAAAAATTTCTCAGACGCAAGATATAGAAATCAGAAATTATCTTGTGTCCGTTCGAAAAAAAATTTCTCAGACGCAAGATTATCTTGCGTCCGATCAGTTTTTTTATAAATATTTCAGACGCAAGATCATTTTGCGTCTCATTAAAAAAAACTGAAGGAATCGGACGCAATGCGTAAAAACAAAAACAAAAACCAGAACGGGCGCAATACCTTGTTGCGTCCCTGTTGTTTTCCCCCATTTTTTTTCTTTTTTTAATGGAATAAAGCCTGTAAGATTATTTATACATATAAAGTTACAGTTTGATTGGTTTGATTATTTGATCAAGGGATGAGATTGAATGGGCCTATATGAATTATTATGTATTTCTATGCGTACAAATTTTTTTATTAAAAAATATGTTGGACTCGATTTTTTTTTATTTAAATCAACGGGGCCAAGATTCAAAAGCAAAAAAGTCATTCACCGTTGGACTCAAATTTTGGATTTTAACGACTACAAGTCCAATTCAAAATTTCTATTTTAAAAATTCAAATATATAAATTTTGAGCCTAAACGACAATAGATCCTCTAAAGACGATATAAAGCTTCCCTGTTTACACGCCATTAAAAGAAGTATATGGTTTCTCATGTTAATATGACATTCGTTTATAGTCATAATGTTCCAGAGTCCACCCATATTTTATCAGGGTATCACGTGAATCTTTAGAAAGAGACATCACTTCTAGACGGTGTAACAACTATAATTCAAAATGTGTAGGACATGTTCTCCTCTTTTTGCTTCTTCTTTTTTTTTTTTTTTTTTGGGGCTAAATTTAAAAAAACTAAACCAAGTTTTTGGGCAGTTTAAAAAAATTACACTAAATTTTTTTATTTAAAAAAAAACACAAAATTTCAAAAAACGCCACTGGGTTAGTTAGGGTTAGAGTTAGGATTAGTTCGGGGGGTTTATTTATACATCTGTTTAGTTAAGTGATATTTTTTTAAATACAACGAAAGATGAATATGATTTTTTTAAACACAAATTAAAGATGAAAGTGGTTTTTTTAAATCCTACCATAACCTAACTCTAACCCTAACCCTAACTAACCCAGTGGAGTTTTTTAAAATTTTGTGTTCTTTTTTTTATAAAAAAAGCTTAGTGCGGTTGTTTTAAACTGACCCAAAACTTAGTGTAGTTTTTTTAAATTTAGCCTTTTTTTTCTTCTTTTTTTTCCAAGTCGCTAGCAGAATTAACCGAACAATTCCTAGAAGTGTGACAGCTTCACATACTAGTTCATCTATTTAGTTATAATAGTAAAAATATTCTTATTTAGTTATAATAGTAAAGATGTTCTTTGACTTGTGGTATGAGTTGTCCTAGACAAATTGTTGTCCAATACTGATGCACGGACACGTTATTAGAAGCCCAAAAAAGCCGGATTTCACAATTCCCTTCTAATTAAAAGCCCACCATGAAGAAAGACTCCCCAAAGTCGAGTACCTGCCAGGCCCATCAAAGAACTCAATGCCTGATCCGGATGGCAACAATTTTGTGCATGGGAGAACACGATGACCAACATACAAGATATAACAATTATGTTGTTCCTCACTATACTCTATATTGATATTGGTCTGTATTTATGAGAAATCACTAGTGAGAATAAGGGCATGAGAGAGGCGAATGTATCTTCTTCACGGCTCTCTCTTTGACTGCGGTCTTTGGTAGGAGAGTGATAGCTGCATGATTGTGGGAGGTTAGGAGGAGCAAATGGAGCTCGGTGGTTTTCAAAATTTTGCCTGCGGGGCTTGGGTCCAAAGAAACCCCCCAGGAAGGAGACGGTATGGTTTGGCAGGTGATAAAATCCTGTCAGACTAGCTTCAGGTGGGTGCACGTGCCGTGGAGGCAGTGTACGAAGTTAAACTGACATACATGCAATTTTGCGGGACCGGGCTTGTTTGTCGGCCCACCCTCCAGAGTTATTGGAGCAATTTGTTGTTTGTACGAGTCATGTTGCTTCATATTTTATTTTTATGTTGGTAGGTTGTATGTTTTGTTAATTTTCGATTACGGAAACAGGGTGGCCATTTTCTTTAAAAAAAATAAACAAAAAGGGATACCAACATGATAGATGATCCAAAGCCCCAACCTGTACATACTCACTAAATAGGTAAGTTCAATGTCTTTAAATATCCTTGCTTTAATTTCTGACCCGGGCATCAGTGTTTTGCCGGAACTTTGGGTCCAGTGGGTTTGTCTGCTGATCCTTGCAGAAACGAACCAATCAGCTCAGAAATCAGAAAGTAGCATCCCTCCAAGCTAGCATGCTATTAGGATTAATTGTTGACCATTAATATAGATCTAGAGAATCATTTATGGGGCCAGATTCCGTCTTTGAAACCTATTTATGAAACCATTGTACGGGCAAGCTTACAAAATAGAGGTCCACCTATGAACAATCTGACTTCGTGAGCTAGCATTATCCTTCTAACTAGTGCATGCCAAGCGGTAAAATCTGATTGATTTGGGGTCGTCGTCCTAATCCTAATTGTAGGGGACCAAGTTCGAACTCCTTTTTTCAGAATCCTACTATCACGTACGTGTACAACAAAGTAATTTTCCCAGCTAGTCGGGATCGGCTACATAAATCATGATTTTCTATTCTGCTCGGTTTAGCACAATATATTTTATAAGGTCACTAGCTGTCATATCTTTTCTCACTGTCTCCACCCAAATTAGTTTAGGTCTCCCTCTACCCCCTAAGTCTACCCTCAATACTTATCAATTCACTATTTTTAACGGGAGCACCCTAGATCTACGTGTGACATATCCAAACCACCTAAGGTAATTTTCTCTTAACTTATCTTGAATTTACCTTTAGTATGTGTCGTATATGCTCGATTCTAATTCTATCATTCTTTGGTTTACCACATGATGCGGTTTGTTTTGGGGTGTGGGGGCAACAGGTGTGAGTTCTCTCAATTTGTATGGTGGAAGTCCCTGCGCAGTACTGGCATCGGTCCGACCCCGGGTAGCGAAAGCGGCTCGAAAGAAGGAGCGTGAGGAGGCTCGGGAGGGAGGATGAGTGCTCAGCTCGGATCCAGGAGCTCGGCTCGGCTGGGTCTTCTGTACCTGCACACAGCCTGAAAATACCGGGAGAAGTCCCGGCGACAGGCCATTCGACAATCTAGTCAGTTACTGAAAAAGAGACTGGGCAGCTAGGGTTCAGGTGCGGAGAGATTGATTACCTTTTACAGTGAGGAAGAGGTTGAGTATTTATAGGTAGGGGTAAACCGGTCTGGAGCCGTGGTGGGCCGGATTGGACCCGTTTACCCATAGGCCTGAGCTGGCTGAGGCCCATTAGGTTGTAGCTGGCCTGATGATCCCAAGTGGGAGGATTCAGGGGAAATTGGAGGGCTCTGATTGATGCTGCATAATTTATCCTATATCACCACACATCCATCTTAGCATCCTTATCTCTGCTACACTTATTTTTTGGACATGTTGTTTCTTTGTTGCCCAACACTCTGCTTCATATATCGTTGCTGGTCTAATAGCCGTCCTATAAAATTTTTCCTTCAACTTCAAAGGTATATGTTTGTCACACAAAATATTACTGACATTTCTCCACTTAAGCCACCATGCTTGGATACTATGTATAACATCTTCACAAATCTTCCCATCTCTTTGCATAATCGAGCCTAAATATCAGAAACGGTATCTCTTACGTATTGCTTGACCATCAAACTTCATCACTTCCACAGTTGTGTTCCGAATATCACTAAATTTATATTTCATATACTCTGTTTTAGTTCTACTTACCCTAAAGCTTCTTGCTTCCAATGTTTATTTTCACAATTCTAATTTATCATCGACTTCTGTTCTAGTTTCGTTCACTACGACGAAGACATCGGTAAAAAGTATACACCAAGGCAACTCATCTTGTATTCCTCGCATCAATTCATCCATATCAAAGTAAAGAGGTAGGAGCTTAAAGCTGAACATTAGTGTAAACCTACTCTAATAGGAAAATCAATGGTCTCTTCTGTTGTTGTTCTAATTGTGTTCGTTGCCCCTACTGTTGAGTTTGTGTCTTGCATACTATGTTAGATAAGAAAACGATGAGACGATGGAGGAATCGAAACGATCAAAGATGGATTGGAAGCAAGGGAAACAGTCAGTAGCAGTAGCAGCAGGTGGAGTTGCGGTCGATCGCACTTGGGGTGCGGTCGACCGCCCTACTAAGCAGAAGTTCCCGAGAGGGGGACGGTCGACCAACTTTGTGGTGCGTTCGACCGAACGCGACGCTGATAAAATATTTGAGTCAGGTCTTGGTGATTCGTGAGAAGCCCAACTTGCTCTTCAAGTCAGATCCGACGACTCTTATCGTAGGGTTATCTCTTCAGGAATATCCAATGGTTAATGCATCAAGATATCAAACTAGGGTTTCTCTAGATCTCTATATATTGTTGTTATTAGCCTCCATTGCGATCTAAGAGAGAGAGTACTTCATTGAAGGAGAGATTGAGTGATTCTTTAATTGTAAACAACTAGTACTTGCTGGTGAGGCTTGCGAGAGGGTCGTGGTGAGAATTGTAATATTCTTGTATCTTCTCTAGTTGAATAACATCTTGGGTTTCTTCTTCCCCGGATTAAGGCAAAAGTCCCAACCGGAACAAATTTGTGTGTGCTTTGGTGTGTTTGGTATGATCTCATATGTTCTTGCTAGTTTGTGTTGATTGCATTGAATAACTCAACAAGATCATAAGAGGGGGTAAAAATCCCTAACAATTAGTATCAGAGCTTCGGGTTCAAGGGTTTATTCGAGTTCCTTGGAGAAGATGGTAGATCAGATCATGAAGATCAAGTGGTTCAAAGGCAAGATCAACTTTGATCTCTTAAAGGTGGACATGCATGAAGTATCAGTTCAACAGGACTTGGATCTAGTCCTACAAGGAGATAAAGGGAGACCAATCGGCACAAAGCAAGAGAATTGGGAGGAGATTTATTCAGAAGCCTTGGGTTTAATCCGTATGTATTCGATGAGCGAAGTCAAGTGTAGGAGAAGTGTGGCGAGTCTTTGGGCAAAATTCAGATCTGACTACTCGGGTTCGTCATTGCCGGGTCGGATGCATCAGAAAGGAAAGTTGTAGTATTTCTCAATGAAGGAAAGTACAGCTCTTCTAGATCATGTAATGGAGTTCAATATGGAGTTATCTGAACTAAGGACATTCTGTAATGCTCCGAGCCCGGCTCAGCTGCGCACGTGGCTACACGTGCGTGCACGCGAAAGAACGAACACAAAATTCTATCCACACCCACCACAGGCTGCCTAAAAAAGGTGGTTAACCGTTGGGTAACCCTTCATCATGGGCTTTCCTATATATCCTTATACTTCCTCCCACTCCCAACCGATATGGGATATTAATCCCCCCCTTAGTCAACCGGTCAAGCACACACCACACCAGCACACACTAATTCCATTCATTCTTCATATCCTTCCTTAGCCCCATAGAACATCTCATAGGCCCATCACACTATTAATTCCCATAGGATCATCGATAGGCCACCATCTAACTCATTTCCTTTCTTTCTTTTTCCAAGCCACGTCATCACCTTCCATCCATTCTTTCTACTAGTATATATACTATATATATACCATACTAGTATATTATACTATATAGAAATACGGGGTCTCACATTCACCCCTCCTTAAGAATTCAGCGTCATCGCTGAACCCGGACTTACAACATGATCCATAATCCTTTTCTAACCGATGTGGAGAGGATTACCCTAATTCTGCTAGTTGTACAGTCCCCTACCCGGGCGACCTGTCCCAACCTAGCTCCCTCTCAGGCGTACATCTTGCACACACTCGGTGTCGAAAGTCGGCTCTGATACCCATTTGTAACGCCCCGAGCCCGGCTCAGCTGCGCACGCAGCTACACGTTCGCGCACGCGAAAGAACGGACGTAAAACTCTAACCACGCCCACCACAGGCACCATCAAAAAGTGGGTTAACCCTTAGGTGCCTTTATCATTTGGCTTTCCTAATATATACTCACTCCTACTCCTAGTCCCAACCGATATGGGATTATTCCCTTGGGTCAAATCCGGTCAAACAACACACCAGCACACACACTTCACTCTTCATTCATTCAATCCTCATAGATAATCTCATAGGCTCATCATGCCATCAATTCCCATAGGATCATCCTATAGTCCACCAATTAATACCAACCCCACTTTCCATCCTTTCCATCCTTCCACGTCACCTTCATTCCACCATCCATTCATTCTTTTCTTTCTTATATATATATATATATATATATATATATATATATATATATATATATATATATATATATATAAAATATTATATATATACCGGGGTGTTACACATTCAACGCAGATGATCTAAAGGTTTCCAACTAGATATATTCACCACCAAATCCATCCAACATGATAACTGTGCTAGATAAGAAATCTACCAAGGAGAAGTTTTTCATAGCAATTATGATCGAGGGGTCGGAGGAGGATACACTTAGGAAGGAAAGTCAAAAATTGGCGTCAACTTCTGTGAGTTGCTTGCAGGTGGATTGTACTTTGATAGGAAGGAAACGTGTATGTAGGGGTAAGGTCCGTGACTACCAGTGTAAAGGGATTGAGCATTACATGAGAGACTGTTGCAAGTGGTTGAATCAGAGGGGCACCAAATCCAGTGCCGCTATGGAGGGTCTCTTAACGCCTTCTTTTTTCTTCATCAGGTGATGGCTTAAACAATGCTTTTTGTTTGAAGTTCCTTAGATGTGAATTCTGGTTGTTCTTTTGATTCGGTTAGTTCTTCTCAATTTTGCTCCGGGAGGGAGATGGTTTCTACTTACAAATTTACATCATATCGTCGTGTGAGAACGAAGGTTGATAAGATTTGTAAAGTAATGGTTTCTACTTATAAGTTTGCCTCATGTTGTATGAGAACGAAGATTGACAAGACTTGTGAAGTAAGGGGTGAGAAAACAAATGATTCGAAGATGACAGACGGAAGGGGACACACACTAGAGGAGGGCATGTATATTCCTTTGATGAAGTAGAGCCTTATATCCATGAGAACTCTAGAAGCTATGGACTACAGGTACATAGATCCAGGTGGAGTTCGTTCAGTTTAGGAAAGTTATCGCATGGTGATGAAGGGTGAGAGGAGGATTGATCAGGGTCAGTACAACCTCTACCAGCTTTGGAGGAACGAGAAACCTTGGCCAAGTGGTTTGAAGCTCATTGTTCCTAAAGCGCCATCTAGTATGTCGTCACTAAAATCATCCGAGCGAGACTGCGACGTTCGAATATCGTCAGAAGGTGGTGAGAGCCTTGAGATAAGTGGAGTTCATGTGTAGGGTGGCACCTCCATGATTACATCTACTGGGGTGTGCCCTTGAGGGGGGGCATACAACAGGAGAAAAGCAAGTGAAGATGGATTCAACTAGCAGAGGAAGGCATCGAAACGAGTCATTTGCAAGAAGAGAAGAAAACGAGTCTAGAAGGTTTTAAATCACACAGGTGTGGATTCATGAGAATGCAATCCAAGGTGTAACGCTCCGAACCCGGCTCAGCTGCTCACGCGGAACGGACACAAAACTCTAGCTACGCCCACCACAGGCACCATCAAAAAGGTGGTTAACCATTTGGTGACCTTTTATCACATGGTTCCTAATATACACACACAAATACTTCTTTTCACTTCCGATATGGGACTTTACCCCAAGCCAAGCCAAACGTCACTTTCACCATGCATGCATGAATTCTTTCATTTAATTCCATGCACACATTAATGCCTAAGCTCCATAGGCAATCCTATAGGATTGATCATAACCCATAGGATCTTCTATAGGCCACCACCTAATACCAACCATCTCATCTCTTCTTATTGTCTATATATATATATATATATATATATATATATATATATATACTAGGTATGCCCGTGGCACGTGCCTACGGCACATATTCGGAACTGCATATAAATTTATTTGGAGTTATTTGGTTGGATGAACTGCATATAAATTTATGCATTATACATGCTAAGATCAAAAGTCATTCACTATACCTCTTTATACATCTTTAACAATTATTCGTTAAATTGTTTCAGTTTTTTAGGAATTTATCTTTATTGCCCTTAAATATCTAAATATTGACTTATCCAATTCTTCAAAAAGCTAGATTTTTTTAAAGAAATGTGAGAACATTAATTAAAAAATATGCACCATGACAGGAAAAAAAAACTGATTGTAAACAAATACAACCACCTTTCTAATACAATCATCTACTATATACAGGCCTCCTTTGAAATTATATTGTTGATTCTCATTTAAGACTTTTGGTGGTTGATTTTCTCCTTTGGTGTGTTGGTGTAGGCAGTGATGCAAAACACTATATGATCTGAATAATTATTTCAAGCTTGTTGTATTTATTCTTGATTATATATCTATCATATCCTAGTTGGCGCGGCACCCCAATGCAGCCCTAGTTATGAATTGTGTTCTGAGCCTACTGGTTTTTTTTAAACCACATGTTCAGTGTCTGTTGTTCTGAGCTTACAAAATTTGAAATTTCATGTTCTGTTTCTGTTTGTCTTGAGCGTACACAATTTGATACTTCATGTTCAGTTTCTGCTGTTCATTTTCTGTTTGTTCTGAGTTAACAAAATTTGATACTTCATGATGTGTTTCTGTTTGTTCTGGGTTTACCAAATTTGATACTACATGCTCTGTTTGTGTTTGTTATGAGCTTACAAAATTTGATACATCAGACTCTGTTTGTGTTATTTATGAACTTACAAAATTACACACTTCATGCTCTGTTTCTGTTTGTTCTGAGCTAACAAAATTTGACACTACATGCTCTGTTTGTGTTTGTTCTGAGCTTACAAAATTTGATACTTCATGATCTGTTTGTGTTAGTTCTGAGCTTACAAACTTTGACACTTCATGCTCTGTCTCTGTTTGACACTTCATTTGTAAAAAAAATATTAGCCATTTTACATGTCGCTAGCCAAATGACCAAGATATAGTTTGGAATCATACTAGATTTTAGGAAATTTTCTGAAAATTTCGACAGAACCTCCCTTAAAATATTAGCCATTTTACAGCAATTCCTTACGGAATTCTGCTCACAATTAAAAATTTATCATCACAGTTAAGATATATAAATCCTCCCCAGGCCAATCCAAGCAACATCACATAGACATTATATATATAGGGCTCTGGGAAGAAAAAATCTTCATATGACTAAGATACAAAATAAAAACCAAGATATCGTTTGAAAACATAATAGATTTTAGAAAATTTAGTAAAAATTTTGACAGAACCTCCCCTAAAATATTAGCCCTTTTACAAAAATTCCTTACGAAATTCTGCTAACAATTAAATATATGACATCACAAGCAATAAATATCAATCCTCCCCAGGCTCAACCGAGCAACATCACACAGGCATCATATATATAAGGCTCTGGGGAAAAAAATCAGAATATAATGCAAAATACAAAATAAAAACCAAAAATTCGTTTGAAAATGTAATAATTTTTTTGAAAAACCTTCAAAAAAACCTTTAAAAAACCAAACACAGAACCCAATACTCGACAAAATTGCGGGTACGGGTATTAACATAACTATATTATATCATCATTATATACAGTTACTTACATCATCTCCCAAAATGCTAAATATTACAATTATTACAACTATTACATCCTCCACCATACTAAACACCAACCAACTGAATGAAAAAAAATAAAATTACATGGTTGTAGGAGAACACAATGGTTGAAGTCTTCAAAAATAGGACCAAACAGTGAGCCTAAAAAAAACAGTTAGAGTTTTGAATCAAATAGTAAGAGTTTACAATAAACAATTAAAACAATAGTAATATTTTTGAAACCATTACCTTTCAAACAGAACAATGGCTTCAACCAAATATGTTCCTCATCACCCTACAAAAAGTTAAACTGTCAATATGTACATGACGGTTTTGAGTGTGGACAACAATCTGGGAAAAAAAGAAGAAGCATTAAATTAGCAGCAATTAACGGTTAACATAGGGTGTAGTTGTAGTAAATATAAATTTACCTTATTGCAACCCCAATTCATCAATGTAGTTGCATTTATAAATTTGAGGTCCATGTCAGCTGCTTCCTAGTTCTATTAAAGTTAAAAAGTAAAACAACAATGAAAATAAGTTTTAGTAAGGTAAATCTATCATATATAAATGGATTTTTTATTTTGTCATCTTGTTTCATTAAAGAAAAAATAATAAGTTAATAGACGACCCTCTTTCTATTTTTTTCTTCTTATATATGGTGTCAATATTTCATTACTGATAAGTTAATTGATTTGAAGAGTTTGCTGGCTCATTATTTATTTAATGTTTGCCATCAATTAATAGAAAGGGTGATACTTGTTTTTGCTAAAATAATTGTTTGTTATTGCAACTCCAATTGCTATATAGTTGAAAATTTAGCATCGTCTAGTAGAAAAATATAGAGAGATTCAATATATATATGCTTGTGTTTAAGATAACCATAGTTATATTTAATATTCATCTCTATGAAATAAGTAAAGAAGTTAATCTGTTACAGATTTAAACATATGAGTAGTGTAACTGTGAAGTGTGAATTGAAAAAAAAGATGATCACACTAAAGGCTTGATAGTGTAACTGTGAAGTGTGAATTGATAAACAGATGATCACACTAAAGGCCTAATAAGATACTAATTGTCATTCATATTTGAAGAATTTGTTTAATAACTACTAATGTATGTATTTTTCTTTTACGATCATTGTTATACATCATCTCCCAAAATAATAACTGTTAAGATCATTGTTGCCATGCATACTAAAATTTATAGTTAATAAGATTATCTGTATACTTGAGAGGACACAACTTTATAAAATGTGGGCCAGGTCTAGTTAGTGGGTTTAAACTAAACCACTAAAAAATTACAGCCCAAACTCACCTCAACTATCATAAAATTCATACAGTTGACTAAATTAATTGTACCATTATCTCTATCCTTGCTCAACCCCATCGCTAAATCTCTGCCTTTCTCTCTCAGGCCTGCTTCACATATCACTCTCTTCGTTCTTGTAATTTCCTTTTAAACCTCCAACAACACCAGCCTATGGTTCTCTAATTTCCATGAAGCTCATCACCACTGAGCAACCTCTATGAGTCCTCTCTCCACCTCAAATCAATAAGTTCTCTTCAACCTTCATTAATTATCCTTTTCAGCTCTTCCTCTGCCCCGGTCTCATAGCATCTAACAATGGCATCCACATGCCTTCACTGATCCTCACAATTGGTATGGTACAGAGGTGGCTAAGCTGACATCAATCGAAACTTCATTCAAGTTAGATATAGAAGTTTTTTTGTTAGCATCATTGTTGTTAAGGATGGTTAATTGGTTGAAGAAAGGCGAGCAACAATATTAGTAGTTTGACATTCATCCATCCTTAACTTTCTATTTTTAGTTCATCATACAGTGTATCTTTCTAGTTAATTATGCTTGAATACCATTTTTTGTCATTTAAATATGCTTCCAAATATTCTAGACTATCCCCCCCCCCCTCCCCTCTTTTCCTCTTCCTCTCTCTCCTTAATTACTTGATCTTCTACTAAAAAATCTAAAATATAGGGTTGTGCTGTTTCAGATTTATCCCAGCTGAAGCGTTTGAAGCTTAATCTCCAGCCTCTCGCTTCACTATGCTTCTACTACTTTACATTACAATCAACAGTTTCGTCAAATTGGTGTGCATTTGAATTGTCCATTTTTTTGGATGTTTCCTTAATTTAGATTACAGAACAGACTCGGGTTTTTTTTGCTAGGTAGCGAACCAAAAAGGTTTGATGGAAGAAAGAAATTATCGGTCTGCCCAATTCCATATGAAGAAAAAAAATGTTACTATGCTAACAGCTTCATTATAATCTTCTTGTGGTTGCTATACTATCGTTCTGCCGAGGTGGTGGGAAAACAAAGAATATAATATCATCTAAAATGAAATTTAGACACTGTATACTTGAGAGGATGTGCTGAGAGTATGGTAGTGGTAGCTCATGCACAGTTTGGTAGATGCATTTCTTAATTCTATTTAGAGAAAATTTAATAGTTTGCGGATCATCCATAATACTATTTAATAGTTATAATAAATATTGGTGACTTGAGTTTATGGAGATCACCTAACTGAATAAAAAGTTTTATTCAAGTAAGCTTCATTAGTTAGAGTATGAAAATTTTTTATTGAAAGATAATCAAAGTCATAAATAAAGCAAGATAAAGAAGCAAGATAAGCATATACCGCACTGGACATTTCATTTTCTTTTCCCTTTCCTTTGCCAGAATAACTTGTTTCCTTTCTCTACATTGGGTGGTTAAAAAGTAGGAATTAATAAAAAATCAATAATGAGCAAAAGACCAACCAAGTAATAAAGGGTCAAGCTTACCTTGCGAAGAGATATTAGATTAAGCTCGCGTTCATCTCGAATGGTAACCCCGACATTTTTTTGTCGAAGGAATTGCACCTGCAATAGAAAAATATCAATTTTGAATGTAAGTGGACAATTAATTAATGTGCTAAGAACACAATGAAAAGCTTCACTTACTGTTTTTTCCAAGTCAACATCAACCTGTAAGGTATTAAAGTAAGCATTAAAATGTGAGGAACTTATTGTTATATCAAGAGTGTAGATTTTTTTTTAAAAAAAGAAGATACTTACATGGCCATACATAGTGATGTCATCCATTGCTGTTCTTTAATTGGAGCAATTGATCTGTATATAAAGGAGGGGAAATACATTGTAGATTAACTTTGACGTTCTAATTATTTTAACAAACCAATCAAGATATTGTAGAGTGATCTATTTTCTTCTATGGTGTTTAGTCGGGTGATCAAGAAAGATAAACAGGATGTAGAATGACTAAGCACAGTTTTTTGGGAGAATCTCACTAAACCCCAAGATTTCATATTTGAAGAGCAGAAAATATCTTGAGTGCAACCCCTAACAATCTACTAAACCTACTATCACTGCTGACAGTGTTTCTGATGTTTCTTTTTGCAATATTTTTTCGAAATTCGTTGGTTTACTGAGTCTGTATATTTAACTTTAATATATTAACTCTCGGCAAAAAGGAACTTGTTTTTCATTGCACCAGGGATTTGTTGTTATACCAATTCCATTGATTTCTTCACCAACTGTATGCTTGGTAGCTTGAATGTTTTTATTATTAATATCACCTTGGAAATGAAATTATCTCATGAAATTATATAGAATTATCAAATCTTTGAATTCTTTATAATCCTTTTTGAGTTGAGATAATACCAGTTGACTCACCCCAAATTCGCGGTTATGTAACAATTCTAACCCCTGCTCCTATGTAATAAACAAACCTAGAATAAAGCTATACATTATATGTTTACTGCAACCCACATGCAAATTACTTAAATGAGGCAAAAATTGCCACCCATTCTGAACCCTACTCGCCACATCCACAACTCTACTTGACGAAGCGATAGGAGTTGAAGTCTTTGAAAATTTGGAACCATCATCAAAAACACGATAAGATTCAACACCTACAACACTAAGCCCATTGCCTACACCTACAATACTACAAACTCTTGTAGAATAATGGCTCGATTCTGGTATTTGGTATCTGCAGTGTTCGAAAGTTTCAGAGCTTCAGTCGACTGGATGGAGGAGCAGTCGACTGTCCAGAGAGGAGTTTTTCGAAGACTGAGAATACAGCAGTAGCAGTCGACTGTATGTGGGAGTCAGTCGACTGTCCCGAAGGAATTATCAGTCGACTGGTATGAAGACCAGTCGACTGTCGGCGGGTTTTGGATCCAGAATAGGCCCAATTCGAAAGGCCCAATAGTTTCCCTATAAATACACCCGTTAGGATTTTGTAAATTGTAACACCTTATTCGGATTTTGCAGCCGTCATCTCTTGTAAAGGCTTTGTTTGCCTATTGGAGATCATAGTAAAGAATCCCAACCGCCCCTTGTGGATGTAGGCATCGTTTTGCCGAATCACGTAAATCTTGTGTTCTTGTGTTGCTTGCTTTTCTGTGTTTTCTCGCTGTTTCTCTCGTTTGATTGTTGGTTTGATTTGTATTCCGCACAACAAGTGGTATCAGAGCTTTCGGTTCGACCTAGAGGGAGATGGCGGGTGATGCAGATGCAACCAAGGATGTTGTGGGATCAAGTTCGTCCAGAACAACGATTCACAACGCAAAATTTGAAGTTGAAAAATTTGATGGGACAAACAATTTCAGGATGTGGCAATGTGAGGTGTTGGATGTTCTTGTTCAACAAGAACAAGATGTTGCTTTGGAAGTAGAAAAACCAAAGGATATGTCCGAAGCAGATTGGAAGAAGTTGAATCGAGTTGCGTGTGGGACTATTCAGCTCTTTATTGAGAAGGCTCAGAAGTACGATTTGATGAGGGATACCATTGCTGCGGTGTTGTGGAAGAAACTCGAAGACAAATACATGAGGAAAAGTTTGGAGAATCGGCTGTATTTGAAGAAGAGACTTTTTCGCTTCACCTATACGGAAGGTATGTCTATGAATGCTCATGTTGAATCATTTAATAAATTATTGGCTGATTTGTTAAATTTGGATGAGCAAATTAAAGATGAAGATAAAGCCCTAATTCTGTTGAATTCATTACCCGAAAGTTATGATCATTTAGCAACAACTTTAATATATGGAAAGGATACTGTGAAATATGAAGATGTTGCAAATGCTTTGTTGAATAATGAAACTAGGAGAAGGGATAAAATGGTTGATAGAGAAACTTCTGAAGCATTGATTGTAAGGGGCAGGACTGAGACCAGATCTGAGTCCAAATCTGGGAAAAAGGGAAACAAATCTCGTTCCAAATCGAGAGGAGTTTCAAAGGACAGGAAAATACCGGCCAAAGATGAATGTGCTTTCTGTCATGAAAGGGGGCATTGGAAGAAGGATTGTCCAAAGCTATGAAATAAGGGAAATTCGACTGCAAATGTGACTGTTGATAATTTAGATAGTGGCGAGGATTTTTCTTTTGCACTTGCTTCTAGTCCCTCACTTTATCAAGAAGTATGGTTTCTTGATACAGCAGCCTCCTATCATATGTCTTGGAAAAAGGAGTGGTTTACTTCTTTGGAGTATATGGATGGTGGTGTAGTTTTGATGGGAAATGATGCGCCTTGTAAGAAGGTAGGAATCGGGAAGATTGAATTGCTAATGCACGATGGTCTTATTAGGGAGCTTTCAGATGTATGGTATGTTCCAGATTTGAAAAAGAATCTGATTTCACTAGGTGCTTTGGAGGCCAGTGGATTGAAATTTGCTAGTGAAGGTGGCATTCTGAAGGTGACTAGCGGATCACTCGTGGTGATGAAAGGGCAAAGAAAGAGGAACTTGTTTTTCTTGCAGGGAAAAACATATTTGGGTCAGGCTGCCAGTGTAACTGAGAAGCCTAAACAGGTTGTTCCCGACTCTACCAGGTTGTGGCATATGCGACTCGGGCATGCAGGAGAAAAGGCCTTGCAGGGGCTTGTGAAGCAAGGGTTGCTTAAAGATGCTAAAGGGTGCAAGTTGGAATTTTGTGAACATTGTGTTTTGGGTAAGCAAACTAGGGTGAAATTTGGTACAGCTGTACATCAGACAAAGGGTATCCTCGATTATGTGCACACAGATGTTTGGGGCCCTACTCAGACACCTTCTATGAGTGGTAGACACTGGTTTGTTACATTTGTGGATGATTACTCCAGACGAGTTTGGGTATATACCATGAAGCACAAAGATGAAGTTTTGACATTGTTCACAAGTTGGAAGAAGAAAGTTGAAAATCAGACTGGTAGGAAGATTAAGGTTCTGAGGTCAGATAATGGAGGGGAATACAAGAATGATCCGTTTCTGAAATTGTGTGAAGATGAAGGGATCCAGAGGCACTTCACAGTTAGGAAGACTCCACAGCAAAATGGGGTTGCAGAAAGGATGAACAGAACCTTACTTGAGAAGGTAAGATGTATGCTAGCACAGTCTGGATTGAAGAAGACATTTTGGGCAGAAGCTGTTATATATGCAAGCCACATTGTCAACCGTTTACCATCAGCAGCACTTGAAGGCAAAACGCCTATTGAGGTATGGAGTGGTAAACCTGCATCTGATTATAGTTTTTTGCATATATTTGGTTGTCCTGCTTATTTTCATGTAACTGAAACTAAACTTGATGCAAGAGCCAAAAAGGCTATATTTGTTGGTTTTAGTACTGGTGTCAAAGGTTACAGGTTGTGGTGTCCAGAACAGAAGAAGTTAGTAATCAGCAGAGATGTGACTTTTGATGAGACCAGCATGATTAGCTCGGGCCAGTCGACTGGTGGTATAGGACAGTCGACTGGTGAGCAGCAGAAGAGTGGGACAGTTCTCCAACAGGTGAGTAGCAGAATCTCGGGACAGTCGACTAGTGTACAGGAGCAGTCGACTGGTGGTCTAGAACAGCAGAAGAGTGGGAGCTCGGGACAGTCGACTGTTGGCAATAACCAGTCGACTGGTAGGAGAGTTCTCCAACAGGTGGAGTTAGAAAAGTTTTCAGTCGAAAATCCTGTTCCTGTCCAAGATGAAGATGATGTGGTTGATACTGAGAATGATGAAGAAGTTCCTATCCAGCGGTAGAATCAATTGCAGTAAGAAGGCAAAGAAGAGATATCAAACGACCGTCTCGTTTTACAGATACAGTTGCATTTGCTCTTCCCATTGTGGATGATGAAGTTCCCTCCAACTTCAAAGAAGCTACTAGAAGTTTTGAAAATGCAGATTGGAAAGTTGCTATGGATGAAGAGATGAACTCTCTTCATAAGAATAAGACTTGGGATCTAGTGCAACTACCAAAGGGGAAGAAAGCAATTGGTTGCAAGTGGGTGTATACGAAGAAAGAAGGTCCAAAAGGCAGTGTTCGGTTCAAGGCTAGACTAGTTGCAAAGGGGTATGCTCAAAAGGAAGGAATTGACTACAATGAAGTGTTCTCTCCGGTTGTGAAGCATCCTTCTATTCGGATTTTGTTGGCATTGGTAGCACAGTTTGATCTTGAATTGACACAGATGGATGTGAAGACTGCATTCTTACATGGGGATCTAGATGAAGAAATATATATGTTGCAGCCAGATGGGTTTAAGACAGCTGGGAAGGAAAGTTGTGTTTGCAGGTTGAAGAAGTCTCTCTATGGGTTGAAGCAATCTCCAAGGCAGTGGTATTTGAGGTTTGACCAGTTTATGAAAGTGCAGGGATATTCCAGAAGTGAGTATGATCATTGTGTCTACTTCAGGAAGTTGCAGAATGGTTCTTTTATATATATGTTATTATATGTGGATGATATGTTGATTGCCTCTAAAAATGCTAAGGAGATTCAAAATTTGAAGAATCAGTTGAGTTCTGAGTTCGAGATGAAGGATCTTGGTGAAGCCAAGAAGATACTTGGGATGGAGATAGCTAGAGACAGGGCAAAGGGCATAGTAAGTTTGACACAGAAGCAATATCTTTTGAAGGTGCTGAAACGGTTTGGTATAGATGAGAAAACTAAACCAGTCAGTACACCCTTAGCCACTCATTTCAGAATTAGTGCTTCTCAGTCTCCAAGTACAGATGAAGAGAGACAGTATATGGCTAATGTACCTTACACTAGTGTGGTTGGCAGTTTGATGTATGCCATGGTTTGTACTCGACCAGACATCTCTCAGGCGGTGAGTATGGTTAGTCGATAAATGCATGATCCAGGCAAAGAGCATTGGCAAGCAGCTAAATGGATTTTGAGGTACATAAGTGGCACCACAGATGTGGGTTTGAAGTTTGAAAGGGATGACAATATTAGCAGGTTATTGGTGGGTTATGTTGATTCGGACTATGCAGGTGATCTAGATAAGAGGCGGTCTACTACAGGCTATTTGTTTACTATGGCAAGGGCACCTATAAGTTGGAGGTCCAATTTGCAGTCCACTGTAGCGTTGTCTACTACTGAGGCTGAATACATGGCGGTTGCTGAGGCCATGAAGGAAGCCATTTGGATTCATGGACTTTTGAAGAGCTTGGGGATTCATCGGGAGAAGGTGGAGGTACACTGTGACAGTCAGAGTGCTATTCATTTAGCGAAGAACCAAGTTCATCATTCGAGGACCAAACATATCGATGTTCGTTATCATTTTGTGCGTGATTTGATAAAGGATGGTGATATTCATTTGGTGAAGATTGGAACAGCTGATAATCCTGCTGATATGTTGACCAAAGTTGTTGGGGCAGCCAAGTTCAAGCATTGCATGAACCTGGCTAATATTTTGCATGTTTGATAATTTGGCATGGGCGGTTTGGGATAGTGCTTTGCTATTGGTTTGCCTAGTATGTGATATCATACTAAGGTGGAGTTTGGTTTTTTTGTTACATTTGGTGATGAGCAGTTGTTTTGGAGTATTTGTGGAGATTGCTTGGGCTACTTGGAAGATTTCACCAAGGTGGAGATTGTTGGATACTTGGAAGATCTCGCCAAGGTGGAGATTGTAGGATAATGGCTCGATTCTGGTATTTGGTATCTGCAGTGTTCGAAAGTTTCAGAGCTTCAGTCGACTGGATGGAGGAGCAGTCGACTGTCCAGAGAGGAGTTTTTCGAAGACTGAGAATACAGCAGTAGCAGTCGACTGTATGTGGGAGTCAGTCGACTGTCCCGAAGGAATTATCAGTCGACTGGTATGAAGACCAGTCGACTGTCGGCGGGTTTTGGATCCAGAATAGGCCCAATTCGAAAGGCCCAATAGTTTCCCTATAAATACACCCGTTAGGGTTTTGTAAATTGTAACACCTTATTCGGATTTTGCAGCCGTCATCTCTTGTAAAGGCTTTGTTTGCCTATTGGAGATCATAGTAAAGAATCCCAACCGCCCCTTGTGGATGTAGGCATCGTTTTGCCGAACCACGTAAATCTTGTGTTCTTGTGTTGCTTGCTTTTCTGTGTTTTCTCGCTGTTTCTCTCGTTTGATTGTTGGTTTGATTTGTATTCCGCACAACAACTCTACAGTACAAACTCTTCGAAATCAATAATCTCACAGCAGTACAAACTCTTCCCTTTATCAATGCTCGCTATACTACTACTCCCTCCCCTAACAATCTCCGAACCAACAACACTAAGCCCATTGTCTAAACCTACAGAATTATCCAGCATTTCCAATATCGAAATCAACAAAATTCCCCTTAATCCTTCCCAAACCACCCACATTGACTTCCTTCAATACCCAAATATCACAATACAAACATATGTGCTTTTAATCTAAGAAATTCTCAATACCCAAACATACGTGCTTTTAAAAAGAAGAGAGAACTATAAGTTTTACACATGTTGGTTACAAAACTATCATAAACATGCAGTTTATTTAATTTGTTTTCTTTGGATTAGTTAACGATTAGTTTTCTTGATACTATGCACCAATGAGTTTTATTTGTAGTGTTTAATATCTTGGATCAAAAGCAAATCCTTAAAGGTGCAGACCCCCATTTTTTTTCTTTTAATGTGGTGGAGTTGGGAATTATGCAAGCCTGTTTAAAAAGCCTCTATTACGAAACAACAGCAGTAAAAGCATAATTTTAATTGTCAAAGTCTAATGGGGTGATTCTAGGGAGGTCTGAGGTCACAATTTTATTATTGAATGGTGTTAGATAAATTTATCGACCTTCTCTCTTCTGTTTCTCGTACCTTATTGCTTAGTCTAACAAATAATCAGTGTTAGACTAACAAATTATCCCACTTTATCTTTTCTGTTTCTAGTACCCTATTGCTGAGTGAAACAAATATGATATTTACATATTAAATCATCTTCTCATAGCCCACAGAAATTAGCCTATTAATAAAGCAGAACAATTAAAAAAACAGAGTTATAGATATCACTTACAGCAGAGTTAAAGATATCAATTTCTTGGTGAGCACAATTCAGGTCGCCGGTTTCAATCACAGGCTTTGATTTCTCCAATTCCTGCAAACATCATTGAAACAATCATCAACTTGCCTGGCAGAGCCAGAACAGAAATATATAAGAGGAGCAAATAAGAAAAGAAAAAATAATTCACATTACTACATTAATAATGAATTATTACAGCTTGTGTTGACAGTTCTTCACCTAAAAACAAAGCATTGTTTTATTTTAAATGGGTCAACTAAAAATAATTCTCAAGTAATCAACTACAGCAGAACAATTAACAAAACAAAGTTTAATGTCAGTTGTACTATATAAAAATAGATCACTTACAGCAGGATTAAAGATATCAATATCTTGGTGAGCACAATTCAGGTCGCCGGTTTCAATCACAGGCTTTGATTTCTCCAGTTCCTGCAAACATCATTGAAACAATGACAGAAATATATAAGAGGAGAAAATAATATAAGAAAAAATGATCCACATTACTACATTAATAATGAACTATTACAGCTTGCGTTGACGGTTCTTCACCTAAAAACAAAGCATTATCATAATATCAATAGTCACATTGTTTTATTTTAAGTGGGTCACCTAAAAATAATTCTCAAGTAATCAATAGTCACAGTTCTCACATTTCTCACATTTCTCAAGTAATCAATAGTCACCTAAAAACAAAGAAAACTTTTTTTTCTGGCAAGATGATTGCTTACATTTCTTGAAAAATATGCGCTGAGGTGAAAGTTGGGTTTGACGGAGCTGCAAAACAGTATCAATCCAAAAATTAGATGCAACATATGAAAAATCATGTAAATGATGCAGCAAATAATGTAAGCATGTCTACTGTCCCTCAGCATATGTGTTGTCAAAAACGTCTTAGACAAAACCTATTATATTTTGGCTTGTAAAAGTTAAAACTTACTACTAAGTTATATACTGCTAGTAGACTTTCTTAAAAGGTATATCCACATGTGTCGGTTAATGCATGTACATGATACCATCAAAATTTAGTCCAATTCAATCACAAATAGTATCAGGAGAAAGATTATACATAAAGCCAAATGACATTTCTAGATCAACATAAAACAATGGCATAACTATCATACATACCACTTTAGGTAAGAATCTGGTAAGTTATACACAAATAAAAACAATAGGTACTGCTTAAGTATTAAAATAATAATCACTTCAAATTTAAATATTTAGCAGAATTGTAGGGCAATGAAATGAGATGCTTACCTAAAACATTCAGTAAATCATTTTTTAGCAATGATGCTCAAGCAGACAAAAGTATAATGCATGGGCTATAAACGCCTACAAAAGTATAATGCACGGGCTACCCAAATCTCTCAATACCCAAATCTCTCTCAATACCCCAATTAGTCAATCTCTTTCAATACCCAAAACAGCACAATTCTTCAACACACAAATATCCAAATCTCTCTCAACACACAAACTTCCTTCAATACCCAATTCTTCTAATCTGTCAATACCCAAATCAGAATACAATACCCAAATATGACAACAAAACAGCACTATCTCAATCAATACCCCAAGAAAAAAAATAGCACAATCGATGGTTGGATTTTGTATACCTAAGATGGTGAAATCGTTGGTTGGATGGGGTCGTTGTGAGGTGAAATCGATGGTTGGATGGTGAAATCAATGGTCGAGCGCGATGGCGACTGTGAGGTGGAGGAGCGAAGCTCGAACGGGGGAAGGCGACAGGACTGTGCGGCGTCGCAAGAGGAGCCTGCGAAGTTGTCGAGGTCGGGGCTGTCGATGGAGAGACGGTGCAGGGAAGCTACGAACGGCGAAGTCTGAGGTGGAGGATGAGAGGGCGGCAATGGGGACTTCGGGAGGATGAGGTCGGGAAGCGACGGCAGGCGGAGGCTTCGACTCGACTGGAGGTGAGAGCGGAGATCGAGTGGAGGTGAAATTGACTGGAAGGGAGGAGGAGGGGGGGCGTTGATGGATGAGAGCAGAGATCGACTAGAGGAGGATCGGGAGGTGGGGGGGGCGCTGATGGATGAGAGCGGATGGGAGGATGAGGTCGGAAAGCTACGGCAGGCGGAGGCTTCGACTCGACTGGAGGTGAGAGCGGAGATCGACTGGAGACTGGAAGGGAGGAGGAGGGGGGGCGCTGATGGATGAGAGCGGAGATCGACTGGAGGATGATCGGGAGGTGGGGGGGTGCTGATGGATGAGAGCGGAAGGGAGGAGGAGGGAGAAAGTGAGAGAGCGGGGAGATAGAGAGAGGGAGACAGTGAGAGAGAGAGTGGCCGGGAGAAAGAGAGAGAACGGGGAGAATGAGAGAGAGAGAACGAGTCCTTTTTTTTTGGGAAAAAGAGAGAGAGAGTGTGTGTGTGTTTGAATTTGGGAGTTTGAAATTTGGGCGGGAAAATTTGTTTTGTGAGAGTAGATCTGGTCCATTGATTTTGGGATAGATTGAATGTGAGCCACTTGATAGCTTTCTTTGTGTTTTATTATATATATATATATATATATATATATATATATATATATATATATATATATATATATATATATATATATATATATATATATATATACACCTGCTTAAGTACGGGGTGTTACACACACCCCTTCTTAAGAACTCAGCGTCCTCGCTGAGCCCGAGACTTGCAACATGATCCAGGATCCCTTTCTATCCAATGTGGAGAGGATTATCTTGATTCTTCTAGTTGTACAGTCCCCTACCCGGGCGACCTGTCCCAACCTAGCTTCCTCCCAGGCGTATATCTTGCACACACCCGGTGTCAAAAGTCGGCTCTGATACCATTTGTAACGCCCCGAGTCCGACTCAGCTGCGCACGCAGCTACACGTGCGTGCACATGAAAGAACGGACACAAAACTCTAGCCACGCCCACCATAGGCACCATCCAAAAGGTGGTTAACCGTTGGTGACCTTTTATCACATGGTTCCTAATATACACACACAAATACTCCTTTTCACTTCCGATATGGGACTTTACCCCAAGCCAAGCCAAACTTCACTTTCACCATGTGTGCATGGAATTAAATGAAAGAATTCATGCATGCATAGTGAAAGTGACGTTTGGCTTGGCTTGGGGTAAAGTCCCATATCGGAAGTGAAAAGGAGTATTTGTATGTGTATATTAGGAACCATGTGATAAAAGGTCACCAATGGTTAACGATCTTTTTGATGGTACATGTGGTGGGCGTGGCTAGAGTTTTGTATCCGTTCTTTCGTGTTCGTGCACGTGTAGCCGCATGCGCAGCTGAGCCGGGCTCGGGGCGTTACACAAGATGGAGATTGTTGGGTTTATGTCTTGCATACTATATTGGATAAGAAGAAGATGAGACGATGGAGAAATTGAGATAGTCGGAGACATAGTGGAAGCAAAGGAAACAGTCAGTAGTAGTAGCAGCAGGTGGAGTTGCGGTCGGCCATACTTGGGGTGTGGTCGACCGCCCTACTATGCAGAAGTTCCCGAGAGGGGGATGGTCGATCGACTTTTTGGTGCGGTCGACGGATTACGGTGCTGATGAAATATTTGGGACGGGTCTTGGTGATTCGTGAGAAGCCCAACTTGTTCTTCAAGTCAGATCTGACAGCTCTTATCATTCGTAGGGTTATCTCTTCAGGAATATCCAATGGTTAGTTTATCAAGATATCAAACTAGGGTTTCTCTAGATCTCTATATATTGTTGTTATTGGCCTCCATTAAGAGCTAAGAGAGATGGTACTTCATTGAAGGAGAGATTGAGTGATTATTTAATTGTAAACAACTAATACTTATTGGTGAGGCTTGAGAGAGGGTTGTGGTGAGAATTGTAATGTTTTTGTATCTTCTCTAGTTGAATAACATCTTGGGAATCTTCTCCCCTGGATTAATGCAAAATCCCCAACCGGCATAAATTTGTGTGCACTTTGGTGTGTTTGGTATGATCTCAAATGTGCTTGGTAGTTTGTATTGATTACATCGAATAACTCAACAAGATCCTAAGAGGGGTTTTCGGTAGAAATCCTTAACATCTTCATACATATTCTTAATTACCTCAATATACCAAGTAATTACTCTTTTATTATTTAACACTCACCATACTATGTTTCTAGAGATTTTATCATATGCTTTTTCTAGATCTATAAAAATAAATCTGCGAATCATATTGATATGATTTTGACCCAGTCTACTTCGTCTGAGCACCAATCACCAGATTTTTTTCACACTTGCTATGGTGAAAAATATGCTAAGTGGTCATACTTGAAGGGCTAAGTTTCTCTATCATATCTCTACTATTATAATGGGAGAAGGGCTTAGTGTAATTTGTCCATATCCCAACCCGTGCAACGCACGTGCTAGTAGAATTTTTTTTTTGCCCTTTTCATCCCCTCCCCCCAAAATTTTCCCCCACGTGCACAGCACGTGTATAATACTAGTTTGCTTTTATTTTAAAAGCAAAATAAATAGCATCGGATTCTACAATAAAGTGTTTTTTGTGTTCCAATAGGAAGATGCATACTGATTTAAATTTCATTTATTCTTCAACAGGAAGCTGTTCATCGTACTATAATTCCATGAAACTTGTATTACTTTCGTACATCTATATCTATATATAAACCTAATGTCGATCCCACTGATTCCACTCTTAGTAGTAAAATAGTGTAACTTATGTAGTAGAATCAGCACTGTGTACGAATTCATTTGTGTATTACTGTTACAGGCTAATGTGGAATGTAACACGGAAGCCTGCATCCTTTTCTTCAACG
This sequence comes from Hemerocallis citrina, assembly GCA_017893485.1. Taxonomy (NCBI): domain Eukaryota; kingdom Viridiplantae; phylum Streptophyta; class Magnoliopsida; order Asparagales; family Asphodelaceae; genus Hemerocallis; species Hemerocallis citrina. The sequence goes on along the minus strand of CM030360.1, from coordinate 287,901,609 downwards.
TTTTGCAGCGAAATAATTCAAATTACGCAACAACTTTGGTGCACAGAGTGCTCCAACTCGAGTTCTAGCAAATAGCCTCGTGTTACTGCTTTTCCTGCATGGGAGTAATCAGGTGATGTGAATTCTTTGGTGTGAACAATCAATAATTTGACCTTTTGACTTTCAACGGTGTTGACTGCCTTTGACTTGACAATCTGACTCGTTTGCGCCGTAGAATATGATTCGCGTAGTGAAGATCACTTCTGCCTGACTTGTTACAGGCTAATGTGGAATGTAACACGGAAGCCTGCATCCTTTTCTTCAACTTTTTGCAGCGAAATGTTTTAAATTACGCAACAACTTTCGTGCACAGAGTGCTCCAACTTCAGTTCTAGCAAATAGCCTTGTGTTACTGCTTTTTTCTGCATGGAAGTAATCAGGTGATGTGAATTCTTTGGTGTGAACAATCAATTTCTTAACCTTTTGACTTTCAATAGTGTTGACTTTCTTTGACTTGACGATCTGAATCGTTTGCTCCATAGGATACGATTCGCGCGGTGAAGATCACTTCCGCCTAACCTGCAAACTGCCTGAGATACGGGGATTGATCCCGGCGACAGGCCCTCCGATGCTCAAGTCAGTAATCAAGAAGAATATGAGAGAGCTTTTGAGGGAAAAATACTAGTTACCTCTTTTACGGTGGGGGTAGATGGGTATTTATAGTTGCCTTTGAAAACAGTTTCGAGATAATGACTTATCTGTACTTCCTGGTGTTTTTTGGATAAAAAATAGAGTTTAAAATTGTTTCATGATAAAAGATTTGGTTTAAACCGACTCTTAGAGATAATTATAAATTTTAATTACCCTTTAAATGTTCAGGGTTTGTTCATAATGGGCTGCCACCCTGACCCAGTGAGACAGATCCGTTATTGTGCTATTGGACTTGGAGAAGACCCAGTTCCAATTTACGGACCCGTTTGGAGTGGGAATTACCATTTTACCCTTGAGAGCTTTGAGATTCGTGCCCGATTCGAACGGTCCGGATTCAGTTCTATTTTTAGCCATATCACAAGCCCCCCACTCTCTAAGCTTGAGTTTCACAGTCTTTGAGGAGTAGTTTGCCTATTTTTAATGGCTCATTGAATTTATCGGAGTTCTCAGAAACGTTTGAATCTCACACTGGGTGAAATAGCATTCTTCTGAGATTATAAAGTACTTAGAATTATTTTGAAGTCTCTCTATAATATTTTTTTGATTTTTTTAAAAAATTCAATTCACAAAATGAATAATTAATTTTTGAAATTTTTAAATAATTATTCTAATTTAATAATTATTTTTCGGAATTTTAAAATATTTTTCCGAATTTAATAATTATTTTTTGAATTTTTAATTAATTTTTATGATTTTAATCATTTTTCAGAATATTTAAATAATTAATTCAATTTAATAATTAAATAAAGTAATTAAATAAAAGAAACTACCTTGATTTAATCATGACTGTTGATCAAGAGAGGGCTCGTGCGCTGATGAGATTGGATGGCCACGAGAGGGGATCTGACAAAGAGGCAACATGGCGCGATTTGAGACGTCGATCAAGATTGAGCTCGCGCATTGAGGCGCTAATGAGAGAGGGGTGACGTGGCAAGATCTGGACCGCTGATCATGATCAAGTGCGCATCGGGAGGTAGAGCTTTTCTTCCATTTTTCGTTCGGGGGCGAGTTTGTTCGGTTTTTGACACCGATCGACGTGGATGGCTCGGCTAAGCACACATGTGCTTTGACCATTGACCGTGGACCAGTCAACATTTTCGTGATTTCCCGTTCGGGGGCACGTTTGCTCGGCACTTGCCACCGACGCTGACGATGGATCGGCGTGCAGACACGTGGCACTGATCGTTGACTAGTCAACATTTTTTTCGATGTTTTAACGATCAGGGACACGTTTGTTCGGCGCGAGACACCGAACGACGTAGATGGTTCAGTTGCGCGACACGTGTCACCACCGATCGTTGACCGTTGATCAGTCAACAATTTTTTGGTTTTTTAACGATCGGGGGCACGTTTGTTCGGTGCGTGGTCCCGAACTTTGTAGTTGGTTTGGCTGTGCGACACGTGTCCTCGTTGACCGTTGACCAATCAACGATTTTTTGATATTTTCACGATCGGGGGCACGTTTGTTCGGCGCATGACACCGAATTGTGTAGTTGGTTTGGCTGCACGACACGTGTCCCCATTAACCGTTTACCATTGACCAATCAACGATTTTTTGGCGTTTTCACTATTGGGGACACGTTTGTTCGGCGCGAGACACCGAACAATGTAGGTGGTTCGGCTGCGCGACACGTGTCACCATTGACTATGGATCATTGACCAGTTAACGATTTTTGGCGTTTCCACGATTGGAAACACGTTTGTTCTGAGCGAGACACCGAACGATGTAGATGGTCCGGCTGCGCGACATGTATCCTTGTTGACCGTTGACCGTTGACCAGTCAACGATTTTGGATGCTTTCTCTTGGTCGTTTAGCCTTCCTGACTCTTGGGCTTTTCCCTGGTTCTTGGGACATTTCGCTGTTTTAAGGGCCCATGAAACCCAAGGGTCGCCCCGCTCTCTATAAATCCCCCACCCCCCTTCATTTCTCATTTCATACTCACAGAACTTCTCATCTCTCAATCGGAATTGTGAGAGCGTTCCAGCGATCTTTCCTTTTTCCGACGAGTTTTCTGACCGTTGCTGTCACATATTCCGACGAGTTTTCCGACCGTTGTTGTCACATCTAAGGTAATATATATATATATATATATATATATATATATATATATATATATATATATATATATATATATTCTATTCATGTATATTATTTTATCAAAGAAAGATGTCTAGGGTGTCTTCTGGAAATGAGACCTCCCCCTCAAGCCAAGGCAAAGATAGGTCGCTCGTTATACTGCACCGAGCAGATAAAGGGAAAGTCGCCGTGAATTGGGAGAATTGGGTAGGTTGTCGAGTTCCTTGTCGAGCCTCGGTCGCATTAGGGACTATTCAGCCAACCTTCTATTTCGAGTCGAGCATGGGATGACGCCTTTGTACGAGGAGAACGAGCCTCGTGAGCGCTCAGAGGTAGATGACATTCCTACCATGCTCATGGGAAAGGATTTGCGCAGCATCCGGGGCTGTTTCAAGATTCCGAGGGAGTCCGAGCTTATTTTGCCGGGCCCAGGTATTAGAGCGTGCATGCCTACCTCCCCTTGGACGCCTTCGATGTGGGGCTTCGTCTCCCCCTTCCGACGTTCACTACCGACGATGGTACGACTTGAGCCCCATCCAGTTTATGCAGAACATATGGAGGCATGTGAATGGCTTTGTTTTGCATTGTCAGGCAGTAGAAATTGAGCCTCAGTTGAGCATTCTAAGGAAGCTTTATAAGATTCATAAGAAGAATAGGTCTGAGCATAGGTATTATCTTACACCTCGTCGAGGGCTGAAGTTGATTGAAAACCATAATTCGATCAAATATTGGAAGGAGAAATTTTTTCTTGTTCGAAGTCGTTAACCCTGGGGGATTCCTACGAGGTGGAGAGAAGAAACGCCAAAGAGGGCGAAGTCTGAACTCGTCTTAAGCCCTGAGGAGGACAAGATGGTTAGGACACTCTTAGACTGGCCTGCCCTAGATTGGCAGGAAGTAACGAAAGAATATCGGGGGGGGGGGGGGGGGTCTTATTCCGATCAACCCTAGTACACATCTTTGATTTTGCTTTATCACTTATTCTTGCTTTTGCCGTTTTATCTTATCTTTCTTTACTTTATGTTTTGATCGATCTGTGTCTTCTTCTGCAGAGGACCCCAGCATGGACTTCGACTCGATGATTTCTAAGCGTACAGTATTAAGCGGCAAAGCCCCCGAAGAGAAGAACAAGAAGAGAACGTCCTGCCAAATCCTCTGCCACAAAATTTTCTAGGGGTCATACTAGCGAGTCCCCGGTGGTGAACCTCGAATCGCCGCCATCTACTTTGCTCGTCCCCTCGATCAGGGGAACTCACTTTGGGAGTTGCTTTTGCACTTGAGGCACCCCCCTTACTGCTACTGGAGAGGCCATCCTAACGGAGGAGCACAAGATGCTTTTCATCCTGGACTGGTGTGTGATGAAGCATGATGAATTCCTTGGGGATTCGGCCACCTGCATGCAGGAGGTTCATCATCTTGCGAGCCCAAAGGATCAAGTGGCAATGGACGCGGGGTCGGTTGGTGACGATGCCTTGGAGATTGCCAAGGCCAACATGGCTATAAGTCTTCGTTGTTTTGGTTTGGTACTTGATGTTTTTTTTTTCTCTGTGATGAGCATAAACTCGAATATCTTCTCTTACAGATCACTTGCTACTTCGGTCACCTGTTGAAGCGAGTGGTGAAGCAAGTGAAGGAGTTGAAGGCGGAGAGTGATAGAGAGGGGGCGGAGCATGCCAAGTCCCTGAAGGAGTTGGAGGAGATGACCCGTGTGTCTGAGACTTAGGCGATGCAAATTGCATTGTTGGAGTCTTGGTTGGCTAAGGCAAAAGACCAGGTGGCCCAGGGGGAACAGCAGTTGGTCAGAGAGAGGGAGAAAGCAGCTAAGGAGAAGGAGGATGCGGTGAGGGCTGCCCAAGACAAAGCGATGGGGTATCTGAGGGAAAACATGGAGAAGGTGTATACTAGAGCTTTTCAGCATGTAAAGGCGCGAGTTCATGGGTTTGACCGTTCGGGGTGTAACACCCCTTCCCCTGCTCGGACAATTTATACAATTTAGAAGATAAATTATTTATAGTACAGTACAACTTCCCACCATAGGCTGCCTCTCAAAAGGTGGTTAACTGAATTGGTAACTCTTGATCATAGGCATTAGTATTTTAATATTATATAGTTATTGTATTTTTCCGATATGGGACAATCTCATATTCAAACTCCTCCTCTCTTTCTGTGAAAGGACAGCCGAAAACTCCCATGTGATGCCACGTCACCCTCATGGTGATGTCATCAGGAAACAAAGCAGCACTTGCTATTTTCCTTCACACGGTGCCCCCCCCCCCCCACTCCATTCATTTTTCAACATATTTACCCTTTATGCCATCACATATATATCAAACAGCCACTTTATCCATATATATAAATATATATATATATATATATATATATATATATATATATATATATATATATATATATACACTTTATTTGTGAAACTACGGGGATACTATATTTGTGAAACTACGGGGTGTTACACACACCCCCCCTCAGAAATTAGCGTCCTCGCTGAGCACGGGGCATGCACAATCTAGTGCAGGATCTACTTTCTAGCCGATGTAGAGTGGAGTACCCTGATTCTGCTAGCTGCACAATACCCCGATTCTGTGGGTTGTCCATTTCAGGCCCCAACCTCGCTCCCTCTCTGGCATACTTACCCGTACATCTTCTAGCTCCATCTCAGGCATACATCTCGCCCACTCTTACCCACACTCGATGTCGAAAGTCGGCTCTGATACCAATTGTAACACCCCTGCCCCTGCTCGAACAATTTATATAATTTAGAAGACAAATTATTTATAGTATAGTACAACTGCCTACCACAGGCTGCCTCTCAAAAGGTGGTTAACCGAATTTGTGACTCTTGATCATAGGCATTATTATTTTAATATTATATAGTTATTGTATTTTTTCGATATGGGACAATCCCATATTCAAACTCCTCCTTTCTCTCTGTGAAAGGACAGCCGAAAACTCCTATGTGACGCCACGCCACCCTCGTGGTGACGTCAGCGGGAAACAAAGCAGCACTTGCTGTTTTCCTTCACATGGTGGGCCCCCCCACTCCATTCATTTTTCAACATATTTATCCTTTATGCCATCACATATATATCAAACAGCCACTTTATCCATATATATATATATATATATATATATATATATATATATATATATATACTATATTTGTGAAATTATGGGGTGTTACACGGGGTATTCCCTTTATGACCCCATTCCCGAAGGTGTCGATGAGGACGATGAAGGAGACGACGAGGAAGATGAGGAGCAGGAGCAAGAGGTTGTGCCAGACCCTTGTCTGTAATAGTGGCGACCCCAGACGCAGATGAAGGGGTTGGTCACGAGCTCAGTTCCCCCGGGGCACAGTCGACCGAGGTCGATCCTTGACCCCTTTTCTTTTTTGCTAGTTGCCTTCAACTCGTTTTTGTTTTTGTATTTGTATGGATGCCTTATAGCAGACTGGCTACCGCTTGTTGTATCTTTACATTGCAATGAAACTTCAATTCTCCTTATGTGACTTGTTATAATTTCCACGAATTTCCTTCGAATTTCTATATATCTCGTGAATTTGTTATCTTTGATAAAGTGATCTATCAGTCTATTTTGTAAACAGGTTATTATGCATGATGTCGGTGAAGTGGTCCGCCTTCGTTCTAAGCTTCGGGTGATGGAGCTGGGGCTCTCTTGCTCACGAGAGAGGCTTTCTATAGCGAAGGAGGAGGTAGGACACTTGAGAAGAGTTTTGGTTTGCAGAGATGTTGAGACGCGACGTAATGATGAGATTCTTCAAGAGAAGCACCCTAGGGACATGGCTGACCACACTTCAGATGGAGCGACTGTTTGGAAATCTTCAAAGCTTAAAGTCCTTCGCCATTCTTTGTTCACGGTTACAGTCGAAAGAAACGAGCTGAAGAACGTTGTGCTTGAGAAGAGTTTAGAAGCGGTTCATCTTAGGAGGACTATCTTTGAGTTTTCACAGAGGGGTAGTACAAGTGGGGTGCCTTGTTTGAATTTTAGGGTGAAAAGATGACTCTCTCAAAGAGAGGCTTGTCGAGTTAGAGTCAGAGAACCATCGCTTAAAGTGACTTTTTGAGGGAGGCCATGTTAGGAGCACCTCGTGCTCTCGTGAAGAGCACGCTCAGGAGAGGCCCTTCCGTGAACTGGCCCTACGCCTGCCTGAGGCCCCACGAAATCCAGGTGATGCTCAGAGTGGTGTGGCCGACTCCTCTAGTGGGGCGTCGATCGGTGGAGCGGAACGAGTTGTACGCCTTGATGGTGCGACTTTCTCCGTAGGTTTGGATATCACTTCAGATGGCTCAAGGGGGAGGTTCAGTGCTGACATCCCCATTGGAGGTTGCAAACTGCGTGTCTTTGAAGAGGAATATCCCTCTGCCGTGGAAGAAATGAAGTCACACCCTTGTGGTTACTTTGTTTGTCCAATACTTGTAATCTTTTTCATTGTGAAATAAAGATTTTTGGCTAAGTGTTGGAGAATCGTCTCCATATAGTGGCTTTATTTTTTCCACCACACTTGTAATCTTTTTCATTGTGAAATAAAGATTTTTGGCTAAGTGTTGGAGAATCGTCTCCTTATAGTGGCTTTATTTTTGCCACCAAACTTGTAATCTTTATCGTTGTGAAATAAGATTTTTGGTAAAGTGTTGGAGAATCGTCTCCTTAAAGTGGCTTTATTAATCCTAAGTAGGGCTGGTGATTTATTCGTCGGATGGTGACAATTTTTGGGAGCATTCGAATGGCGAGTTGTTCCCTTCCTACTTGCTCGGAAGCAGTGTGGCTAGAGCAGCTCTATGAACCATCAATGGACTCCTCACTTGTCCAGTTTGTTTCGGGAGCATTCGAACAACGAACCAAATCATGCCATCTTTCTTGGGAATAAGTAGCTAAGGTGGTCTTGTGGGCCATGAACAGACTCCGAAAAATGATGACGATGAGTTTTGAGGGCATTCGAATGGTGAACTGCTCTTTGCCTACTTTCTCAGAAGCAAAGTGGCTAAAGCAGCTCTATGAACCATAAATGGACTCCTCACTTGTCCAGTTTATTTTAGGAGCATTTGAACGGCGAACTGAACCATGCCTTCTTGCTTGGGAGCAAGTAGCTAAGGTGGTCCTGTGGGCCGTGAATGGACTCCGAACAACGATGACGACGAGTTTTGGGATCACTCAAATGGTGAGCTGCTCTTCTACTACTTGCAGGGAAGCAGTATGGCTAGGGCAGCTCTATGAACCATGAGTGGACTCCTCACTTGTCTAGTTTGTTTTAGGAGCATTCGAACGGCGAACCGAACCATGCCTTCTTGCTTGGGAGAAAGTAGCTAAGGTGGTCCTGTGTGCCGTGAACTCAACGATGACGACGAATTTTGGGAGTACTCGAATGGCGAGCTTCTCTTCGTGTACTTTCTCGGAAGCAGTGTGGCTAGAGCAGCTCTATGAATCATGAATGGAATCCTTACTTGTCCAGTTTATTTCAGGAGCATTCGATCGGCGAGCCGAACCATGCCTTCTTGCTTGGGAACAAGTAGCTAAGGTGGTCCTGTGGGCCGTGAATGGACTCCGACAATGATGACGACGAGTTTTGGGAGCACTCGAATGGCGAGCTGCTCTTCGCCTACTTGCAGGGAAGCAATGTGGCTAGAGCATCGTTATGAACCATGAGTGGACTCCTCACTTGTCTAGTTTGTTTCAAGAGCATTTGAATGGCGAACCGAACCATGACTTCTTGCTTGGGAGCAGGTAGCTAAGGTGGTCCTGTGGGCCATGAATGGACTCTGAACAACGATGACGACGAGTTTTGGGAGCACTCGAATGGCGAGCTGATCGCCTACTTGCTCAGAAGCAGTGTGGCTAGAGCAACTCTATGAACTATGAATGGACTCTTCACTTGTCTAGTTTGCGGCACTTGTACGGTGAGATACACCCCACACAATTGCTCGGAAGCGAGCATGCCCTTGCAATCTTTGAATCCTGAATGGACTCCGCGATCGTCTGTTAAAGTGTTGTAGGTGAGTGGATGATGTTTCACGGGGCATATGCCAAGTGTCTCTCCTGTTGCTAGACTTATACACATAGTGTTGAATCTGTTATTCATAACTTTGCACAAAAAAAAGAAGACTGATTTTTATTGAATAAACTAGAGGGCTGCTTCATTGCGAGCCTTTATTACATGTTATGATATTGACTAACAAATGAGAGCGTTAAGCGCTCTCTTTGTACTTCATGAAGTGATCGGCATTCCAGGTCCTGACTATGTTCTTCCCCCCAAGTCTTCGAGTCGGTATGCCCATAGGTGGACGACTTGCGAGACTTTGTACGTATCTTCCCAATTAGGAGCGAGTTTGCCTTTCTTTCAGGGGTTTGAAAATCTCAAGCTTCCGGAGTATTAGGTCCCCCTCTTGGATGTTGACTGGGCAAACTTTCTTATTGTAAAACCTCTCCACCTTCTGTTGATAGATGTTTCTTCGAGGCATGGACTTTTCACGGACTTCTTCGAGGAGATACAGGTTGGCTTGAATGTCGTTCAAGGTTTGTACTTCATCGAACGAGAGGAGGCGAGGAGATGGTATTCCCACTTCGATTGAGATAAGTGCTTCGGTGCCGAATGTCAAGTTGAACGGGGATTCTCCCATAGGGATTCTTTTCATGGTTCTGTAGGACCACAATACACTGGGGAGTTCTTCAACCAATTGCCCCTTTAGGGCTTCATTAAGCCTTCTCTTGAGGCCATCCAAAATTTGCCGATTGGCATTATCGGCTAAACCATTAGTGTGAGGTGTGCAATCGAGGAGAAACGTTGCTCGATGCTAAGGTCGGTGCAGAACTTGTGGAACCCTTTGCCAGCAAATTGGGTTCCATTATTAGTGACCAGGATTCCAAAAATCCCAAACCGGCAGACTACATTTCTCAAGAAAATTTTTTGGACTTTATGCTCAGTAATCGTTGCGAGCGGTTCTGCTTCATCCACTTTGTGAAGTAGTCAATAGCTACCACTAGAAAGATGCGCTGTCCAGTTACAGGGGGGAAATGCCCGGGCAGATCCATCCTCCACATTACGAAAGGGTTTGGACTAGACAAGGAGCTGAGGTTAGCTTGGAAGGTTCGCTTGATGGATGAATTATTTTGAAAGGAGACACACTGACGAACATAATCTTGAGTATCTCTGAGGAGGGTGGGCCAGTAGTAGCCGTAATTGAGAACCTTCTGCATGAGGGATCTTGCGCCAAGATGGCTTCCGCCCACCCCTTCATGAATTTCCCTTAAGGCATAACTAGACTCTTCGTAAGAAAGATAATGAAGGTAAGGTCGACCATCAATCTGGGTATAAGAGCGCTTATAGAGGATCCCTTCTACAAGTACATATCTTTTGGCCCTCACTCGGACCCTTCTTCATTCTTTAATATCTTCAGGGAGGATATCTTTGTCGAGAAAATCGGTGATGGGTTTCATCTAACAACCTTCGGGTGTTTGAGGAGTTAGTTGCATGAGTTCGAATGATTCTTCTTCAAAGTCTGAGGAGGACCTCAATTAGCACAGTTCGGTCGAGCCCACTAAACGAGGAGGAGGCAAGTTTGGAAAGGGCATTCGCTTCTCCGTCCTCTTCTCGCAGAATGCGAGTGAATTTGACTTCTCTGAAGGTGGCCGTAATCTTTTCCACATATTCTAAGTACTTAGCCATGCAAGTTTCCTTCGCCTCGTAGTCTTCTTGGATCTGATTCACCACTAATTGGGAGTCACTGAACACTGCGGCTCGTTGTGCCCTGCTCTTTTTGCCAGGATAAGGCATGCGATCAAGGCTTCGTACTCAGCCTCGTTATTTGAGGCTGGAAAGTTGAGACGTAACGAGTATTGTAAGATGAATTCATCAGGGCCAATTAGTATAACTCCGGCTCCGCTCCCTTTGAGGCAAGAGGACCCATCCACAAACACTATCCACAGTAGGGGGTTGTCTTCTTCTTAGGGACGATCGGGGATTTTGCTCTCCACAATTAATTTGGCTAAGGCTTGGGCCTTGATTATGGTTCTGGGGTGGTAGGTGATATTGTGTTGGCTTAACTTGATTGACCGCTTCATTAGTCTCCCCGAGTTTTTGGGCTTGTGGAGGATCTGCTTGAGCGGCTGATCAGTGAGGACCCAGATGGAATGTGCCTAAAAATAAGGTCTAAGCTTCCGGGTGGCTATCACTAAGGCATAGGCCATTTTCTCCATTTTCGAGTACCGGAGCTCAGCGTCATGGAGTACCTTACTAATATAGTAGATCGGTTTCTGTACCCAATCTTCCTCCCTTATTAATACGATGCTAAGGGTTTGTTTGGAAGTGGTCAGGAAGAGGTAAAGGGTTTCCCTAGGTACAAGTTTGCTTAAGATGGGAGGATGGGTGAGGTTTTCCTTGAGAATTTCGAAGGCTGCGTGCTACTCTTCCCCCCACTCAAAGTTCTTTGTTCCCCAAAGAGCTTTAAAGAAAGGGATACATTTTCTCCTGACTTGGAGAGGAAACGCCCAATGGCGGTGAGGCGGCCTGTAAGCTTCTGAACTTCTTTGACCGTTGTTGGGGGATTCATGTCGAGGATGGCTTTGATTTTCTCAGGGTTTCTTCGATTCATCTCTTACTTAACATAAATCCCAGGAACTTTCCCGAGGAAACCCCAAAGGCACACTTTGAGGGATTCAGCCTCATGTTTTTCATCAGGAGTACACCGAAGGCTTCTTGGAGATCAGCGACATGGTCCTCTTTCCTGAGACTCTTTACGAGCATGTCGTCTACGTATACTTCTATGTTTCGGCCGATCTGCTCCCTAAAGACTTGGTTTACCAAGCATTCGTATGTGGCCCCGGCATTCTTCAGTCGAATGTCATAACTTGATAGCAATAGAGCCCCTGATTGGTGATGAGGAACGTCTTTGGAATGTCCGGATGGAACATCCAGATCTTGTTATATCTCGAAAAAGCGTCAACCAATAATTCATGGCATGAGGTGGCATCTATCAAGGCGTCTATGCTTGGGAGAGGAAATAGATCTTTTGGACATGCCTTGTTGAATTCGGTGAAGTCTATACAGATCGTCCACTTGTCATTGGCCTTCTTGACCATTACGATGTTTGCTAGCCACTCAGGGTAACTAACTTCCTGGATGAATTGGGCAGCCAGGTGCTTCTCAACTTCTTCCTTGATGGTCTGTTGCCTTTCGGGAGCAAATTTGTGGCGAATCTGTTGGACGGGCTTAGCTTTCGGATCCACACTTAAGCGGTGCATAATTAATTTTTTAGCAATGCGAGACATATCCTCAATAGTCTAAGCGAAGAGTTCTTGATTTTTCCTGATGCAGGCGACGAGTTGCTCCTTCACTTGGTGGGGAAGTGCTTTGCTCACGAGGAAACACTTGGCTTTATCCTCTTTGGAGAAAAAAATTTCTGCTCGTTCGTCTACGGGTTTGGAGCTAGCTTGTCACAGATCGAAAGGAAATTCAAACGCATCGAGGGGAAGGACTAAGCCCCACATTGTAGCTGTGTAGCATGTCCGTTCGGCTTCTTGGCTCCCTTTGGGTTTCCCCACTCCTGCAGCCGTAAGGAATTTCATCTTCTGGTGGTATACTGATGTGACTGCTTGGAGGGCTGCTAACCCCGGGCTGCCAAAAATAGCATTGTAGGTGGATTTCATATCGACCACCATGAAGTTTAATGCTTCTGTGCAGGTTGTCAGAGCTTTTCCTAAAGTAACGTCGAGGGTTACGATTCCCTCGATCATTACGGGGGCTCCAGAGAATCCGTGGAGGGTATACTCGGCGGGCTTGAGACGGTCCCGCTTAAGTTTGAGACCCTCAAATACATTCAAAAAGGGGATGTTGACTGAACTTCCGTTATCCACCAAAACCTGTAGTACTTCTGGTTCGCCATACACATGTTGATCACGAGCGGATCGCAGTGAGGAGTTCAGATGACTTCCAAGTCTCGATCAGAGAAGGTGATGCTAATTCTTAAACCCTTCGAAGGAGGGATGTTGTGTACGGAAATTATTTCTCGGTCTTTCTTGATGAGCTGGAGGTTCCCCCCATAGGTCCTCCATGAATTGCATGAAAAATCTCCATTCGTCCTGACTCCTGGGATTCTGTTGGTCTCTCTACCCATTTGTTGGGTCCCCTTGGAGGAGGAGGTTCGGTATCGTTTATCTGGGAATATTTGGCGAGGTATCCTCATCTAAGCAAGGCTTCTACTTCATCTTTAAGGGCTCGACACTCATCCGTAAGGTGATTATGGTCCTTGTGGAAGGCGCACCACTTCATTTTATTCCGTCTTTTGCTTGGAGCATTCATCTTGGGGGGAGGCTGAAGAATCTCATCTTTATCGACCTCCATCAGAATAGTGGATATACTTGCATTCAGCGGGGTGTACTTATTGAAACGGGGCATAGGAGGCTGGCGACGCTGACTCGAGGTGTCTTTCTGAGATTTTTGGGGTTCATCTTCATTAGTGCATTTTCGTTTGTTCTCGGATGAAGAGATCTTCTGTTCATGGGGGTGAATCGCCTCTCCAACTAGGATGTACTTCTCAACTCTCTGAAGGAGTTCAGAGAAGCCCCGAGGAGGTCTTTTGATGAGGGAAGCTTTGATATCACCATGCCTGACATTGTATCTGAATGCAGCCGTTGCTACCGCAGAGTCGAGCGAGGGGATTGATCTGGACTCAGCCATGAAGCGTCAGACATAACTTTTGAGGGTTTCCCCATCCCTTTGCCTGAGGTCTAATACGGAGGCATGGTCTTCTCCAACCAGCGGCTAGTGACAAAGTGCGTGAGGAAAAGCTCCTCAAGCTGATCGAAAGATAATATGGAGCCCGGGAAGAGACGGGAGAACCATTCTCGTGCTAAGCCTTTTACGGTCACCGGAAACGTTTTGCATAGAAGGGAGTTGGACGTTTGATGGATCATCATGAGAGTTTTGAAACTCTTGTTGTGGTCCACTGGATCGGTTTCTCCATTATATGACTCAAACGTTGGGATCTTGAAGTTGGTAGGGACGGGTGCATCGATTATCTTCTTGGAGAATGGAGGCCTGACGGGGCGATATTTTTCTTCTTGCTTTGCTCCTTCCCTCCTCAACGAGGCCAAGCGGTGTTCCATCTTTTGGAGACGCCGGAGGACGGCATCCTCCTGTTGGTCGGATCTGGTGGACCCTTGGGACTCTTCACGTAGTGGTGGAGAAGGATGGTGTGGGCTTTGATATCAGGTCTGGTGTGAGACTATACTGAGGGCCTGGAGGATCTCATCATTGAACTCCCAAAGTTCGGCCCTAGTGACTGGTACTTCCTCATTCCTTCCCATCCTGGAGGCTGTCCTGCTAGTCGTGGTTGGGTGCCTCCTCTCTCAGGGAGGAGTTCTTCTGCGGTCTTGTGGGTAACGGCGACCCCTTTGCCCTCTGAAGGAGGGGGGTTTCCTTCTTCTATGTGGAGAGGGACTCCTTTCTCGTCTCCTAGGAGAGGGGCTTCTCCTGCTCCCTCTTTGTTCGGGATGTGGGGTTTCCACATAGCCCTCCTTTTGTTGAGATGGATCCGTAGGTTCAACCCCTGCTGACGGTCATCGATAACTTGACGGAGTTCGGGGCGTGATTGAGGGAGTGAGGAAGGAGTAGAGGTGTACACTAATCCCCTGTTCTCGACCAAGGGCTTTGCGGATGGTTCGGGCGACTTCGACGAGAGCTCCCCAGTTGGGCTCTTATTGGTCATGGCAGGGTTAGTTGTAGGAGGGGCTCCTCCTGCTGTGTTTGAAATATGGGATGAAGTTCCTCTTGATGAGGAGGTGGAGGGAGTGGGTAGGCTCATTGACTAGAGGCTGTCCCATTTCCCTTAGGAGGCATGATGGCAATTTGGATTTTCACCGGTGAAGTTTTAGTCAGATTTTTTTTGAAGTTCCCATAGACGGCGCCAACCTGTTACTGCTTTTTTCTGTATAAGAGTAACTAGGTGATGTGGATTCTTTGGCATGAAGAATCAAGAATTTGACCTTTTGACCTTCAACGGTGTTGACTGCCTTTGACTTGACGATCTGATTCGTTTGCGCCATAGAATATGATTCGCGTGGTGACGATCGCTTCCGCCTGACTTGCAAAATGCCTGAAACACCGGGATTGATCCCGGCGAACAGGCCCTCCGACGCTCAAGTCAGTAATCAAGAAGATTATGAGAGAGCTTTTGTGGGAGAAATACTGGTTACCTCTTTTACGATGAGGGTAGAGGGGTATTTATAGTCGCCTTTGGAAACAGTTTCGAGATAATGACTTCTCTACTTTCCGGTTTTTTGGATAAGAAATAGAGTTTTAAATTATTTTATGATAAGAGATTTGGTTTAAACCAACTCTTAGAGATAATCATGAATTTGAATTATTCTTTAAATGTCCTGGATTTGTTCATAATGGGCTGCCACCCTGACCAGTGAGACAGACCCGTTATTGCGCTATTGGGCATGAAGAAGACTCAGTTCCTATTTTCGGACATGTTTGTAGTGGGAATTACAGTTTTACCCCTGCGAGCTTTGAGATTCGTGCCCGATTCGAACGGTCCTGATTCAGTTCTATTTTTAGCCATATCACCTCGTAAATTGATGCATCTAGAAACATTCTCAAAGTAGAATTTGAAAACATACAGCCAACAAAACATTCTCAGACGTTTTGTTACTTTGGTTCGATTTTGGTGTTCCTCCTATCGGCTTTGCCGCTCTAGGTGGTGATGCTGGCTTCCTGGTCTATTAGCCCGAAGTCTCTTTTATATGTTGCTTTTTGCCTTATGGGTTTATTATGGGGTTGTTATGCAACTGGGTGGTTTATATTCTACTTAATCTCTATGATGGTTACTATTACTTCTCTTTCATTCTGTGGAATTTGGGTTCTGTTGGTTGCTTGTTGGGTTTCCTGGCTCTTGTTAAGCCTTTTTTTGGGCTAAGCCTGGCTGCTGCCTCGGAGAGGGGTGGCGGGACTTTATTTCTGTGTGGTTGCTTTTTGTTCCTGTCTACCCCTGTTCAATGGGTTTCCTATGTGCTCCTTTGCCTTTTGTTCTTGGCCACTTCTTTTGGTCTTTGTTTTGTTTGTTCAAGTTCGGTTGCGGGGGTGCCTGCCTAGGATTTTTTATCGTTGCTGCTTTGCTGTTGCATATTCAGCGGTTTTGTGGGTCAATGGTGGATGTTGATACTGGTTGTCAGTTACTTTTTTTTCGGTTGGTCGCTCTTCTCCACAGGGATGGGTGCGGCTCAGGCGGCTGCCGTCGTAGCCGGGTTGAGCTGTTCGTTGTCATCGCATTCGTTCTTTGGTTGCTTTGGCGGGAGTCATTTGCTTTTCCTCCGGCCGGCTTTTGCCAGATCCGCGGGGCCCTTATCTATTTGTTTGATTGGATGTTGCTCTTTGTTGTGTTGTTTAGTTTCTTTTTTCTGTATTTCTTGGGCAATTACCTCTATTGCTGCTGGTTTGCTCGGTGGTTCTCTTTGTACTCTGTCGTTTTTTTTTCCTTTTTACTGCGTGTAAAATGTCCTGTTACTATTTCTTTATTCTTTTATTTATTTATTGGGCTGGAGGCTTATGGCTCTATCCACGTTATCAAAAAAAAAGAAAACATACAGCCAACTCCACCATTAAAAAAAAAAAGCATTGCCCAGTCCTTCCCATGTTTCCCTAAAAAATCTATGAACCTTCTTAAACTCTAGATTCTGTTAGGATCGGGAGAAAAACAACAGAGATAAATTTGAAAAGAAAACAACACAAATATTATTTCTCAATCTCAAAAGATTTACAAAAAAAACTCTCAATACTTTATAAGCTCTCTGTGGCTATCAATCTCTATTTTTCTCTTCAGTTGAGTGTATCTTCAAATGAAGAAAAATAGTGAGAATTTATAGGAGGGGAAGAGACACCATGCTTTCGAAGAAACACCATGCTTTTGAAAAGACACCATGCTTTGGAAAGACACCATGCTTTGAAAAGACACCATGCTTTGGAAAGACACCATGCTTTGGAAGAGACACCATGCTTGCATCAAACGTTGTCATGCATCAGCATGCACCAAACGTTGCATGCATGAGTGCATGCTTTTTTTTTGTGGCAGGACCTACAATTCTCCCCCTCACGCCACATCTGCACTAATCGTCATCTCTCATCCATTCCAGTTATGTCTCTGCATAACTCTAGTTTCTCCCGAGACACAATTTTTGTCAACATGTCTGCTGGATTCTCCTTCGTGTGGATCTTCATCAGTTTCAACAATTGTTGATCCATCACCTCGCGTATCCAGTGATAGCGAATATCAATATGTTTTGTTCGGGAATGGTACATTGAATTCTTGCTCAAATCCAGAGCACTCTGACTGTCACAATGTACCTTGTAGTCATTCTGCTTGATCCCGAGTTCTTGTAAAAATCGCTTTAACCACAACATCTCCTTGCCAGCTTCAGCGGCAGCAATGTACTCTGCTTCTGTCGTAGATAGTGCAACGCACTTCTGCAACCTTGACTGCCATGACACAGCTCCCCCTGCAAAAGTGTAGATAAAACCAGAAGTCGATTTTCTACCATCAAGATCTCCGGCCATATCTGCATCTGTATAGCCTTCCAAAACCGGATCAGCTCCCCCGTAACACAAACATATCTTTGAAGTACCCTTAAGATACCTGAGAATCCACTTAACAGCCTCCCAATGCTCATTTCCTGCATTGGAGAGAAATCTGCTTGCCACACCCACTGCATGTGCAATATCCGGCCTCGTACACACCATTGCATACATCAGACTTCAAACCGCTGAAGAATAAGGCACAACTTCCATTTTCTCGATCTCTTTCCTGGATGAGGGACACGAACTCTTGCTCAACTTGAAATGATTAGCTAGTGGGATGCTAACTGGCTTGGCACCCTCCATGTTGAATCGCTTGATCACCCGTTCAACATATTTCTCTTGAGATAACCACAATCTTCGGGCCTTTCTGTCTCGAGAGATGTTCATACCTAAAATCTGCTGAGCTGGCCCAAGGTCCTTCATATCAAAGACCTTAGAGAGTTCTATCTTCAGCTGTCTGATCTTCACTGTATCTTGTCCGACGATCAACATGTCATCGACATATAGTAACAGTGCAATGAAATTTCCATCAGGGGACCTTTGAATGTAGACGCATTGATCTGCAGCAGTCCTCTTGTAGCCTTGACTCACCATGAATGAATCAAACTTCTTGTACCATTGCCTTGGTGCTTGCTTGAGGCCACACAAACTCTTCTTCAGCTTACATACGAGATTCTCTTTTCCTGGAACCTCGTATCCCTCTGGCTGCTCCATGTAAATTTCTTCATGCAGATCACCGTGAAGAAATGCAGTCTTCACATCCATTTGTTCAAGCTCCAAGTCTAGGCTAGCTGCTAATCCGAGCATGACTCGGATTGAAGTCATCTTTACAACTGGAGAAAAAATCTCACCAAAATCGATGCCTTTCTTCTGAAGGAATCCTTTGACCACTAGTCGAGCTTTGTGCTTCACCACCTTTCCGCTGCCATCTTTCTTGAGCTTGAATACCCACTTGTTCTTTAGTGCCTTCTTCCCTCCTGGAAGCTTAACCAAATCGTAGGTTTGGTTCTTCTCTAAAGAGTCCATCTCATCCCGCATAGCGTGCAGCCAGTTGTCTTTGTCTGGATGAGACAATGCTTCCTGGAAATTCTCTGGCTCCCCTTCATCAGTAAGAAGAATGTACTCTGATTCTGGATATTTAGTAGACGGAACATGGCCTCTTTCAGATCTACGTAGCTGAGGCTCACTCGTCTCAGGCGGTGTATCATTATCTTGTACTGGTTCTGCAGCTGTGAAAGGTTGCGGCTCCCCAGGCTCATCAATCCCTTCTTCCTCCTCCTCTGGTTCTGCTTCTAGTTCTTGATCAGACACATCATCATCTGCGGCAGCTTGTACTGGTACTGTATCTGGAACAAAGTCCTGAGTACTGACAGGTCTTTCAGCAATTATAGGCTTTTCAGTGTCCCCATATGTCTGATTTTTATGGAACACCACGTCTCTACTTCTGATGGGCTTCTTCGTCTTTAGATCCCATAGCCTGTATCCAAACTCCTCGTCTCCATAGCCTATGAAAATGCATGGAGTGGTTCTCGCATCGAGCTTCTGCCTGAGCTCCTTTGAGACATGTGCATAAGCCAGACATCCAAATGTCTTCAGGTGAGAGTAGGAGGGGTTTTTGCCGGTCCATTTCTTCTTCGGGATGTTGAAATTCAGCGGGACTGATGGAGATCGATTGATCAAGTAGCAAGCGGTGCGAACAGCTTCTCCCCAAAATGGCTTTGGCAGCTTTGCTGTGCTGAGCATACTTCTGACTCTTTCCATGATTGTTCGGTTCATTCTTTCTGCTACCCCATTGTGTTGCGGTGTACGTGGAACCGTCTTCTCGTGCCGAATGCCCTGACTCTTGCAATAGGCATCAAAACTCCTGGATGTATACTCGCCTCCGTTATCTGAGCGGAGGCACTTCAGCTTCTTCCCCGTTTCACGCTCTACCATGGCATGAAATGTTTTGAAGCTTTCCAAGACCTGATCTTTTGTCTTCAGAAAATACACCCACACCTTCCGAGAAGCATCATCAATAAATGTCAGAAAGTATTTGTTACCGCCTAGCGACTCCACCTCCATGGGACCGCAAACATCAGAATGTATCAGACTGAGCAACTCTGATCTCCTTGTCGAAGAGGAACTAAAAGAGACTCTTCGCTGCTTGCCAAATAAACAGCTGCTGCAAGGTTGAAGCTCTGCATCCTTGGTAATGGAGATAAGATTTTCCTTCATCAAGGTTGATAAACCTTTCTCACTCATGTGACCGAGTCTCTGGTGCCACAGTTTCTGCGAAGCTTCATGTTCAACAATATTGAGACTCTCCACATTGATCTTCACATGAGTCTTGTACAAAGTGCTGCAGAGATGTCCACGAGCGATCACCATTACACCTTTCAGCATCCTCCACGAGCCATTGCAAAAACGGTTATCATAGCCCTTTTCATCTAGGGCTCTCACCGAAAGAAGATTTTGTCGAAGTTCAGGTACATGGCGAACATCCTGCAGTGTGATTGTGCACCCGGCATCAGTCTGCATCCGAACGTCACCAATTCCGACAATCTTAGCAAAGCTAGAATTGCCCATCCTCACCGAGCCAAAGTCTCCAGCTTTGTACGTCGTGAAGATGTCCTTTCGAGGAGTGGCATGGCAAGATGCTGCAGTATCTACCACTCATTCTACGCCCTGATTCGACACATGGAGGCATGTCTCATCCTCATGAGAGCAAAGAGCCACATCTTCTAGTACTGTGACTTGTGCATCTCTTTCCTTCTTTGGTTGTGACCTTCCCTGACCGCCTTGTTTTTGTAACTTCCAACAATTTCTTTTCATGTGGCCTGGTTTGCCACAGTGATGGCAGTTGTATGCAGGCCTCCTCCCATCACTTGATTTGCCTCTCGATCTGCCTCTGCTTTGGCTCCTGCCTCTCCACCTGCCTCGATCTTCCTCTCGCTGTCTCCCACGGACTTCTGTGACGCAGGCTTGTGCTTCTGTGCCAACGTCCTTTCTCCGAGCTTCCTCATTGAATAGAGCATCCTTAACCATAGACATGGTAAGATTGTCAGTCGAAGCCGAGTTGCTGAGGGAGACCACCAATGTCTCCCAACTGTCTGGAAGAGAGCTGAGAAGTAGAAGTGCCTGTAACTCATCTTCAAGTGGTAACTCCACTGAAGATAGCTGATTCACCAGGCTCTGAAACTCGCTGGTGTGTTCTGCTACAGAAGTTCCTCCCTGTAGCTTCAGGTTCACCAACCGTCTCATCAGCAGGGCATTATTTCGAGCTGTCTTGGCCTGGTACATATCCGACAGCTTCTTCCAAAGGGCAAAAGCATCCGTTTCCTGGGCAACATGATGGAAGACACTGTGATCGATCCACTGTCGAATCTGACCGATCGTTTTCCTGTTCATCTTCTTCCAGTCCGCCTCATTGGTAGCTTCAGGTCTTTCTCCCTTCTCCTCAATAGGATCAAAGAGATCTTTACAACTTAGGAGATCTTCCATCCGAGGTCTCCAAAGTGTATAGTTGGTGGCAGTAAGCTTGATCATGGCTCCAAATGATGATGATGATATTGATTCCTCCATCGACATCTTGATCTGCAAAGGCTTTTGGCACTCAACAACTCAACCTGGCTCTGATACCACTTGTTAGGATCGGGAGAAAAACAACAGAGATAAATTTGAGAAGAAAACAACACAAATATTATTTCTCAATCTCAAAAGATTTACAAAAAAAACTCTCAATACTTTATAAGCTCTCTGTGGCTATCAATCTCTATTTTTCTCTTCAGTTGAGTGTATCTTCAAATGAAGAAAAATAGTGAGAATTTAAAGGAGGGGAAGAGACACCATGCTTTCGAAGAGACACCATGCTTTTGGAAAGACACCATGCTTTGAAAAGACACCATGCTTTGGAAGAGACACCATGCTTGCATCAAACGTTGTCATGCATCAGCATGCACCAAACGTTACATGCATGAGTGCATGCTTTTTTTTTTGTGGCGGGACCTACAGATTCAACTACGGTTGGAATATGCCTCACGCTCCAACATGTCTTTGCAGATTAAAATTAAAGATCAAAGAAGATCCGGGCATCTCATCGTTGAATACATTACTTGACTTGTTAACTGGTCGAAGGATTCTTGACCGTTAGACTGCTCTCTTGTAGATATAGGATTCTTGATCCCAACCATTTAGCATTCCTGCTTCGTAAACACCAGTTAACTTTTCTTCCTAAACCCTAATTAACCTCTTTTTTCTCCCTCAGTTTTTTGTTGTTGTTGTTGATTGATTATAGTGCTTAGCAGAAACAAGATCGCATTGTCTATTGAAAAGGTGTCCCCTCTTTACTCCGTTATTTCATATTCTAATGCGCATACATTGAAAACTTTTCTATATAAAAAATTCCTTTTCTTTATTATGCTTATGCCATCTACAACAATCAAGATCTCAGTGACTCAGTGCCCTCTGTTTCTGATAAATTTAAAATGCCTTCTTCTTTGACCCTGGACTAGTATTACAGTTTGGCTTAAAATGGATTCGTAGATTTTCATCAACCTCGCACATGTAACTTATCTACTGTTGACTAAGTTATTATTACCAACTTTCTCTTGCGTCCAAAAGTTCTATATTACGTATGTGTCGTGTACTTCTCCTCACCTTGACCGCTTTCTGCCTCTTATGCAACTACTTATGCAACTACTTTACACGTGCAGTAATCTAATATTGTTAAAATTTTTGGGTGTCAACATCTTCAATTAGTTGACTCGGCACTGAATAAGGTCTTCTTTGAATGAGCTAGTCTCATTCAAGCTAATATGGTCATGTTGTTATGTGGAGTACTAGTAGTTCTGAGTGGGGAAAGTTTGGGAAAGCAACACTCATTAAGAACCATCCCTACTCATCTACACACGAAAAGCTTTATCTTTAAATCAAATCAAAGATAAACTACCGAATAATCATTAAGAATATTTCATCCATAATCTAAAGTATGTAAGAGGCCGGTCCCCTACATTCTCTATAATATTGGCGAGTCAATTAAAATCCAAAAACATTAGGACAAACATAAACATAAACATAAACATAACAGAAACATAAACCTGCCTTCCACCATAAAAAGCCATTGCTTAACAAGTCAAAGAAGAGCACTGGAAAGGCTCATTATCAGTGTGCATAAACATTTTTGTGCCCATTATTATTTGCTAGTGTCTCCATCTTGCTAATGTGAACCATGTGGTCCTTACTTTCTAATAATTTCCCCTTTTATGCACGCTGGTTTTAAATTTGAACACACTCTTTCTCTAGAATTAGTAGAACTTGACTATCAAAGTCATGTCATGGTTTGTTCGTGTCTTTCAAATCCTCTTCCAGTATTCAAATTTGATACTAATACAAGTCGCTATGCATTGACATCCGGTGAGTGACGAATACAGTTCAGAATGAGCTCCATTGTTAGATATACTGTGATCAATGAAAACATGTGTGAGATGGGTGAAATTATTTTTCATCGTCAAAATAATATTATTTCGTATTTCCTAGGAATTGTATGCAGTGCATATACACTGATCAGTTTGGGGTACCACACATTTAGATTTTGGGAAGGAAAAAAAAGGGCCTCTCGTTTTATTTCTTCTTCCTAATAACACCTTTGGACTTTTTCGTACTTACTAAGTTGTCAATAAACCCCTTAGAATACTCTAGTAATTTACACATGTGATGCATGTTTTAATAATTTTTAAAAATAAAAATAAAAACTCTGACGTAGGAAGGATTTGAACCGAAAACCTTTTTTATATTAGTTATGTACGTGCGTTGCACATGTTGGTAGAATGACAAAATGACGAATGACAAATGACACCAAGTCCTTCTCCCATTATAATATTAGAGATGTAGAGAATTTGAACATAATATATGGGTAGGCTATTAATATAATTCCTAATATACCCATCTATTAAATAAACTACTCTCAATTGGTTAGGTTTTCATTTCCTTTCTCTCATTTATTCTTTTGCAAATTCTATCCAGATATCTCACCAAATCTCAGAAAAATTATGTTTTCCAACTATCTCACCGTGCTTCGCACTAATTATCTCGTCAACTGTTGCTGCTAATTTCTCTGTGGGAGCAAACAGAGATGTAAATTTTTTAATGAAAACAATAAAGATCAAATCTTCGTTGTTTGCCGGTGTTGACTGCCGCAAATTGCACTTGAGTCCGAGATCTGGTTGTCGGGGACGACCGATATCGCTCACGTGAACCTGCAAAACAGCTTGGAACATCGGAGTTGGCTCCGATGACACACCCTCCGATGTCCAAGTAAGAAAACTCGGAAATATGATGAGTTTTGAGAGCGAAATTTGCAATTATCTAAAGTTAGCTATTGTGATCTCAGGACCAGCAATTGGCAATCGAACATCCACTTTTCATATTGATCATGAACTCATTTCTTTTGAAGAAGATGATATATATATTCCTCAAAGTCAGCACCCGACATCAGTGTGAGCATATAAGAGATTGTGTAAGACAATAAATCTTAGTCGATCGAGAGCGACCATGTTTTTTCTCTGTAATTTCTCAAACCGTGTGAGCATAAGTGTCTCGAACCAAAACTCAGTGTGCCTACACCTTCTTTGTCTCTTAGAACAATAATTTATATTTTTTCCATCCTAGAAACCAGCATATGAAAATCAAAAGGTGCAGAATACTTCTTAGAGCATCAACAATCGATTGTTAAAAAATATGTAAAATGGCAAATGAAAAAAGCAATATGAGAATTTGAGTGCAACGGTGATTTGCTAAAGTTTAAGAAAGACGGTACATGTTGTTTCGTCAGTTTTTTTTTACGGTTAATTAATTAATAGATGTAAAAATAGGTTAACTAAATAAATTAAATAATAAAATATATCCTAACCTACTTAATTATACACTAACCTAACAATTAACAACTAACCTAATTAAATTTTTGGGCTTCCAAGCCAAAAGGCTTGAAACGGGACAACATGTCTCGTTCGAGCGATTTTTATTTTTTTTTTTCTTCAAACGGTACAGACTGTACATGTTGTACCGTCTGATCATTTTTTTTAAAAAAAAGGGTCACACGAAACAACATATTACGTCTGATCCCATTAAAAAAATTTAAAAAATAGGAACAGAACAACACCTATAATTTGAGAATCGCCATTTTCTTTCTCAAATATAAGAAGCGACTGTAGAGATTTTGCCAAAATATGGCAAAATAGCAAACGACTACATGCCATCGTTTCTCAAAATATGAGAAAATAACAAATATAGCAAACGATTGTGGATGCTCTTATAGTAAGTGAAGTACAACACAGAACGGTAAACTTTTACTTCACTTTCGTATTGTTCTCTAAATTGTATTCTTCCTCTGTGACTTCTTTTTGACGATTGAACTAATGTTTTTTTTTTATACAGTGGCGACTAAGGATGAGTGATGTTTCATCAGGAGTGAAGAGTGAAATAAGGGATGAGTAGAAATGAAGGGAAGTAAGAGGATAGTAAATAAGCGATGACAGGACAATATAATTTTAGGGTTTTCTTAGCTGGGCAATAGTACTGTTAAGAATCTACCACAACTCTACCACAACTCGTAGTGCTAATAGCGGAAACACACCACAAGCAATAGAAACTATTAAGACTTTAATGAACCAAGAACAAGTCACCACTATATATGCAAGATTTCACAAGAACACAATCAATATGCAGAGATAACCAATACTTCTTATTCCCCAATAATTACAAAGATTACAAAAGATATTACAACTCTCAATCTCTCTCCCTCACCTTTGAAACACTCGACACAATCCTCTCTTGAAGTAGAACAATGATAACGGCTCATCTCTTAATCTCCTCGATCAGTGATACAAATGTAACACACCCCGAATTGCAAACACAGGTAATTCGTAGCAAATACAGGATCTTTTACTCCAAATTCGTACAAACTTACAAGGAATTTAAAACTTTTAATTACAACAATGTTCTTTACAACAGCACAGCAGAATTAAATGAATACAATACAATCTCAATCTTGTGACAACTCATCATAGTATCTTCAAGTCCAGGCCAAGACTAATCCTTCAACTAAGAAACTGTGGGCACGTCAGTTGCATACAACTGACGCAATGCTATAATACAGCGATTCTTCTACTTTAGCAATCACAAACTTGAATATGAAACAAAAATGTGGGAAGTGACTATCCTAAACATGTCAGTGTATGATATGACCTAATACCTAATGCAGACATTACACTATGATAACACTAATGCATACTTATTCAGATTCTATGTATCTCATACTACATAGGTCCGAGGGCAAGCCCTTATTGTACTTCTCATTATAGGGTTCAATTCCTCGTTATAAAAATCCTACGACGGTGACGAAAAGAAGATTTAGACATTCCACAAGTATAAGTTCTAGCCCCGGAGTACATTCGGCCGACCATACAGAACCTTCATCGTGCAAACATCTCATAAGCGTCGCTCTAGCTCAGAAAACTAAAGACTCGTCTCCCTTCCGCCTGACTATACATAATCACGGAGTACATCCGCCTAATTATTCAAAGTCCCGGAAGTAATTGAGACTCATCTCGCATAAAACTCGCAGTCCCGTAATACATCCGCCCGACTATAACCACAGTCCTGGAATACATCTGTTTGACTATGTTGAGCCCAGTTCCAGAATACATCCGCCCGACTATAACCATAGTCTCGGAATACATCCGCCTGACCATATTGAGCCCAGTCCCGCAATACATCCACCCGACTGTAACTATAGTCCCGGAATACATCCGTCCAATTATATAGAGCCATCCCACTCACGTTTGCTCAAGCTTCATCACATATCCTTTTCTAGTGCACGTCCTTAAGTTCAAACATAACAATAATATCACCTCGAGCTAGCTTACCCACCAGACTTAAATCAAACACTGAGAATGTTAGCCCACACTGGCTACTTCTCAAAGAGAAAGTTAACCCACACTGGATACTTGTCAAATTTTCACATATCATAACCTGCCGGCATTCTGGGTATCGCTCGGTCTATAGAATCCACCCGTCTCAACATAGAGATCAACTAGGTTATATCTAACCTCTTATAAAAAGTTTCTTTTATTAAACATCTTTTAACTTCTTTTATCCATTCTCTTTGTTATTATCAATCATGAAATAACCAATTTTTTATAGCAACATTCAATAACACGATGAGTTAAAACCCTTGTAAACATCACATGTTTAATTTTCCAAATTCATCCTTTAATTACCTCTTAATTCCTCA
The DNA here is from genome assembly GCA_017893485.1 of Hemerocallis citrina. NCBI lineage: Eukaryota > Viridiplantae > Streptophyta > Magnoliopsida > Asparagales > Asphodelaceae > Hemerocallis > Hemerocallis citrina. Next base: position 287,874,971 of record CM030360.1, on the reverse strand, counting down.
TAAGGTATATCTTACTAACATTCCAATTTTTAAATCCAATTTTATACGTCCTAAAAGTTTTAGGACAACTAGATAAAAGACATCAATCCAATGGTATTGTAAAAATCATATAAATTCCAATACAACTCTAAAAATAGATTTATTAGTTTCATAGGAATCATAAATGAGTCTACTAAAACTTTGTAGTTAAGAGAATCTAAAATCATCCTCAATTACTTCGTCCAAATTTATTTGCAAAACAGAAGGTTCAAAATCCGAAAACTGCAGCTCGTGCTACTTGTAAAAATCATAGAAAATTTTATACTTCATGAATCTTTGTGTTATTTAGATCAAATTAAAGGTATACAAGTCTAATGTAACTTTGTACTTATAAGTTTCCTCAAAATATTATGTCGATAACCCTGAATTCTTCGAAATCTACAGTAGGGTCGAAATGTTATACATACTGCCACTGTTCAATCTTGTAAAATTCATTATAAATTCAGTTATTTATGAAAAATTGATTTCTTAGACTTTACAGAAAGGTTAATGAGTCTATTTCAAGTTCTTAGTTTTGACTTTTCTCAAAATACTTCAGCTAGAATGCTAAAATGATCAAAATCTGAAATGCATACAAATTTCCAGCAACTAGCTAACTACCAACCAGTCCTAAAGTTTGGAGTTTATTAAAATAGTAAAAGACATCCAAATATTATAAAATTTTAAGAAAATGTTACTGACATATACAAGATACTCCTATTAAAATTTTAGCTCTAGATTCTATCTAGTTTAATAGTTATGATTTTTGAAGTGCAACTAAAACTCAAAACAGAACATTATGAAAATGCCCCCAAATCAAACATAACATAATTTCACACATTCAGTCAACAACAAATAGTCTAAACATGAATGTTAAATCTATATAAGTTATCATGCATCTAATAATTTACACATATCTAGCATTCTATTAATAAAACTATATTAGAAAGTTGAAGAAACATCCACCTCAAATGTAGAATCCCTAGTAGTAGAACTCCTAGAAAGTAATGCCCCAAAGTTCCAAGCTCCCTAAAAAATGGCCGGCCTCTTCCTAGCACAACCCACAAGCTCTTCGCCCTCTTTCTCTCTTTTGTTTTTGTTTTGAGTTGTGTTGTTCATGCCAAAAGTATAGACTATTTATAGAAAAATTGTGTGGTCAAAATAGCTCTCTACTTCCCAAAATAACTGCCCACTTCCCACAAACTCACACCACTCTCTCTCATTTTCAACCATGATGAGAAACACGTGCACGTGTATCAAATGTGCATACTACTTCATACAAATTTTATTATTAATTTTATAAGGTTAGATGTGTGTTACACATGACAAGTGTACCAATCTAACTATATTTTAAATGTACACTTTAGTGCACACAAAATCAATCATGGACTTCAAATTAATTTTAGTGGGCTACAAAATAGTTTTAGGCCTAATGGCTTTTAATTAAAAATAAATTATACAATTGTGACAAGAAAAATGAGAAGAAAAATATTCATGAATCAAAAAAAATTTAGGAACCAACATGTGCATTGCAAACACGTGCATTGCACGTAAAAACAAATATATTTGAGTCAAAAATTGGAAATGAATTTAAATTTATAAAACAAATTATAACAAGTTATAAAAATAAATAATTAAAATATGTAGAAATATTACACGTAACGATGGAATATACGTAATCATCACGTGTATTGAAAACACGTGAAATGCACGTAAAGACACCAAGATTAAAAATAAATGTTTAAGTTGGCTCAGAATAGGATAAAAAATGATTTTTGAAGACGGAAAATGTATAATTAATCGAGATACAAAAATACGTAGGATATTTATGTAACATCCCGTATTTTTATTTTTATTAAAAATATATATTTTTAATTTTTGCACGTACAATACACGTGCACATTTTCCATCTTATTTTCTTTCCTCTCATTTAAATTTATTTTGTAGCATGCATGAGTATCTTTTTATTTTTAGTCTTATATTAAACCCATAGGCCTAAGAGTAGATTCTAGCCCACTTGACTAATTAAATTAATTTAAAACAAGCCCACAAGGCAAGCCCAATAATTAATCCTACAATTAGTTGTGCATGGACTCATACATAACATGTAACAACTTTTTGACACACAAATAAAAGTATAAGATTGTATTAATTTTGTGTGTGAGTGTGCACTTATGCACAACACATGCACGTGTGTACAAGGAGAGAGAGAGACCGGTTGTGAGAGAGAGGGAGGCCGGGTTGTGGAGAGAGTGGAGAGAGTGAGAGAGTGGGAGAGTGGTGAGTGGGTAGTTATTTGATGGTGAGATCAAATCCTAGCCCTCCATTTGTTCTATAAATACCCCCCCCCCCCCCTCCCTATTGTCATCTCATTACACCTAAATTAACAAATCAAGAGAGAGGAAAAGAAAGAGAGTTAGAGAAAGTTCTTGTGTTGCATTTGGAGGCTTGGAGTGCTCTTTCTAGGAGAAGGACTAGGTGGTCTTGTTGGAGCTATTAGTCTCTAGGAGTTGTGTCTCTTCATCTTTTTGCAAGTCTTCATAAGAGGTGGATGATCTTTATGCTTTCTAATTGTAGGACAAGCATGCTAGTTTTGATAAATGAGTAAAGTAGATTAATGTGATGTGATAAATATAGACCATTCCATGCTATTGTGTTTGTGCCATGACTTGTAGAAACCATGTTGTGACCAAGAAAATAAATTGACATCATGATAGTTAGAAAGATTAAAACAAATGAATTATTGCCATGAATCAAACTAGTTTATGCATGTGGGTTGTAAATGTCGAAATTTATAACTTGCATCAAAGAGTGTTAAAGACATTTCCTTGTAGTCAAGAAATTGTAGTAAAGTTTAATTGGTACAAATAGGTTCATAAAATGGGTTGTAAGAGATACAAAATTGTTATTTTCTCAAAATTGGAGAAATGTAAATTGATGTGTGCAATTGAGAAAAAAATAAATTAAAATATATATATCTATGTTTAAAATATGAATTTGAAAATCATTGGTTACTGTTTATCAATTAAACTTGGGCTGGGAAAAATTATTTGCAGTCCACTAAAAAGTTAGATCGATCGTATTATTGAGTTTTGTGAAAATAAACTAATCACAGTACGGTATAGACAAAACCTTAGCATTCTGACTTCACATCAGTAGTCATGGTTGGACTTACTGGCTAGTCGGGGCACTTTTAAAACGTTACTGTAGTGCGGGTGCGGTCTGGGGTCTTGAGTTCGAAACTTGACAGTCCCCCTTTTTTTGTGAATTGTTTTATTTAAACCCAAAGACCGAGACTTAGTACTTGGGGTTTGCAGCCTGTCTTTGTGACAGCAAAGTCGCTTGGAATTCTTGGCTATTGGTGGCGGCATAAGTCGGTTACTGTAGAGTGCCGTGTGGCCTTGGGTTCGAAACCCGGTAGCTCCATTTGATTTTTTTGTTGTTTTCGACATTTTTTTTGAAAGTTTAAATGCAAATAAAAATTTGGGAAAAATTCTAATATTCCTCTAAAATGATATAAAGTTTATTAAAAATAGTTTCATGATATTTCATATATTTTTTTGAGAAATTAAAAGTGAAATTGATATAGATAATGAGTTGATGAATTTGAAAATATTTATTTAAGATTATGACCTTTATTTTGATTAGAAGAAGAGTAAAATATTGCAATACTATTGATTTCTCTTTGTTGATATTATAAAATTATTTTTGTTAATTAAGAATACTTGATGTGGTTTAAGATACTATATATGATTAAATTATGAGATTTGAAGTGATTACTCTATGTTATGAGTTCATGAAGAAATGTTTTTTTTTTTTGAAAGAATTGTGAATAAGTGAATGAATTGAATTTCATGAATGATGCAAAAAAAAAAAGACATTGATTAAGTTATGAATAAAGTTGAAGATATGAATACAATGAAGTTAATACATGATTAATGAAGGGTTTGAGTACCCATGATATCTAGAACAAGAAAGGTTGTGATATAGAGGTTTAGTGAGACCCCGGGTACCGGAAATGTTGAATTAAATGATTGATTTATTTTCAGATATGGCTATGTGAGCTATCTCGGTATTGTGATTAAGTCCGGTAGGGGGAAAAGCTAACTCTAGGTGTTATAAATTATTCATGTCTTGAACTTAAGAACAAGGCACTAAGTGAAGATGTAGTAAACTTGGGAAAACGTGAGTGGAGGGCTTCTATATAGTTGGGCGGTGTACTCCGGGACTGAGGTTACTTCTGATGGAGACGAGCTTTTATTTTAAATCCGGAACTATGAGTAGTCGGACGAATAGTTTGCCGTACTCCAGTGTATATACGTATACCGGGGCTAGAGGGACACTTGACAGGATGTTCGCATGAAGAGTATTCTGTATAGTTGGGCAGTGTACTCCGGGACTGGGATCCATACTCGTGGAATGTCTAAACTTTGTTTTATTACTGGGTTATCATGGCGAGGGATCAAACCCTTTAATGTGGAGTACGTAGGTGCTTGCCCTAGGATCTATGTAGTATGAGATGCTTAGAATCTGAACAAGTATGCATTGGTATCATTTTAGCGTAAAATATCTATATTAGGCATTAAGGCATTGTATACACTCACATATTTAGAGTAGTCACTTTTAACACTTCATTTTACATTCAAGTTTGTGGTTTGTTAAAGTATTAAGATCGTTATACTTTCGGCATAGCGAGGATGGCCGTATATAATATTTTCGTCGGTTGTAAGCAACTGACATGCCCACAGTTTTATATGTAGAATTTGGATTTTACAACAAGATATAAAGTTGATTTGATGCTGATGATTATTTAAATGTTAAAGATGTTAGAATTGTATATTTTTCATTATTGTACTTCATTTACCTTCCGCTGTGTTATTAAATGTAAAAGACTCTGTTGTAATATAAAAATTTTAAAATTCCTTGTAAAATTGTACGAAGTGAAGTGTAAAGATCCTGTGGAACTTCGAATTCACCCTTATTTGGAATTCGGAGTGTTACAGAGTGTTATCAGAGCCACGCTTCAATAAGTAGTACAAATTTATAAGGAACGATACCCTAGAGTGGACATTAGAGTGTGAGTTTAAACTTATAGAGATTTAAATGTAAGTAACTTACGTCTGTGTTGCTCTATATGATGACATTTTTTCCTCCTTTCCCTATAAGATGGCCAATCATCATGATCCCCAGCATGAGATGCATTGGTTCGTCCCCTTCGAGGATGAAGAGGAAGATCCAATGGAGGAAGAAAAAGACCCAGAGGAAATAGAAGAGGAACTACCCGAGTCCAGGGAGATTACTCCACCTCCACCTGATTTCCCCGAAGAATCCTCAAATGAAGAACTCATTCCAGATGACCAAGATGCTATTATTGCTTCTCTTCGAAGAGAATTGAATGCTCAAAAGTGGAGAGTAAACGACTTAGAAGCGCAACAGGAAGAAGATAAGGAACGCATTCAAGAGCTGAGTTCCAAGTGTGCGAACTCGAGAAGTTTCAGCACGTGAATGATCGATACTTCGCCAAGCTGGACCATATCACTCGCTGGGACAAGCAGGAGCGGCCTCAAAGATTTGAAGATATGAAGAAAGAAATCCAGGAACTACGTGAAGAACTCAGAGAAGCCAAGAGAAACTGTAGAATCTAGGACGTCTTTTGTTAAAAGGATGTAATGGATGTAATGAAGCATTTTTTTCTTTCCGAATGTAAAAAGTTTAATTTTGTAATGAATAAATTTTTTTGAAGGAATGTAAGTTGTGCTATTTATAATGATTAATGATAAATTTTATGACTCAGAAATGGCACGAAGGAACAGGAACGGCGAAGGGCATATTGGTGAGAATGGGCTCAATCTGGAGATTGAACTAGCTTGAGTGTACCAGACCATAAATACTTTCGCTGCCAACATCGCCGGGAACACTAGGCCGAGGCTAGCTGTGCAGGTCCCTGAAGCAATCAGGCTGGTAGAGTCATTCAAAAGGATGAAGCCACCTGCGTTTGAGGGCCAGGCAAATCTAGACACTATAGACAACTGGATCAGGCAGATTGAGACGGTCTTTGAAGTGCTAGAGACCCCTGAGGCAAGTAAGGTGAAGTTGGCCACCATCCAGCTAGAGAAAGATGCAGGAGTTTGGTGGCAATCACTGAAGAGGACCTTGGGCAATGTGCAACTTACTTGGGAAGAGTTTCTTGGAGAATTCAGGAGTCACTACTTTCCAATGGATGTTCAAGAGAAGAAGGCTATGGAGCTTTTTCGGCTTGCGACAAGGAGGAATGACCTTGCAGGAGTATAAGACCAAATTCAATCAACTCTCGAGGTACGCACTAGAAATGGTTCTGGACGAAGCCAAGAAAGCACAGAAGTTTGAGCAAGGGTTGAGGCTAAGCTTGAGGACCCAAATGATACCCCTAGGTATCCGAAGGTTTGAGAAGTTGGTCAGGAGAGCTGCCGCTACTGAGTCAGATATGAACCAGTACCAGGCAGTACAGGTCAAGAGGAGTAACTGGAGCATTGTCAAGAGGCCTACAACACTAGGGCAATTTTAGGGGACAGCCCCCAGCAGAGCGTTTCAAACCCATCGGGGCAAATGCTGTTGCAGTGATTGGAAGGGTACTCACCTGCTTCAAGTGTGGAGAGTCAGGCCACTTAGCTCCTGGGTGTACCAAGTCGCAAGCAGGGCAAGACTTGTTGCCTTTGTGGCAAGGAGGGCCACATCAAGCTATTTTGCCCTCAGCTTCAGCTGGAAGGGCCAAGTCAGAAGCAGTCCAATCCAGGGCAGAAGCAATTCCGGTAGGGGCAAGTGTTCGCTTTGACCGAGGCCGATGCTGATGATGTTGACAACGTCATCACTGGTATGGGAGATGATGTTTAGATTGCTTTGTTGCTATTTTCCATTTATGCAAGAAATGCTATGTAATGAGACTACTCTTATGTAACAGGAGATATTCAGATAAATGGAATAAAAGCAGCAGTTTTATTTGATACGGGATCAGCACACACATTGTTGTCACCCTCATTTGCAAAACGATTGGGAGTCGAACCTAAAATTTTTCCAGGCAAAGTTCTATCTGTGGCTACTCCGTCATGAGAAAATTTAACTACCGACCGATATGATGAAGGGTGTGATCTTGAAATTGGAAGCAGGATCTTTGGCATCGACCTCATTGAGTTGGCAGTTTTGGGGGTCGACATCATCATTGGAATAGACTCAATGTCAGTCTACAGTGCCACTATTGAGTGCACGAGTAAGGAGGTTGTGGTGAAGGCGCCAGGGGGACCAGCTGTTACATTTCAAGGGAAGAGGAAGTGTAAGCAGTTGGTAGCAGCTCTGACTGAGTATAAGGTTCCTGAAGAAGTGGAGCAGATTCCAGTAGTCCGGGATTTTCCAATAGTGTTCCTAGAAGACCTACCTGGGCTTCCTCCTCATCGAGATGTAGAGTTCAGCATCTCCGTTCAGCCAGGGAGTGCACCCATTTCCAAGGCACCATACAGAATGGCACTGGTTGAACATGATGAGATCAAGAAGCAGATCGAAGAGTTGTTAGGCAAAGGATTCATCATGCCTAGTGCATCACCTTGGGGAGCCCCAGATCTTTTAGTGAAGAAGAAGGATGGCTCGATGAGAATATGCATCGACTATAGAGAATTGAACAAGGTGGCAGTGCAGAACAAGTATCCAATTCTTCGAATCAATGGTCTATTCGACCGTCTACAAGGAGCAGTGTTTTCTCTAAGATAGACCTACGGTCAGGGTATCACTAAGTCCGAGTAAAGGAAGAAGATGTGCACAAGACTACATTCAGAACTAGACATGGTCACTATGAGTTCCTAGTCATGCCGTTTGGAGTAACCAATGCACCTGCTATTTTTATGGACATGATGAATAGGGTCCTACGTCCGTTCATCGATTCCTTCGTCGTTGTGTTCATCGACGACATATTGGTATACTCCAAGTCAGAAGAAGAGCATGTCGAGCACCTAGCAGAGGTACTGAAGAAGCTACAGGAGCAGAAACTGTATGCAAAGCTGTCCAAATGTGACTTCTGAAAAACCGAAGTCGCATTCCTGGGTCACATCCTTTCTAACGAGGGAGTGGCTACTGACCCACAGAAGATTGAGACAGTGAAAGATTGGCCAAGACCGACTATAGTGAAAGAGATTAGGAAGCTTTTTGGGTTTAACTGGCTACAACAGAAGGTTCATTCAGGGCTGCCCTCAGATAGCTGTGCCACTCACAGGGCTTACAAGGAAGAACGTGAGTTTCAAATGGTCGGAACAGTGTGAAGCTAGTTTTTAGGAATTGAAGGGAAGGTTGAATACCTCTCCCATTTTGACTTTGCCAAGAGCAAGAGTCGACTATGATGTCTACAGCGATGCTTCCCATCGTGGTTTGGGCTGTGTGTTGATGCAAGAGGGAAAGGTAATAGCTTATGGTTCTAGACAGCTGAGATCGCATGAAAAGAATTACCCAACCCATGATCTAGAGCTGGCAGCGATCATTTTTGCATTGAAGCAGTGGAGGCACTACGTGTACGGGAAGAAAGTCAACATGTACACGGATCATAAGAGTCTGAAGTATATCTACCAACAGAAGGACTTGAATCTGAGGCAGAGGAGATGGTTAGAAGTGTTGGAGGATATCCGACCCGAGATCAAGTTCCATCCAAGCAAGGCCAATGTGGTGGCTGATGCGCTCAGCAAGAAGTGCAGTTTGTCCCGATTGATCACAACTCAGGAGAAGTTGGCAGAAGAGCTTGATCGAGCAGGGATAGAGGTGGTTTTGCAAGGTTTGGGAGCTTCCTTAGCTCAGTTAAGGATTCTACATACTTTTAGAGACACGATCATTGAAAGTCAGAAGATCGATCCAGAGATTCAGGAGATGAGAGAGCAGGTTGGCATTGGCAGGTTGGCAAAATTTCAAGTGAAGGATGAAGTGTTGTGGTTTGAAGAGCGGCTGTGTGTGCCAGATCAAGCAGAACTAAAGGAGAGTATTCTTCAGGAAGCGTATGCTACTTTATTATCTGTGCATCCAGGGAGTACCAAGATGTACAAGGATATAAAGCAGTATTTCTGGTGGCCCGGGTGAAGCGAGATGTGGCCGAGTTTGTTGCCAGGTGTGCAGTTTGTCAGCAGGTCAAAGCCGAGAATCAGAAACCTGGGGGTTTATTGCAGCCTTTACCCATCCCAGAGTGGAAGTGGGATTGTATCAGAAAGGACTTTATCATAGTTTTGCCCAAGAGTTCCAAGGGCAATGATGCAATTTGGGTGATAGTGGACAGACTCACCAAATCGACTCACTTCTTGGCGATGAAGCTTACTTGGTCAATGGAGAAGCTGGCCAAGTTGTATGTTGGGAGATTGTGAAGCTTCATGGAGTTCCTCTATCAATAGTATCCGACCGAGATGCGCGTTTCACCTCACATTTCTGGAGAAGTCTTCAAACAGCTTTGGGGACGAAGACTGATTTCAGTACGGCCTTCCATCCTCAAACTGATGGGCATACTGAGAGAGTCAACCGGGTACTAGAAGATATGTTGAGATATTGCGTGTTGGACTTTGGTGGCAGTTGGAAGAGGCATTTGGCTCTTGTGAAATTCGCCTACAACAACAGTTTCCAGGCAAGCATCGGGATGGACATCGTATGAGGCTCTGTATGGAAGGAAGTGCAGGACACCGGTGTGTTGGTATGAAGTGGGAGAACAGAAGCTGTATGGGCCGAAGATTGTGCAGCAGACCTCAAAAAAAATTGAGCTGATCAGGAAGAGGTTAGTCGACGTACAGAGCAGGCAGAAAAGTTATGCCGACAACCGAAGGAGAGATCTGGCGTTTGAAGAAGGTGATTTTGTCTTTGTGAAGGTGTCTCCGACCAAGGGGGTGATTCGGTTTGGAAGAGGAGGAAAATTAGCCCCTGAGATATATAGGTCCTTATAAGATATTGAAAAGGATTGAGAAGACAGCTTATCGGTTAGAATTACCGGAAGAGTTGGCCCAAGTACACAATGTCTTCCATGTGTCTATGTTACGAGGTTATATTCCAGATCCGAGTCATCATTTACCAGAAGTGTCAGAGGGTCTGCAATTGGATTTGAGCTACGCAGAGCATCCAGTAGAGATTGTGGATCATCGAGAGAAGGTCTTGAGAAATCAATTTGTTGAGGAGGCCACTTGGGAATCAGAGGAGAGGATGATGAAAGATCACCTTGAGCTGTTTAACTGAATTTGTGAACTCTTTTCATTTCTTCCTTTGTCTTTTTTCACTCTTAAGTGTAGTTTTGAGGACGGAATTATTCAAAGGAGGGAGTGCTGTAACATTCCGTATTTTTATTTTAATTAAAAATACATTTTTCAATTTTTTCACATACAATACAAGTGCAAATTTTCCATCTTATTTTCTTTCCTCTCATTTAAATTTATTTTGTAGCATGCATGAGTCCCTTTTTATTTTTAGTCTTATATTAAACCCATAGGCCTAAGAGTAGATTCTAGCCCACAAGACTAATTAAATTAATTAAAAACAAGCCCACAAGATAAGCCCATTAATTAATCCTACAATTAGTTGTGCATGGACTCATACATGACATGTAACAACTTTTTGGCACACAAATAAAAGTATAGGATTGTATTAATTTTGTGTGTGAGTGTGCACTTGTGCACAACACGTGCACGTGTGTACAACGAGAGAGATAGAGAGGCCGGTTGTGAGAGGGAGGGAAGCCGGGTTGTGGAGAAAGTGGGAGAGTGGGAGAGTAGTGAGTGGGTAGTTATTTGATGGTGAGATCAAATCCTAGCCCTCCATTTGTTCTATAAATACCGCCCCCCCCCCCCCCCCCAATGTCTTCTTATTACACCTAAATTAACAAATCAAGAGAGGAAAAAAGAAAGAGAGTTAGAGAGAGTTTTTGTGTTGCATTTGGAGGCTTGGAGTGCTCTTGCTAGGAGGAGAAGGACTATGTGGTCTTGTTGGAGCTAGGAGTCTCTAGGAGTTGTGTCTCTTCATCTTTTTTGCAAGTCTTCATAAAAGGTGGGTGATCTTTATGCTTTCTAATTGTAGGACAAGCATGCTAGTTTTGATAAATGAGTAAAGTAGATTAATGTGATGTGATAAATATAAACCATTCCATGCTATTGTGTTTGTGCAATGACTTGTAGAAACCATGTTGTGACCAAGAAAATAAATTGACATCATAATAGTTAGAAAGAATAAAATAAATGAATTATTGCCATGAATCAAACTAGTTTATACATGTTGGATTGTAAATGTCGAAATTTATAACTTGCATGAAAAAAGTGTTCAAGCTTTTTCCTTGTAGTCAAGAAATTGTAGTAAAGTTTAATTGGTACAAATGGGTTCATAAAATGGGTTGTAAGAGATGCAAAATTGTTATTTTCTCAAAATTGGAGAAATGCAAATTGATGTGTGCAATTGAGAGAAAAATGAATTTATATATATATATATATATATCTGTGTGTGTGTGTTTAAAATATGAATTTGAAAATCATTGGTTACTGTTTTTCAATTAAACTCGGGCTGGGAAAAATTATTTACAGTCCACTAAAAAGTTAGATCGATCGTATTACTGAGTTTTGTGAAAATAAACTAATCACAGTACGGTATAGACAAAACCTTAGCATTCTAACTTCACATCAGTAGTCATGGTTGGACTTACTGGCTAGTCGGGGTGCTTTAAAAACGTTACTGTAGCGCGGGTGCGGTCTGGGGTCTTGAGTTCGAAACTTGACAGTCCCTTTTTTTGTGAATTGTTTTATTTAAACCCAAAGACCGAGACTCAGTACTTGGGGTTTGCGGCCTGTCTATGTGATAGCAAAGTCGCTTGGAATTCTTGGCTATTGGTGGCGGCATAAGTTAGTTACTGTAGCGTGCCGTGTGGGCTTGGGTTTGAAACCCGGTAGCTCCATTTGATTTTTTTCGGTGTTTTCGACAATTTTTTTAAAGTTTAAATGCAAATAAAATTTTGGGAAAAATTGTAATATTCCTCTAAAGTGATTTAGAGTTTATTAAAAATATTTTCATGATATTTCATGTATTTTGTGAGAAATTAAATGTGAAACTGATATAAATTATGAGTTGATGAATTCAAAAATATTTATTTAAGATTATGACCTTTATTTTGATTAGAAGAAGAGTAAAATATTGCAATACTATTGATTTCTCTTTGTTGAGATTATAAAATTAATTTGGTTGATTAAGAATACTTGATGTGGTTTAAGATACTATATGTGATTAAATTATGAGATTTGAAGTGATTACTCTATGTTATGAGTTCATGAAAAGAAATGTTTTTTTTTTGTGAAAGAACTGTGAATTATGAATATTTCAAGAATGATGCAAAAAAAATAAGACATTGATTAAGTTATGAATAAAGTTGAAGATATGAATACAATGAAGTTAATACAAGATTATTGAAGGGTATGAGTACCCATGATTTCTAGAACATGAAAGGTTGTGATCTAGAGGTTTAGTGAGATCTCGGGTACCAGCAATCTTGAATTAAATGATTGATTTATTTTGAGATATGGCTATGTGAGCTATCTCGGTATTGTGATTAAGTCCGGTAGGGGGAAAGCTAACTCTAGGTGTTATAAATTATTCATGTCTTGAGTTTAAGAACTAGGCACTAAGTGAAGATGTAGTAAACTTGGGCAAACGTGAGTGGAGGGCTTCTATATATTCGGGGCGACGTACTCCGAGACTGAGGTTACTTCCGATGGAGACAAGCTTTTATTTTAAATCCGGTACTATGAGTAGTCGGGCAGATAGTTTGCCGTACTCCAGTGTATATACGTATATCGAGGCTGATCCCGGGTACCTGCAATGTTGAATTTAAGTGATTGATTTATTTTGAGATATGGCTATGTGAGCTAACTCGGTATTGGGATTAAGTCCGGTGGGGGGAAAAGCTAACTCTATGTGTTATAAATTATTCATGTCTTGGATTTAAGAATTAGGCACTAAGTGAAGATGTAGTAAACTTAGGCAAACGTGAGTGGAGGGCTTCTATATAGTCGGGCGATGTACTCCGAGACTATAGACCCATTCGGGCGGCGTACTTCGGGACTAAGGTTGCTTCCGATGGAGATGAGCTTTTATTTTAAATCCGGGACTATGAGTAGTCAGGTGGATTTTTTGCCGTACTCCAGTGTATATACGTATACCAGGGCTAGAGGGACACTTGACAGGATGTTCACACGATGAGGATTCTGTATAGTCGGGCGGTGTACCCCGGGACTGTGATCCGTACTCGTGAAATGTCTAAACTTTATTTTATTACTAGGTAGTTATAATGGCGATGGATCGAACCCTTTAATGTGGAGTACGTAGGTGCTTGCCCTCAGACCTATGTAGTATGGGATGCTTAAAATCCAAACAAGTATGCATTAGTATCATCTTAGCATAAAATATCTGTATTAGGCATTAATGCATTGCATACACTTACATGTTTAGAGTAGTCACTTTTAACGCTTTATTTTACATTCAAGTTTGTGGTTTGTTAAAGTATTAAGATCGTTATACTTTCGACATAGCGAGGATGGGCGTGTATAATATTTTCGTCGGTTGTAAGCAACTGCCATGCCCGCAGTTTTATATGTAGGATTTTGATTTTACAAGAAGATATAAAGTTGATTTGATACTGATGATTATTTAAATATTAAAGATGTTACAATTGTATATTTTTAGTTATTGTACATCATTTACCTTCTGCTGTCTTATTAAATGTAAAAGACTCTATTGTAATATAAAGTTTTCAAAATTCCTTGTAAAATTGTACGAAGTGATGTGTAAAGATCCTGTGGAACTTCGAATTCTGCCTTATTTGGAATTCGGGGTGTTACAATTTATATTAAAATACGCTACGGATATTGCCCGTAACGATACAAAATACATGTGCGTAACAACCGTGAGCAAAATTGTCATAATTCAATTTTGCAGAGTGTTACAGTCTCCCCCTTAGAACAGTTATGTCATCAGACCTTATTAGGGTAAAAGTTGTATCTTATACACACCAAGGAAAAAATCATTATTGTATATAGAAAACTGTCAGTACCAAGAAAATAAATATAGTATGTAATGTGGAAAACAAAGTAAACTTATATAAGAAAACTATGAGTATCAAAATTAATAAGAACGAATCTAGAAAAAACAGAAAAATAACATAAATAAATAAAAAAAACGTGACCATAAAAGATAGTATAGATTGAAAGAAATTTTCATACAAAAAATAATATTTGATAAGGTATTAGATTTTATAGTAAAGGAAAATGTAAATTAAGTCATCAATTGTGAAAAAAATAGGGAAACAAAATAATTAGCAAGAAGTAAGGAAATCATAGAAAAAATGTTTTACAAACAAGTATAATAAACAAAAGACAGTAGTAGGAAGTAGTACGAAATGAGTAAAACAAAGGTAGAAGTATAGAAACAAGTAAGAAAGAAGAGAAATGCAAGTGCACAGAATAAAAACATTAAAATAGTATAGAAAAATTATAATGCTGTAGGAAATTTTGAAAATAGATTAAGAGCACCAACAAATATTAGGTAACCAAAAACAAGAGAACAATATGATAACAAAATAAAAATATTGAAATATAAAATAATCTGATAAATAGTTTAGAATATCACCACAATTTAAAAGTAGTTAGCGGTAGAATGATTAAAATCGCAAACTGAACCATACTATATATTACGAGATAAAAATTGAATTAGCAATTTAAGGGAATGACGTTGGATAAAAATATAAAAATATATGAATATTAATGTTAGTTGAAAGAATAAACAATATAATATAAGTATAGTAATAAAAGTTATAATGATATGTATAAAATAATATCATAAAATTTTCATTTGTAATTGTTACATAATCATTTTACAGAATAATAATTAGTATACCTCAAATATATATAAGTTGTTAGGTATAACTCGAAAATTAACATATAATATTTTATGCATAAATAAGTGTAAAAACTATATGACGAAACAACAATACTATAACATGAAAGATGTATGAAATTGGGGAAGAAAAATAAAATAATAGTGAAAGTAGCAATATATAATTGAAATAATATATCATATTAATTGGGATAGAAATAAAATGTAAATAGTAAATGAAAGTATAAATAATAAAAATTATATCATATGAGTAGCAAACATTTCGAAGATAGGTTAACAATAAAATATAAAAAATGGAATTGTATAAAAATACAAAGTAATCAAAATAATTAAAAGTAACCGGTAATATAGATTGAAAAATAAAATGATAATAACACATATATGATAGATGTAGAAGCAAATATAAATAGTAAGGTAATTAACTGAATACGTATATAAGTATATCTGTATTATAAATAATAAAATTGAAGTAGTATAAGCTAAGTTGTAAAATATTATAAAATGGTATAAACTAGTACAAAACAGAATAGTGGTAGGTAAATATATATAGAAATAAAAGTTGGGGTTATTAAAGTAGAAAAAACCCTTTTGTTGTGGGTTCGCCTCATTGGTGTCCAACTGTAGGCTTGCCTCCTTGACATCAAGATACAAAATTTACTCTACGACATCTGATTGCAGTTTGCCTTCTGGACATCCGGTTGCCGATTTTGCCTCCCTAACATCCAGTTGTAGTTTGCCTCCATTAATGTCTAGTTGCAAATTTACCCTCTCAATATCAGGTTACACCAGAACGGTGAATGGAATGATGTAATCTTCCATACGTACTTGGATATTGGATATTTAATTTAAGGTAAGATGTTATGTTTTGAAATTTATGATATAAAAAAATATATGTAAAAGTTGGGATATCAAGAAGAGAAAATGAAGTAGAAAATTACAATGATAAAATATTAAAATAGAAGTATAGATTGTAAATATCGAATATATTAAATTACTAGTAATGAAAAGGATTTATAATATTAAAACAAAAATCGAATAAAAAATATATGCATGAGCTTAAATACAAATATGAATGAGAACAATAATTATGTAGTGTAGTAAATTAGGATAATAAACACAAACAATTATATATATAAAATATATAGTAATGTAGTAAACGGATAAGTGTAAATTGATATGTATATTAAGTATGTTGAAATACATGATATATATATAGAAATTGGTGGAAAGTAGATGTAGTAACCAATAATGTAAAGATAATAAAAATTGAAATAAAGATAAAACATAAATAGTGAGTGTATGTATTACATTAGAGAAGTGTAAAGCTACAAAATTAATAAGTAGCTATTAATAGTGATAAATAAATATAACAAAAGGTAGAAAATAATAAGTAGAATAAATAGAAATAAAAAGGAATCTTATTGTGCAGAGGTATATCGCATTTATATAAGTAAAAATATTACGATCATGTTAAAATATATTGAAATGAATAAGATAACATAAAATAATGGAAAAATATAGTATCTTGAAATTAGAGTATTTGTAAAGTGAATGTAAATATACAAAAATCAAAAATCAAAATCAAATAGAAATAATAACAAAGGAAAATGATAGTCTTAATAATAATTTAATAAGTAGTAATTCAAAACTTAATAGAATACGTAAAAGTAACAGCAGAAATAAATAAGTAACGTAAAAGCGCATAAAAGTAAGGAGGATAAAACATTAAGAAAGATAACGAATAAGTCAAATTTAAAAGATTAAGACTGAGGGTTGTAGATAAAATAATAAATATCAAAGTGAATTAGTAGTATAAGAAAATATTTATTTGAAAAATACTAAATGTTAAAGATGAAAAGTACTATGAGGAAAATACACGAAGAAAATAAAAGAGAAAAGCTTAATCTATGTATAAGATATCATGAATGTAGGTTCAACCAACCATACCACTTGCGATACCAAGGAAAAACATGCTCGCATACAATCTCACATCAATGTATACGAGGAAAGTATCATGAATGCAAGTTCAATAACTACATCATTCATGACTCCAAACTGACAGTCACACTCTAATGTCCGCCGTAATGTGTTTTCCTTATAATTTTGTACTACTTATTGAAGTCGGCTCTGATACCCACCTGTAACGCCCCGAATTCCAAACACAGGTATTTCGTAGAAAATACATGATCTTTCACTTCAAATTCGTACAAATTTACAAGGATTTTAAACTTTTTATTACAACAATGTTCTTTACAACAGCATAATGGAATTAAATGAATACAATACAATCTACGATAATGAAAATTCCACAATCTTGTGACAACTCATCATAGTATCTACAAGTCCAGGCCAAGACCAATCCTGCAACTAGGAAACTGTGGACACGTCAGTTCCATACAACTGACGCAATGCTATAATACAACAATTCTTCTACTTTAGCAATCACAAACTTGAATGTGAAACAAAAATGAGGGAAGTGACTATCCTAGAGATGTAAGTGTATGATATGATATAATGCCTAATGCAGACATTACACTATTGTCACGCCCCGCTTCCTAAAAAAGGAATACGAAATACGAGTACGCGACACAAGTCCAGCGAATGACTTTCACCATTCATAAGCTATCAGGATCATTACAACATATACAAGAATAAATAAGAGATATACAAGAGAAATAGTCAACCACGCATGCATAACTGAATTAATATAGTCAACAGGATTACTTGAAACAAGAAACTAGAATACTGAATTTCAAATAATCAAGGTTGGAACAAAACACAAGTCTAGGACATAAAGCCCAATACAAAATAATCCATGTAACAAGTTACAATTATTCAAGATAAGCAACAAGAATAAATAAATGTAGCAAGAATCTAGCCAACTAGAATCTTTAATCACCTACTCCATCAGGCAGCTGGTCACCAAAGTCTTCAAGTGAGAAGTTTGCAGGAAAGGAAATAGAAAACAAACGTCCGTCAATGTAAGTTACGTGCCGCTTGTATTGCAGGCAACAAGTACAAGAAGAACAAATAGACAAGGATAGAGTAACAGCGGAAGCAAGTATAGAAGTATGAAAGGAATATGGCAGGAAAAAAATCAGATAGCATGGCAAGATAAACGGGTGCAAGTGGCATGTAACATGTGTCAAGTAGTATGCAAACGAGTAACGAGTAACAAGTGTCAAGTAATCATGTATCATGTAGCAAGTAACAAGTAACAAGTGGTCACGTGATCATGTATTCTCAGTCATGTATCTAGTCCTATCTAGGTAGCACTTCATGCGTCCCAAATTTTTACTACATGGTTGCTACATTCATGCAAGTTGCGTTTTAGATTTCATAGTGGATCATAGAGGGCAGTGTATTCAGGGACAAGTATCAAGTATCATGTATCGAGAATCAAGTATCATGCATCGAGTATCACATGTCAAGTGTGCAAGTGTCAAGTATCAGGTATCAAGTAGGATCTATGGATCCCCTTCCGAGTACACGTTTCTGCATTTTCCACTATTAGATCTTTCCCTTTAACCCCGGCTTGATTTCTTGTTATTATTATTTAAAGCTAGCATGGATGTGCACAAATAAGGCAAGAAACATGGTAAGATAACAAGGTATAAGTACAAGTTGGATAAAGGTTACAAACGGATGGCAAATGGCTCATCAAGGTCTAGGACAACGAAACTTTCAGTTCTGGACAGCAAGACAGTATTGCACCAAATCTGAGTTTCCCGTTGCCACAAACATGCAAATCTGGATCCGTTAGAAAATCTAGAAAATAGAATCTCGGCTGAATCCAGAACATATATACAAGTCACATAATAATCAAAGAAACAGGGCTCAAAATAGAATTATATACACAAATCATGTTCAACCAGAAATCACAAGGTTATATTCACAAGCATGAAAATGGCATAAAAACTTACTGATTAAATCCAAGAAAATCTAGAGTATTCTCCAATATGTCTAGTATCAGCAAATATAATTTCATATTATTCCAACATAGATATTATAGTCAAATAAATTCGGTAAACAGCAAGATACAGCAAATTTGTGAATATGAGATTCTTGGCACAGCAGTACTAAAACGACGATTGATTACAAAATATAACTCAAAAACCAAATCCGTCAAAACGGTGATAAAATAGATACAGAAGGCTACATTTTATATTTACAAATTTTTTACCAAAAGCAACTAGAATCAAGTTGAAATTATGGTTCTTTACTGAACAGCATGAAATTCTGGAAATATAGTAGTTGTTCACAAGTATAGAATAGTTTATAAATGTCATCAAATAAATCTACAAAAATTTGCAGTTAATCCCAGTCAAGTCTAGTCATACCCAGAAAAATATTAGATTCAAATCTTATCTTTAACATGAGTATTAAAGTAATTAACTACGCAAAAATCACATAAAACAGAATCTGGAATCTCTAACATATCTCTACCAAAACAGCAATAACTCGCAACTCAAAAAACGAAAACTGAGATCTTTCAGAAATTCTGAAAAATAGAGAGCGAGTTCCACGATTTATATTCACAAATGCAATTGATTTACTGACCTCAACAAGGTCTAAAATACTGAAACAAAATGAGTCAGCAACAAAAACAGAAATCTTTTCTTATGCATTAAATCAAATAGTTCGTGTGCAACGAATCCAAATTATGAAAAAATACAAAACATGTTATACTAGATGTCCAAGACAACATGGTATGGGTGTTTAACAAATCTACCACAAGAGATTACAACTAACACACCAAGCATGCGACAAGGGTACAACATATAATGAATCACGAATAACTTACATACATGCATCAAGTCTAGATTATTTCTAAATTATTTTTCATTTCATGTGTGTAACAAATATGATGACTACGGACGGATCAACAAATAGAGACAAAATATAACAAGAATTTTTCATGATAATGAATCTAGGAACAAAGTCCACACTACAGGCGATATTTAGTACTTATATATACAACAAAAAAATACAAGTTACTTGCCTTGTAATTGACGAAGGATCTGACGAGAAAAAGAGAATAACGGGAATAGGTTCCCGGGAACGAACACAATACCACGAGCGGAACCCGAACGAGATGCACAAGACGATCACGATCACTCGGTCACGAATCCAACAATTGATGAATCGATCGCAGCACACAACAAACAAGGCTGAGGGGGTTTGTGCACCTGTGATGAAGATCGGTGGCGGCCAAGGGAATAGCGATGGCGGGACGGCGACGGCACTAGACAGGGATGACGATGAGGGGGTCAGCGCTGGTGCTGGCTGCTGCTAGCACTGGCACTGGCTGCTGCTGTCGTGCCTTCGGGAATAGAGAAGGGGAGAGAGGGGGCTGTCGCTGTGGCATCGCAGTGTAGATCAGGGAGACAGGGGGGTCGGCAGGTGGAGGCGCACAACAGCAGGGGATCACGGCAGGCAGCTGGTGGCCAGAGGTCGGGGTAGGGAACACGGAAAGAGGGAGAGAGAGATATGAGAGGGAGGATATTAGGGTTAGGGTTTTGAGAGTGGAATTGTAGGCATAAATAACAAAATTTGTTGGGGATTATAATGTGAGATTTTGGCAAGTTGTGATTTGGAGAATCAAGAGAATAGGGGGAAATATATGATCTTCTTGTTAGGGAACTTGAAGAAGATCTAGGAAAGACAGGGTTAAAGAAGTGCGTACTGGGTTGCGGGTTAGGATCCAGTAGGATGGGTATAAGGGTTTAATAGGGTATATTGGGTAGAAAACCAGGTCCAACAAGACAGAATTCAAATAAATAGGCAATTAAGCCATGAAGTGCAATAATTTAGAACAATAAATCATCCAGAGACATAATATTTGGCAGACAAAAGAATCACAACAGAATCAAACAAATAGATGAATATATAAATACTAGAAAGAAGAACAATTACATGGTTCAGGAAAAGAAAGAGTAGAAATAGATAGAATACAGTAGAAGAAAGAATACAGTACAAAAATAAAGAAAATGGGATACAGGAGTTACAAATCCTATCCACCTAACTAGAAGAATTTTGTCCTCCAAATTGAACAAGAGGTACATAGGGTAACCCCGAGAAAGAAAGAACAACAACAACAAAACCAAACAACCCTACACAAACAAATGAGGGAACCTCCGCTGGATATCCTCCTACAGCTCCCAAGTCGACTCACCTGCCGAGTGAGGATTCCAAGAAACCCGAACCAACTTGATGACTTTGTTCTTTAGCACTTTCTCCCACCGATCCAAAATAGCAATTGGCGGAATCTCACAAGGTAAATTCAACTGCACGAATAACTCTGAATAGTCAATCACCTGGCTCTCATCACGAATATATCTCCTGAGTTGTGAGACATGGAAAACATTGTGAACTCCTGATAAAGTCGATGGTAATGCAAGACGATAGGCCACCTTGCCTACTCGTTCCACGATATCAAACGGTCCGATAAATCTAGGGCTGAGCTTGCCTCCACCACCAAACCAAATGACACCTTGCCACGGCGATACCTTGAGGAAAACATGGTCACCAACCTCAAACTCCAAGGCTCTCCTATGGACATCAGCCTGTCTCCGCTGCCTATCTCGTGCTTCCTAAAGATGCTTCTTGATCTGAGTCACTGGATCAATAGTCCCGGTGATCAACTCCGGACCCAGCAACTTGCTCTCACCAATATCATCACAGCACACTGGTGATCTGCACTTCCGACCATATAGTGTCTCGAACTATAATGCCCCTGCCCCAAGCTCAGACAATTTATACAATTTATCAGATAAATTATTTATAGTATAGTACAACTGCCCACCACAGGCTGCCTCTCAAAAGGTGGTTAACCGGATTGGTGACTCTTGATCATAGGCTATATTATTTATTATTATTTAATTCAAGTTCAATTACTGATATGGGACAATTTTACTGTATCTTTCTCCTCTTTCTCCCGTGAGCACAGCCCCAACAGTGGGCCATGCCCACGTCAGCACTTCAAGACAGTGCACAACGGCTTGCTTTTTCCCTCACAGACCCGGGCGGCCCCCAAGTGACGTCAGTAATGACTTCACCCCATACAGCCAATCACCTATTGTTTCCAAGCAGTGCCCCCACTATATCATATAATTACAAGTTTGCCATTACCCCTTTAATATATATATGTATATATATACTTTATATTATATCTTTAGAAATTACGGGGTGTTACATATGTTACATACACCCCCCTTCAAAAATCAGTGTCCTCGCTGAGCATGGGGTATGCACAATCTAGTGCAGGATCTACTTTCTAGTCAGTGTGGAGCTGTCCGTGAGCCTCACTCTCGTCTTTGGAATACTGGAGACCAATCCCACTCCACAGATCATTCTGTAGCCCTTACATCCATCGTCCATGAATACTGGGGATTGTCTCACTCCGCTGATCATTCTGGAGTTCATAACTCAAGGCTCTCCCACACTCAGTGTCGAAAGTCGGCTATGATACCATTTGTAACGCCCCTGCCCCAAGCTCAGAAAATTTATACAATTTATTAGACAAATTATTTATAGTATAATACAACTGCCCACCACAGGCTACCTCTTGAAAGGTGGTTAACCGGATTGGTGACTCTTGATCATAGTCTATATTATTTATTATTATTTAATTCTAGTTCAATTCCCGATATGGGACTATTTTACTCTATCTTTCTCCTCTTTCTCCCGTGAGCACAGCCCAACGGTGGCCATGCCCACATCAGCACTTCAAGACAGTGCACATCGGCTTGCTTTTTCCCTCACAAACCCAGGTGGCCCCCAGGTGACGTCACCCCACATAGCCAATCACCTGTTGTTTCCAAGCCGTGCCCCCCTATATCACATAATTACAAGTTTGCCATTACCCCTTTCATATATATATATATATATATATAATTTATATTATATCTTTAGAAATTACGGGGTGTTACACGAATGGTGCAGCTTTAAGACTCGCTTGAAAGCTATTATTGTATGAGAACTCTACAAGATGCAAATGGTCCTCCCATGATCTACCAAACTGTAACACACAGGAACTCAACATGTCCTCTAGAGTCTGGATGGTCCTCTCTGACTGTCCATCTGTCTGGGGGTGAAAAAGTTGTACTGTACTTCAGTTTACTCCCCAAACTACTATGAAGACTCTCCCAAAACTGAGACCTAAACCTCGTATCCCTGTCGGATACAATACTGACTAGAATCCCATGAAGTCTGACGATCTCTTGCATATACCTCTCAGCTAGGCTCTCAGTAGACTGTCCGACTCGGAAAGAAATGAAGTGAGCACTCTTTGTCAGTCGTTCGACAATCACCCAAATGGCATTGTGACCCTTAGGACTCCTTGGCAAAGCGGTCATAAAATCCATCGTGATGTGTTCTTACTTCCACTCCGGAATGGGAAGCGGTTGAAGAAGTCCAGCGGTTCTCTGATGCTCTGCCTTCACCTGCTGGCAGATCAAACACTGAGACATAAACCTAGCCACGACCCTCTTCATACCATGCCACCAGAAGTGAAGCTTCAAGTCCCAGTACATCTTAGTACCTACAGGGATGAATAGAGGACGATGACTGGTGGGATTCCTCAAGCAACCTCTGACAAACTCCACCCTTCAGGACACACAACCTGGACCCAAAACAAAGCAATCCATCAGCATGAATAACCATATCCGTTCTGGAACCAGTCTCAACCTCTGCTCTGAATCGTTGAAACTACTCATCACCAGCCTGAGCCTCTTTAATCTGCTCGACAAGAGACGACTGAAGCTGAAGCATCATGCAACTCCGATCAGAACTCGGCAACAACACATCCAACTCCAACCTCTGCATCTGCTCAACCAGATCCCTCTACTGAGTCGGGAACATGGCTGTAGGTCTCCTGCTCAAAGCATCTGGCACCAAGTTCACTCTACCAGGATGGTATTGCAAACTAATGTCATAGTCCGCCATAAGCTCCAACCAATGCCTCTGCCTCATGTTCAATTCCTTTTGGGTAAAGACATACTTGAAACTTTTGTGGTCAATAAAGATCTCAACTCGGACTCCAAGTAAATAGTGTCTCCACAGATTCAAAGTGAAGATCACTGCCGCTAACTCCAAATCATGAGTCGGATAGTTCCTCTCATGGGGCCTCAACTACCTCGATGCATAAGCAACAACTCGGCCCTTCTGCATCAGAACTGCACCAAGACCCTTTCCAGAAGCGTCATAGTGAACCAAAAATCTGCCTGAACCATCTGGAATAGTCAACACTGGCGCTGACATCAACCTGCTCTTCAACTCAGCAAAATCCTCACTGCAAGCCTCAGACCAACAGAACTTCTGATCCTTCACTGTCAGCTTCGTCAAAGGCCTTGCTATTTTTGAAAAGTCTTGGACGATTTTTCGATAATAGCCAGCTAGACCAAGGAAGCTTCTCACTTCTAAAACTAACTTAGGGACTAGACAATCTCTCACAGCTGCAACCTTGGACGGATCCACTGAGATACCCTCGCCCAAGATAATGTGCCCTAAGAAGGTAACTCGGTTAAGCCAAAACTCACACTTGCTAAGTTTCCCATAGAGCTTATTCTCTCTCAAAGTCTGAAGGACCAACCTTAGATGCTCAGCGTGCTCCTTCTGGTTCCGAGAATACACCAGAATTTTATCAATGAAGACCACCACAAATCTTCCAGGAACGGAGAAAAGACCACGTTCATCAGACACATGAACACAGCTGGCGCATTCGTGACACCGAAAGTTATCACAAGGAACTCATAATGCCCATATCTGGTCATGAAAGCGGTCTTCTGCACATCAGTGACTTTCACCTTGACCTGATGATACCCTGAGCGAAGATCCAACTTCGAAAAGACAGCTGCTCTGCCCAACTTATCAAACAAGTCATCGATCCTGGGCAGCGGATACCGGTTCTTCACAGTAACACTGTTCAGTTCCTGATAATTGATGCACAGTCGATGGCTACCGTCCTTCTTGCTGACAAAAAGAACTGGATCACCCCACGATGAAACACTGGGCCGGATGAATCCCAAATCTAGCAAACCCTGAATCTGCACCTTCAGCTCTACTAGCTCAACCGATGCCGTCCTGTAGGGACTCTTCGATATCGGCATCATACTAGGATGAACAGCAATACCGAACTTCATATCCCTGTCAGGAGGTAAGCTAGGCAACTCCTCTGAAAATTCCTCTAGAAATTCTCGTACTACTAGAGGCACAACCTCACATCCTGTGTGCAACTCCATTGCACAAGTCTCCTGATCAACTACAGTCTTAGCTCGGCCAAGGGGCATGTCCCGACATGGAACTCAAACTCTGTGCGACCTGGGATTCGGAATACAACTTTCTTGGCACGGTAATCAATGATGGCATGGGACTCGCCCAGCCAATCCATACCAAGAGTGACGTCGAATCTAGAATTCCCAATGACGATCAGGTCGGCCTTGAAATCTGAACCACCAATAATTACGGGACTCTGTTTGCATTCCCGAGAACAGACAACAACACCGCCACCTGTGACCGTGCTCCAAGCCTCAGGCATGATGCTGCATGCCAACTGGTGCCGAGTCACAAAGCGAGAAAAGAAGAAGGAATGGGTCACCCCGGAATCAAAGAGAACATGAGCAGGAAAAGAACAAACTAGGATAACACCTAAGATAGAATCAAAAAGCAAGGGAAGAATAAACGATGATAAGGGATGAGGAAAAACAATGCAAAGCAGATAATATGAAAGATCAGAGCAAAACAATGAAGGAAACAAAAGAAATAACAACAATGAAAAGCAAAATACCTGCAACAACACCTTCTTCCGTCTCAGCATCTGCAGCTGTCAGGTTGGAAGTATGACCTCTACTGGGAACCGCGGTCCTCTGACCGACAATCTGGCGCTAAGGGAGAAGCGGTGGCCGAACTGGACCACGAGCTGGCGCTACCTACTGAACCGGATCCCTGGCTAGAAGAGCCATCCTCTACTGGGGGAAATCTCACAATGAGTGGTCAGCAGCACCACAGCCAAAATAATAGAGATTGATGCACCTGCAATCCTTGCGCTCATGCCCAACAAGTCAGCAAAAGTCACAAAAACCAACTCTCGGAGGACCAGCAGAAGAGTAAGGAGCTACCCTGACCGGATGGGCTGGGACAGGCCTCCGAATCGGGCCACCAGAAGTTCTAACAACAACGACAGATTGCTGAACAGTCCGCTGGGGAGGAGCAAACCTGCTGCGAGACTGCTCTTGAGCTCGGGCTGCCTCAAGAGCCTCAGCATAAGTACGCAGACGAAGGGAGACGAGATGCAGACGAAGTGAGACAGCTCTGAATATCTCGCTCAAGCCCCAGAAGGAATCTCCGAGCTTGATCCTCTTCGTTCGCCACTAGAATGGCTGCGAAAAGGCTAAGCCTGGTGAATTCTGCCACGTACTCATCCACTGACCTGGCACCCTGTTTCAAGAGAGTCTCATGTTACAATATTGCATGAACAATATGTAACAAAGTTCTAATAATAGAACAACGACAAACCTGTTTCAGGGCCAGGAACTGCTGCTCCATCTCAACCCGAGTGCTGCTAGGAAAGAACTTCTCCAAGACGCTCCTAGTGAATCTGGTCCAAGCAATGGGCCGCGCGAGCCTTTCGGACTCAGCCTTCCACCAAATGTGGGCAAGGTCCACCAACTGGATGGTCACCACATCCACACGATCAGCATCAGCAACTCTTGCTGCTAACAAGAACTGCTATGTCCTGATCAGCCACTGTTCGGCCTCCAAAGGTGTCTCAATACCGAAAAATTGTCAGGGTGCAGTCTCATGAAATCTGCCACTGTACCCAGACGAGGAGGGAGAGCTGCCTGCATTGGCACAACGGGAGTCGGGTTCCGAGCAACCTCCAATGCGGCCATCACAAGGTCACTATGATTCTACTGCATTTGGATCAATCGCTCCAACACATTTGTAATAGCCTTTAATCCAGGTTGTTCCTCTTGTGGATGGGAAGTGGAACCTCTGCGAGCCATGGCCTGCACAAATCCAAAAACAATTAGCATCAAGATTAATGTTGATTATAATTCATTCATGTTATTGCATGGTCTGTACAATGTTGAGCCAATCCTTGATCGAGCCCAAACTTGTCTAATATATTAGTCAAGCTAATACATTAGCCAACCTAGGGCTCTAATACCACTAAAAATCCTGTCACACCCTGCTTTCCAAAAAGAAATACGGAATACGAGTACGCAACACAAGTCCAGCGAATGACTTTCACCATTCATAAGCTGTCAGGATCTTTACAACATACACAAGAATAAACAAGAGATATACAAGAGAAATAGTCAACTACGCATGTATAACTGAATTAATATAGTCAACAGGATTGCTTGAAACAAGAAACAAGAATACTGAATTTCAAATAATTAAGACTGGAACAAAACACAAGTCTGGGACATAACAAGTTACAATTATTCAAGATAAGCAACAAGAATAAATAAATGTAGCAAGAATCCAGCTAACTAGAATCTTTGATCACCTACTCCATCGGGCAGATGGTCACCAAAGTCTGCAAGTGACAAGTTTGCAGGAAAAGGAAAGAGAAAACAAACGTCCGTCAATGCAAGTTACGGACTGCTTGTATTGCAGACAATAAGTACAGAAAGAACAAATAGAGAATAATAGAATAACAACGGAAGCAAGTATCGAAGTAACATGAAAGAAATATGGCAGGAACAAAATCAGATAGCATGGCAAGCTAAATGGGTACAAGTGGCATGTAACAAGTGTCAAGTAGTATGCAAACGAGTAATGAGTAACAAGTGTCAAGTAATCATGTATCATGTAGCAAGTAACAAGTAACAAGTGGTCAGGTGATCATGTATTCTCAGTCTTGTATCTAGTCCTATCCAGGTAGCACTTCATGCATCCCAAATTTTTACCACATGGTTTCTACATTCATGCAAGTTTCGTTTTAGATTTCATAGTGGATCATAGAGGGCATTGTACTCAGGGACAAGTATCAAGTATCATGTATCGAGTATCGAGTATCATGCATCGAGTATCAAGTGTCAAGTAATCACGTGTCAAGTGTCAAGTAATCACGTGTCAAGTATCAAGTATCAAGTATCAAGTATCAAGTAGGATCTATAGATCCCCTTTCCAGTACACGTTTATGCATTTTCCACTATTAGATCTTTCCCTTTAACCCCGGCTTGATTTCTTATTATTATTATTTAAAACTAGCATGGAAAAACAAGGCTCAAAACATGGACGTACACAAGTACAAGTTGGATACAGGACACGAATGGATGACAAACGACTCATCAAGGGCTAGGATAACGAAACTTTCAGTTCTGGACAGCAAGAAAGTACTGAACCAAATCTGAGTTTTCCGTTGCCACAAACATGCAAATCTGGATCCTTCAGAAAATCTAAAAAATAGACTCTCGACCGAATCTAGCACATATATACAAGTCATATAATAATCACAGAAACATGGCTCAAAACAGAATTATATATAGAAATCATGTTCAGCTAGAAATCACAAGGTTGTATTCACAAGCATGAAAATGGCATAAAAACTTACTGATTAAATCTAAGAAAAATCTAGAGTATTCCCCAGTATGTCTAGTATCAGCAAATATAGTTTCATATTATTCCAACATAGATATTATAGTCAAATAAATTCGGTAAACAGTAAGATACAGTAAATTTGTGAACATGAAATTCTTGACACAGCAGTACTAAAACGGTGATAGATTACAAAATATAACTCAAAATCTAAATCCTTCAAAATGGTGATAAAATAGATACAGAAGGCTACATTTTATATTTGCAAAGTTTTTACCAAAAGCAACTAGAATCAGGTTGAAATTATGGTTCTTTACTGAACAGCATAAAATTCTTGAAATATAATAGTTGTTCACAAGGATAGAATAGTTTATAAATGTCATCAAATAAATCTAAAAAAAATTGGAGTTAATCCCAGTCAAGTCTAGTCATACCCAGCAAAATATTAGATTCAAATCTTATCTTTAACATGAGTATTATAAAATAATAAACTGCGTAGAAATCACATAAAACAGAATCTGGAATCTCTAACATATCTGTAGCAAAACAGCAATAACTCGCAACTCACAAAACGAAACTGAGATCTGTTAGAAATTCTGAAAAATAGACAGCGAGTTCCACGATTTATATTCACAAATTAAATTGATTTACTGACCTCAACAGGGTCTAAAATACCGAAACAAAATGAGCCAACAGCAAAAACAGAAATCTCTTCTTATGCATTAAATCAAATGGCTCGTGTGCAACGAATCCAAATTATGAAAAAATACAAAACATGGTATACTAGATGTTCAAGACAATATGGTATGGGTGTTTAACAAATCTACCACAAGAGATTACAACTAACACATCAAGCATGCAACAAGGGTACAACATATCATGAATCACGAATAACAAACATACATGCATCAAGTCTAGAATATTTCTAAATTATTTTTCATGTCGTGTTTGTAAAAAATATGATGACTACGGACGAATCAACAAATCGAGACAAAATCTAACAAGAATTTTTCATGATAATGAATCTAGGAGCAAAGTTCACACTACAGGCGGTATTTAGTACTTGTATATTCAACAAAAAATACAAGTTACTTGCCTTGTAATAGACGAAGGATCTGACGAGAAAAAGAGAATAACGGGAATAGGTTCCCGAGTACGAACACAATACCACAAGAGGAACACGAACGAGATGCACAAGACGATCATGATCACACGATCACGAATCCAATACTTGATGAATCGATCGCAGCACATAACAAATAAGGCCGCGGGGGTGTGTGCACTGTGATGAATATCGACGGTGGCAACGGGAACAATGACGGCGGGACGGCGGCGGCGCTGGATAGGAACGATGACGAGGGGGTCGGCACCGGCGCTAACTGCTACTGGCACTGGCGCTGGCTGCTTCATTCATGGCTTTGGGAGAGGAGAAGGGGAGAGAGGGAGCTGTCGCTGTGGCATCGCGGTGTGGAGCAGGGTGACTGGGGGGTCTGCAGGTGGGGGCGCACAGCGGCGGGGGATCACGGCAGGCCACTGGTGGCCGGAGGTCGGGGTAGGGCACAGAGAAAGAGGAAGAGAGGGAGATGGGTGAGAGGATATTAGGGTTAGGGTTTGGAGATAGGAATTGTAGGCATGAATAAAAAAATTTGTTGGGGATTATAATGAGAGATTTTGAAAAGTTATGATTTGGAGAATCAAAAGAATAGGGGAAAAGATATATCTGCTTGTTAGGGAACGTGAAGAAGATCCGGGAAAGACTGGGTTAAAGAAGTGGATATTAGGTTGCGGGTTTGGATCCAGTAGGATGGGTATGAGGGTTCAATAGGGTATATTAGGTAGAAGACCAGATCCAAAAAGACAGAATTCAAATAAATAGGAAATTAAGTCATGAAGTGCAATAATTTAGAACAATAAATCATCCAGAGACAGAATAATTGCCAGACAAAAGAATCATAACAGAATAAACAAATAGATAAATATGTAAATACTGGAAAGAAAAACAATTACATGGTTCAGGAAAAGAAAGAGTACAAATAGATAGAATACACTGGAAGAAAGAATATAGTACAAAAATACAGAAAATTGGATACAGGAGTTATAACTACGATGACACTAAGGCATACTTGTTCGGATTCTATGCATCCCATACTACATAGGTCCAAGGACAAGCCCTTATCATACTCCTCATTATAGGGTTCCCTTGTTATAAAAATCCTAAGACGGTGACGAAAACAAGATTTAGACATTCCACTAGTATAGGTTCCAGTCCCGGAGTACATCCACTCGACCATACAGAACTTTCATCGTGCAAACATCCCGTAAGCGTCGCTCTAGCTCAGAACACTTGAGACTCGTCTCCCTTCCGCCTGAATATACATAATCCCGGAGTACATCTGCTCGATTATTGACAGTCCTGACAGTAATTAAGACTCATCTCGCATAAAACTCACAGTCCCGGAATACATCCACCCGACTGTAATCCTAGTCCCGGAATACATCCGCCCGACCATGTTGAGCCCAGCCCCGGAATACATCCGCCGGACTGTAACCATAGTCTCGAAATACATCTGCCCGACCATGTTGAGACCAGTCCCGGAACACATTCGCCCGACTGTAAGTATTGTCCATAATACATCCGTCCAACTATATAGAGCCATCCCACTCACGTTTGCTCAAGCTTCATCACATCTCCTTTTCTAGTGCATGTCCCTATGTTCAAACATAACAATAATATCACCTCGAGCTAGCGTACCCACCGGACTTAAATCAAACACTGAGAATGTTAGCCCACACTAGCTACTTTTCAAAGAGAAAGTTAACCCACACTGGCTACTTCTCAAATTTTCACATATCATAACCTGCTGGCATTCTCGTTCTCGCTCAGTCTCTAGAATCCAAACATCTCAACATAGAGATCAACTAGGTTACATTTAACCTCTTATAAAAAAATTCTTTTTTAAACATCTTTTGACTTTTTTTATCCATTCTTTTTGTTATTATCAATCATGAAGTAACCAACTTCGTATAGCAACATTCAATAACACTTGATGAGTTAAAACCTTGTAAACATCACATATTTAATTTCCCAAATTCATCCTTTAATTATCTCTTAATTCCTCATAAGGTACATCTTACTAACATTCCAATTTTTAAATCTAATTTTATACATTATAAAAGTTTTAGGACAACTCAATAAAAGACATCAACCAAATGGTATTTTAAAAATCATATAAATTCCAATACTACTCCAAAAATAGATTTATTAGTTTCATAGGAATCATAAACGAGTCTACTAAAATTTTGTAGTTAAGATCATCTAAAACCATCCTCAATTATTTCGTCTAAATTTATTTGCAAAACAGTAGGTTCAAAATCCAAAAACCGCAGCTTGTGCTACTTGTAAAAATCATAGAAAATTCTATACTTCATGAAACTTTTTGTTCTTTTTACTAAATTAAAGGTATACAAGTCTAATAAAACTCTGTAGTTATAAGTTTTCCCAAAATATTATGTCTATAACCCTGAATTCTTCGAAATCTACAGTAGGGTCGAAATGTTATACATTGGCCACTGTTCAAGATTGTAAAATTCATTATAAATTCAGTTCTTTATGAAAAATTGATTTCTTAGACTTTATAGAAAGTTTAAAGAGTCTACTTCTAGTTCTTAGTTTTTACTTTTCTCAAAATACTTCAGCTAGAATGCTGAAATGATCAAAATCCGAAATGTGTACAAATTTCTATCAACTAGCCAACTGCCAACCAGTCCTAAGTTTGGATTTTATTAAAATAGTAAAATACATCCATATATTTTGAAATTTTAAGGAGATGTTACTAGCATATACAAAATGTTCATATAAAGATTTTAGCTCTAGATTCTATCTAGTTTAATAGTTATGATTTTTGAAGTGCAACTAAAACTCAAAACCGAACCTTATCAAAATGCCCCCAAATCAAACATATCATAATTTCACACATTTAATCAAAAACAAATATGTCTAAACATGAATGTTCAATCTATATAAGTTATCATGCATCTAATAATTCGCACATATCTAGCATTCTACTAATAAAACTATATTAAAAAGTTGAAAAAACACCCAACTCAAATGTAGAATCCATAGAAGTAGAACTCCTAGAAAGTAATTCTCCATAGCTCTAAGATCCCTCAAAAATGGCCCACCTCTTCCTAGCACAACCAGCAAGCTCTTCTCCCTCTTTCTCTTTTTTGTTTTTGTTTTGAGTTGTGTTTTTCATGACAAAAGTATACACTATTTATAGAAAAATTGTGTGGTCAAAATAGCTCCCCACTTCCCACTAACTCACACCACTCTTCCTCATTCTCAACCATGGTGAGAAACACGTGCACGTGTATCAAATGTGCACACTACTTCATACAGATTTTATTATTAATTTTATTAGTTTAGATGTGTGTTACACATGGCAAGTTTACCAATCTAACTATATTTTAAATGTATACTTTAGTGCACACAAAATCAATCATGGGCTTTAAATTAATTTTAGTGGGTTACAAAATAAATTTAGGCCTAATAGATTTTAATTAAAATTAAAACACACAATTGTGACTAGAAAAATGAGAAGAAAAATATTGATGACTCAAGAAAATTTTAGGAACCAGCATTGTAACTCCAATTTTTTCGTATTTGTATTTTATAATGTATTTCTCCTCATTGTACTCCTTCATCAATATTGAGATCCTGTATTTTGTTTTAGATTGAATAAAATTGTTATTTTTGTCTCGACTCAATTTTTGGTCCTTTTATCGAATTCATTTGTGTGCGCTTTGTGCCATTCTTCATAAAGAATTGACTATTTCTTCTCATTTATCTCTTTATTCCCCATTATATCACATTTTGACCAATTTTCCTGTTGGATCCTATTCAATACGGATATCCTAAAACCCACAAACCCAAACCCTATACTATATAACCCTACCCTAACCCTAACCCCTACTCATCTACTGTTAAAACCTTAACAAACCGCCGCTACCCCCACTTCTCCATCCTTCGCTTCTTTCTCCTTCGATTTCGAAACCGATCTCCCACCTCCGATCGTCTCTCCCACCATCACTGCCGTCTCCCTCACCTTCGACCTTCGCCTCGTCAACCACAGCACCAACCACCATCCACCATCGTCTCCACCATCATCGCACTCTGAACCCAACTCCGCCATTACCCAAGCTCCGAGAAAACCCACTCCTCACCATCGCCAGTCTCCTCGTCCCCTCACCATCACGACTCCCTCTCCTCGTTGACCCCAACCACCACCTCAGCACCCAACCAACGTTGTCCACCATCGAACCCAACTCCTCCCCTGTTCGAACCCAAGAACAGAGCACGCACCAGCTCCACCGTCGCCACCCCGACGTCGTGCCGCAAACCCCTCCGCCGTCGTCAGCCACCTCACCTCTCCGCGAACATTGTTGCCACGATCGCGCCGTGTCGTCGCCACCGTTTGCACGCTCTCTCTTTCTCGCTGTTGAAGAAGAAGGAAGAAGACGCTGAATTGGGCGGGATCCAATCTCAGGCGTCGGATCGCTTCAAGATCCGTGCGATCGAGCCACTCTGATCGCTACTTGGTGTTTTGCCACAGCGAATCCTGGGATCGCTGTTTCCTGTTCGGCCCCAGATCCGCTGTGAGGAAGCAATCTGATTCGCTGCGTTTGCTGCTTTGTTGTTTTGCCGCACCAAATCCCACCTTACCGTTTGTTGTTCTGGACGATCTGGTGTGGGGGGAAAACTCGATCTACGGTTGATTTTTGCACGTGCTTCACATGTGCTTTTGGGAGACTTAGCCGAAAATTTTTCGATCCAATTTCCTTCAACAAGTGGATCTAATCGTCGTCAATTAAGGCAAGTATCCCTTGTACAATTTATTTGTTCTAGTACAAGCATTCCTTGAAAAATACTACAAATAGTTAGAATTGTGACTCCTCCTTGACTATCGTTGTTGATTAATATCAATCCTCCAAAATTTTATAATTCTAAGAGGCAAAAAAATTTCACTGTATTAAATTATAATTACTTGGACTCTTTTACCCCTGGAACACATGAACACATGAGATTAAGGAGCCCTAAATTTGTAGACACATGGTATATTTTGTATTTGATGAACTTGCAACCATTAGACTTGGAAAATAATTATTACTTGCTGTTTGGACCACCAATATCATGTATTTATATCACACAATAACTTAGACGCCTAATAACAAATTTCCATGAAATCTATACTAGTAAGTTATTCCCACATGTTGCTGTCCTGAACCTTCTTTTGCTGTTTCGACCCATTTAACATTAGAATCTGAACCCTAGACCTGAATAGAAAATGTATCCCTGGATGTCTAGATGTCGTTAGACTCCGAAATTTTCGAATTCGGAGTTATGTTCTAGGAGTTATTGCAGTTTTACTGTAGCTGTGTCGGTAGGCACAGATTCGTAAAACTGCTGCACACCTTTACTTTGCGAATTAGTTTAGTTATGTTAACAGCAAGCGTTTAACTTGAAATTTTATATGTGGTTGCTGGACACCCTATAGGTCATCCCCAATTTTTCTTATAATTAATTAACGATATTTCGACCCTGTTTCACATGTTTAAACTTCAATTCATAAATTTTGCCTGAACACATTAACTATGTAATTCGCTGGACACATGTTCCCACCACTTTCCCGTACCTTGTTTCTCACACCTGCATGCCTGCTTGATAAGAATTAATAAAAGTAATAAGCCGGGGTTTAAGAGAAAGACCATAGTAGTGGACAATATAGGCAAGGGTACTCGGAAGGGGGCCCGTGTTTCCCATAATGTTATGTTAAATGGAACTAAGTGCCACGTCATGGTGACGGGGGCCACCTCTAGCGCCTACAGGGGCCACCTCTAGAGCCCATTATATAATTACATGATATATATTTGAGATCACATGGAACTAAGTGCCACGTAGAACTAAGTGCCACGTCATGGTGACGGGGGCCACCTCTAGAGCCTACGGGGGCCACCTCTAGAGTCCATGGTTTGATCACTTGCTTAATACTTGATACCTGAATACACCACCCTATAGACTCCATTACTAGGCCTAAACGAAATTGCATTGTCTGTAGCAACCATGTAGTAAAAAGATGGATGCATGAAGTGCTACCTAGATAGTAACAACTACAAGACTTGAACATGAAACTTGAACATGACACCTGTTACTTGATACTTGATGATATGATACATGAAACATGATACATGAGACTTGAAACCTGAAACTAGAACTTGATACGTGTTACCTGATACTTGACAGCTTGTTACCTGGTACTTGACAACTTGATACTTGACACTAGACTTGGCACTTGTTATACGACACTAGACTTGAGACTTGTCACTTGATGTTGGATACCCCTATAGTTTCACCTGACATGTGTTTTACCATTAGCAGTTGTTATCCAACCTGGTTACTAAGATGTTTCCTCTTGCTAGCTAGTTCTTGATCTTTCCACTACTCCTTATAACTCTGTTACATTCTTGATTCCAATTCTTGTTCCCCATACTTGTACTTATTTTCACTATTTGTGGCCCTAGCTTGCACTAAGGGCATTTTCTCTTGTTTTTCCCAATTTTTCTTTTTTTATATTTATTAAGCAGACTTGGGAGACGAGCTATCTGCTGGGATTGGCGAGCAGACATTTTAGGCTTCGCTTGGAGCATAGACTTGTTTAAATAATTGCCTTCCTTAAGGTATTTATTTCTTCTGCTGTTTAAAACTTGTTTCCGAGTTTTACACTTGATCCAGACTTGAAAACTATGTTAACATTATCATTTGTTATCAATTTTTTTCTGTTGCTTAATGAATTATTCATGCATACTTGGTTGTATATATGTTGTTATATTCTGGTTATGATGCTGAGTCGATCCTACAGCTTATGGATGATGTTAAAATCATTCGCTGGGCTTCGTTACGCGCTCGTATTCCATATTTTTGGGAAGCGGGGCGTGACAAGCATGTGCATTACAAATACGTGCGTCGCACGTCAAAACAAATATATTTGAGTCAAAAATAGGAGAAAAATAAATTTCAATTTATAAAATGAATTCTAACAAGTTATAAAAATAAATAATTGAAATATGTATAAACATTACACATAAAGGTGGAATATACGTAAACTTCACGTGTATTGAAAACACGTGAAATGCAAGAAAAGACACCAAGATTAAAAAAAATGTTTAAGTTGGCTTAGAATAGGATAAAAAATGAATTTTGAAGACAGAAAATGTATAATTACTGAAATACAAAAATACGTAGGATATTTATATTAAAGTACGTTACGAATATTATCCATAATGGTACTAAATACATATGCGTAACATCCGTGGACAAAATTGTCATTACTTAATTTTGCGGGGTGTTACAGCAAACCCTAGAGTCTACAGCCATATATATAGCCCCCAAGTACACCCTAAAAGATAAACACAAATCCATCTTATTAGGCCTTAAACCCGTCAGCCCAAACAACACACAGCACCGCTGTCGGTCGATCGCACCCTCATATCAGTCGACCGCAACGCCCACACCCGAGACATGATCGATCGACTACACGGTCAACCGTCCCCTTCTCTGTTGAACCCTTTGCACTCGAAGAACCTCCTACAGCCAAGGTCAGTCAACTGCACCCCTATCGGTCGACCGTAACTCTCCAGACTACACATCTTCTACTTGCTATTGTTGTCTTTTTCTGTCTTCGTCTTCTTCTCTTTTTTCGAACTTCAAGTACTCATTGCCTACGTGTATTTGAGGCCACAATCCTAACAATTTTTTAGTATGTGGAAGAAAGGGGTTTTTGGAAGGAAATATTTCTGATTAAACGTAACTAATGGAAGGATGGAAGGGAGAAATGTGCATTGAAGGGAGAAAAAATGATTTATGAGGGAAAAAATAATTCTTTAGTTATGTAATAAAAAATATATGTACTTCAAACTTGGAAATGTGAAAGTACATTTTAAGACATCGGTTTAACATTTTTTTT
This sequence comes from Hemerocallis citrina, assembly GCA_017893485.1. Taxonomy (NCBI): domain Eukaryota; kingdom Viridiplantae; phylum Streptophyta; class Magnoliopsida; order Asparagales; family Asphodelaceae; genus Hemerocallis; species Hemerocallis citrina. Next base: position 287,837,481 of record CM030360.1, on the reverse strand, counting down.
CTTCCAATAATCCTTTTTGACTTTACAACATACTCTTCGAACCCCAAGAAGTAAGCATGCTTTCGGATCGGATATTGGCTATACCAATATTCGTATTCGCATTCCAAAGACGGATTCGAATACGGATACGGATATGACTCGGAAAATAAAAATCATATCCGTATCCGCAATTTTTGGATACAGATGTGAATCGGATACGGTCTACCGGATAACGGATACAAATTTGGATATCAAATATGAAGTTTTTGCTATTTATTTTTCTTAACTAGTACTTAAGACATGTATATCACTGAATTGTGAATATTGATTTTCATATCTAATCACAAAATGAAATCAACAGAATAAAAAAGTTGAATGAAAATTTATTTCAAATATATACAACTCTTATAAAAAAGAATACAATATGCACTTACCTGTCTATTTTGCATTTGTTTAAATCAAACTCTTAACCTTTTTCACCGGGACGGTGTGGTGTTATTGAAAAAGACAGTACTTCGGAAAAACTGCAGTAATGGAGGAATGGCGACTTGAGCCCCTGCAAACATTTTTGGAAAAAACGTATAAGAGCATGTACTCAACGAAATTTTTGTCAATCCTGTACATAACAGAAAATCCACCAAAATAAGAAAATACACCTAGTTATCAGCATTAATCTACAAGCCAAAAAGAAAGAGGTTTGCAACCTTGACTAAGAAGCTCAAGAAAAAAATTGTAGTGACGGCACAGATTATTACCAATTTAGAATTACTTCCACTGGTTAATGCATAGTCAGAGTAGCCCGGAAGGGCAAAATCAAAGACAAAGATCCTCTATTTGTGTATTCTTGAAAGATAAATCAAAAGATTCTGCAAGTTTCCTCTAGAAGTGGATTCCAAATATCTATTCCTATTAACAAAAGCTTGAAACTCCAACGAAGTCCCTCCCAGCTCAGGATCAAATGACTGAGTATCATAGATACCCAGCTCCAAAAAACAAATATGACTTGCTATAAGAAGGTTATAACAGATTAATAGTAGATTAAATTTTAAAGATTGTAAAGATAAAGAATCAATAAGAAACATGCTCAAGGAGAAGTTTATAAGAAGCACTATAAAAGGGCACATCCAAGATCTTCCCGTCTTTAATTACCTTCGCAGCACCAAAAACATAATGAGTTCAATTACAAACACCAAAGACAGTTTTGTTCGGATACAAACCCGTAATGAAGGAGACACGTACCTTGAGGAGAGAGAGGTCCCTCTACTTTTTGTATATGATATTTTTTCTGCAATTTTGATACAAATTTCAAATCATAATTTGATCAAACAGTTAGCAAGAAGTAATAAAAAACAACGTATCCCATTAATGTGCTGAGGAAAGAGGAGTACTTACTTGATCATACCTGAATTTCTCAGCATGAATATGACCGAACATGTAGCGTGCAAAAAGGTGCGTACCTGCAGTAAAAGTGTGGATTTATTAAACACATCACAAACTCAAATATACATCACAAAGAAGAGGAGATTACATTAAAATCAACAGTGAATTAGTTTCTTTTCACATTGTAGTCGACCTGCAAAAAGGAAAAACTAAAGTTTCAAGAATCCACGAGAAAAGTTCAAATTTTTGAAAAGGCAAAATTAGGGTTTCGAGAATGGGGGGAATTACCGAAAGGTCCATATCTTGACCAAGTAAAGAGATGGTGGTAAGATCTCCACAGTAGTCGCCGGATCGCAGATCGGGTTCGGACCGACGATTTCGGATTTGGATCCGAGAAAGGGGAATGGAGGAAGAAGATCGAGAAACTAGGGTTTGGGTTAGGAAGAAGATCTGAAAAGAAAGAGGACTGGGATCTAATCGAATCCATCTTCTTCGATTTTGCGAATCGGGTTTGCGATCCGTTATAGAGATAGAGGAGAGAAGCGATGGGTCGATGGGGATTAGAAACTTAGGGCTGCTACAGTGGGTTAGGAATAGGAATAGGAATAACTATTAAGTATATTTCATTACATAAGTATAAGTATATGTATAACTATTAAGTATATTTATTAAATAAATATATATTAAATTAAGTGGATATCCGTATCTGAATTTGCTTTTTTTAGGGATATCTGTATCCGTATCCGTATCCGTATCCGCTCGGATGCAAATTTTTTATATCCGTATTCGCCAAAAAATCAGATTCGGATGCGGATCGAATCAGATATATCCTTATCCAAGAGCATCCCTACCAAGAAGCCCATGTGTACATTATTACATTGATTTCTATACACCTGGGTTAAAACCCCCAATGTTGGTCTTTCTTAGTTATACATTAAATATCACTTAGGAGAATTTTTTTTTGTTTTGTGTGGTTAAGGATGGGTTGAAGCCCCCCACATTTTATTCAAAACAATTTATCAAAACATACAATCAAAAATAAAAATTATGAAGTTCATGAAACCCACCAAGCTAGGTCATGGAACTTATACTTCGCTACCAACAAACAAATAATAAAACAAAACCTAATACTACTGATCGGCCGATCTCGCCGCAACAAATTTCTCGTGCCAATTTGGGCTCATTCTCTCTCATTCCTTCGGTTGTACACCGTTTGTCCTCGCCATCACTCGCTACCACAACTGTCGTCACCCTCCGGCAATAACACAGACATCAACTTCAAGCATCATACGAGAGACACCGCAGGGTCCCACCAGTTTGACATTCCCATGTTCAGATTGCGACCTCGTTCTCATCTCGAAATCGCTGAAGGAGAGATTGTGTAGGATATTGTTAGTCTTCAACTAGCTTCTGAACTTCAGAATTTACTATCATTCAGAGGATTTTCAATGCATACTCCTCTTTTCTTTCTTTGATTTTCTTGGACAAATTTGGATCTTCGTCGATTACATTCCAGACGTCAGAAGCCTGCAATAGCAGTGAGTCTAAATGCTCCACCTTTTGTAATTTGCTAAATTCATTTTCTCCATCTTTATTTTAGGACGGTCGTCTTAGTTTTTTAACAAACCTGGGATATGTTGGTTATTTTCCTTCATGCCCTTATGTTGCACCACAGATTAAACCCAACTTGATCGAATAGAGATCTGATAAATTCTTCCCATGATCTTCTAGCTATGATATTGGTTTGTTGGGATACAAAAAACACATTTACACAATGGATTTCCAACCTAAGAATGACAATAAGATCAGGACTTCACTCAAAATTGTACACACACATTATTCCACTCTTGACTCACTATGGTATTTGTTGTTTATACACCTCGACTCTATTACAAGAGACACACTTCAATGACTCATAGCCAATGTACTCTCACTTCTTATGTGGTGTTACAACATGTTAACACTTGAATTTCGTTAAGTAGAATATTTCTAATAATCTTTGTGAAGAAGTATAATTATATGAAAGAAAAAACCAGACCAAAAAATTTTATACAGAGTCGAGATTAATATCTCTGTCCTTAAAGCAAAATTTGCCCCGTAGTGTGACGATTTTTTACGAACTGTCTTTCAGGATACAACTGTATTACCTTCTCTGAAGAGCAGCACTCAAGCTTCAGAGATACCAGCGAACCAGCAACTGCGTTGTACTCTCAGACAGACTTAGAGACTCAGAGGAAGAAGGAGACCAGATTGTAAAAATTCATAAAATGTGTAAAATGACAGAAAAATTGTCTGGACTTATAGCCAAGCCCAGCCGAGGCCGGAGCCGGGGTCGGGCCGGGCGCGCGCGTGTGTTTGTAACTCTGGCTAGGTCCTCTCTCCACTACACGTTAGTGGTAACCCCACGGATACGCCCTTTAGTCCATTTCTTTATCATATATACTAAAGAAATCTTTCTCAACTTTCGATGTGGGACTATCCATTTTCTCCAAATTTACATGTTAGTACATTTCGAGTACCCAACTTTGGACCAAAATTTCTCATTCGTACGAAATCCGTTTTTGGCAAACAAGTACATTACGGAATAGTACTCGAAGAGAGGAACATAATCCAATCACTTTTCTGCGCCGCCGATGGCTGGAGCCCATCGGAATCAGGCCCAGAAAATATGCCAAAAATATTTCCAACAATCCCCCACATGAATGAAAATTACCAGACTATGCAATCCAGACACGACAGAAAAATACATGATAAGAAAAAACACGACAGATTAGACTCTGAGAGTACAATCAGAAAATCAATGCATCAAGAATGGTAGTAATTTTTCAACTTTGAACCACTCCTAGTGAGTAGCCATCGGATTCACTTGACCAGGTAGTGAACATGATGTCTTGAACTACTAGGACTTTGGTGTGAACGTAGACAATAACTATCATATAGTTTCATCTCTTCACAGAACTAGGTTCTCTTGTTGTATTCATTTTGGCCTTGAACAACCCTAGTTAATCGTAAGTGAACTTGGAGAATGTAGCCTCTCTTCATTCTCCTAGAAATGGCCCAATTTCACACTCACAAGGTGATTGCCCATAAAAAGTATCCTGCTATAGCCCACTTTTATTTCAAAGCTATACTATTCATTAAAAGTCAAGCTTATCCTAACCCCTTGCAGGTAGCATTGTTTATCATCCTAAGAATGGGTATGAGATTTTAATCTCTCAGTGCTTACGTCGATTCAACAAGATTCATTTGTCCCCTTGAACCTGGATCTTGGGATCTCCAGTCACCTAGGTAGGGTTTCCATCAAGTATCCTCTTTCGTCATAGGCTTTAAACTCATTCCACTTGATGATCTCATAACTTTCTCTCGTGACAAACCTTTAGTAAATGGATCTGCTAGGTTGTCAGCCGATTTTATATACTCTATAGAGATTATTCCATTTGAGATCAGTTGTCTAATGGTTTTGTGTCGCCTTCTGATATGACAAGACTTAACATTATACATAAAACTCAGTGCCCTTGTGTAACGCCCCGAATCCCAAATACACTGAATTCGAGATGTTCTACAGGATCTTTTCACTTTCTTTAGTACAATTTTACAGGGAAATTAAAACTTTTCATCATACATCAGAGTTTACATCATAATTACATCTTTCTTTTGCACAGCGGAAGTAAATTTTACAACATTTGAAATAAAGTACAACAGCATGATACAATCTTTTAAGCATCCATCCTCTTTTAATCTTTAACAAGTCATTTACCTGCATGCAAGACTGTGGGTACGTCAGTTTATTCAACCGACGAACATTATACACGGCCGTCCTCGCTTTGCCGGAAATAGTATAACTTAACATTTCATATTTAGCAAACACAAACTTGTCACATTCAAACTAAAGGGGCTACCCTATTGATGTCGTGTTGTGATTGTGCACTTATTCCTTAATGCAGTTAATTATGTTATATGACACTAATGCGCACTTGTTCGGATTCTATGCATCCCATACTACATAGGTCCGAGGGCAAGCCCTTATTCGTTCTTCATCTTGATAGGGTTCAATCCCCCGTTATGCCTTAAACTACTACTGTAACTACGGTAGTGTCTTAGATGTCCTATGATCTATGAGCCCATGTCCAGGCAGCCTGGAGGGGAATCCCATGCACTGTCACGACGCATCGAGCAGGCAACCTATGGACAATTCAGCCTCTGCCATGGAACAATGGCACCACCCATAGCCACTCGAACATCCCACGAGCGTCGCCACCGGGACGATAATTCCGGAGTAGCGCCCACGCCATGTCTTGACGCATCAAGCAGGCAGCCTGTGGATCGCTCTCACACCGCTATCCGTTGGCCCTCATACTCATGTTTTTCTTCTACTTTCATCACATCTCCACTATGTACTAGTCCTTAGTTTTATTTAAAAATCATGAACAAAATAATCACTAGAGTTAGCCTCTCCATCAACCGGACTTATTCATATGTTTTCAACATGACCAACCTTGGTCTAATTTCAATTCAATTCATTTTCTCAATGCCGGGGAGACTTAGCTACTCTATTTCAAATTTCATTTCACAATCTTTAACTCCTGACAATTTCCATGTCGAGTTTCATACTCATTCTTTTTCAATTCATGATTACACTTTATTCACAAGTCCACAATGAATACTTTTAATTCACGAGTTCATAACGAAAACAATTCATACTTATAGCCAACAATTTCTTTTCCTCTTTCATAAAATCATGGTTTTAATTTCATAACTATACATGAATTAATACAACTTCATACTATCACATTTCAACCTTCATATTTCATATCTTGCACAATACTCATAATGAAAATAAATAAAATCATGTCACGCCACAAGCACTTATGCCAATTACTTTATAATAGTCTATCTTTATAAGTTATAAAATCCACAAGTGTATATCTCATAACTCAAAGCTCCATTTATGCCTTTTATTCACAAACCATATTGTATTTCATTCTAAAAATACCCAAATCACTCTTAGAAAATTTCTTGTATTTTTATGAGAATTACCATATTTATTTCGTAATTTTTGGACTTCAAAAACACCCAAAAAAATATTTTTTCCAATATGCCGAAGGCAAGAATCGAACCAGGCGCCACACCAAGACAGCACAGAGCCCGACCACTAGGCCGATCGCTGAACACGTCTATAGGGTGACTGGGGTTTATATGAACCTTAGGTTCGCTGCTTACTGTTTTTAGGGTAAATTAACAAAAGAAGTGTTCGGCCTGGGATTCGAACCGTGCGACACAGAGAAGCCAACCGGGGTCCAAACCACCTGAGCCACTGGCTCGGGTTGTCACTAACCCAAATAAAATTTCTTATATGGTATATTCGTACTGTTTTGATAATAACTCGACATTCAAATAGCCATAGTTGCTTATTGCTTTGATAAAATTTTCTAAAAACTTCCAGATTAGATTCTCAATCATATAAGTTCTTACCAGTAAAATAATATAATTTTTTGGTACTAAAGAAATGTAATTTCACATACAAAACCCAAAAATTATTTATTAAAATACATTATTGCATTTTTCGACATTGCCATACAATCAATCTACTAGTCTTTTTATTAAATAATTTCATGGAGAAAATTTACTGATATTAGTTCTTAATTCAACCATCACATATGATTTCCATAGTCCACATTCATATCAACATGAAAGTCCATCTATCACAATTAGCAAGTGTACATTATGTCTCTAATCATAATAACAACACTCTTAATTTAGTTTAATCACTATCACAACTTCACAATAATAAACATGGGGTAATCTACACACAATTTAATCTTAACACTAGAGCCATATAAGTTAATCAATACATTTCAATCAATTCACATGCTAACTACTCAATTTAAGTGGGCTCTTCATAATATTTTTCATGCATCTTTAATGGTGTAAAATTAGCATGGATCTACTTTAGAAATATAAAATGTTTTACCCACCTCAATTGGAGAGAAACACAAACAAAAGCAATCGAATCCTTGTAGATGAAAGCACCACCTCCTAGCCAAAAGCGCTCAAGTTCCAAGCCTCCAAGCCTATGCCGAATGCTTCCTCAAGTCCACACCGAAAGCTTCTTTGATGATGCCGGCCACTCCAAGCAACACAACCCACACAATCTCTTATCTTTTATAACTCCCACAATAATAATACTATAACTTAGAAATACACTTTGCATATGAAAAGTTAGCCATGAGAAGGGGGGGTATTTATACTAAAAAATGAGGGGAATGGAGGGCCAAGATTGTCTTGGTGGTTGTTGGATGAAGGGTTTAGATCAAAGTAGAAGTTACAAGAACTACCCACTTCCTTGAAACTACCACCATGTTCTCCACACCCAAAATCAAAATTCCCTCCAAAAGAATGCTACCCGGCCTCAAAAATAAAGTGTGCATTGCACGTGTACGTGTAGTGCACGTGCATGCAACTAGGCCAAATTTGTACATTCTAAAATTGTATAAAAATAATTTTGTTTAAAAAAAGTCTTCTACATGACAAGTTTAATTAAAATTAATTAATTCATGGGCTTTCTTTTTGGGCCAAAATAATTTATAAAAATAAATAAAATAAAATGCTTTTGGGCTTTTTAAGAAAAGGCTTTTTAGTTAAATCAAATAAGGCTTTTAAAGAAGGCTTTTTGTACTAAAATAATTTGAGAAAATTATATTTAAACATACACATCATGATAAAATAATCCAACAAAAATATTGCACGTGCACAACACGTGCAAAATAAATAATTTCTCATTAATTGAAAAATCAGGGTATTACAGCACTCCCTCCTTAGAATAGTTCCGTCCCCGGAACTACAATCAAGAGCGAGGAAATAAAACAGAAATACAACACACACAACACAAACAAAAGATACAAAAATGCAATCAAGCAAAAAGCTCAGGATAGTCCTTCAACATCCTCTCCTCAGATTCTCAAGTAGCCTCTTCAACCAAGTGGTTTCTCCAGACTACCTTGACCATCGGAATCGTCTTATTCCTCAAGACTTTCTCTCGACGATCAACAATCTCAACAGGAGACTCGATGTAATTCAGGTCTAACTGCAAACCTTCCGGCACTTCAGGCAAATGATGACTCAGGTCTGGAATATAACCTCTCAGCATAGACACGTGAAAGACATTGTGCACCTGAGACAACTCTTCCGGTAATTCAAGCCGGTAAGCAGTTTTCCCGATCCTTTTCAATATCTTATACGGGCCTATAAACCTCGGGGCCAACTTCCCGCCTTTGCCAAAACGAACCACACCTTTACTGGGTGATACCTTCAGAAAGACGAAGTCACCAACCTCAAACTCAAGGTCCCTTCTCCGATTGTCTGCATAGCTTTTCTGCCTGCTCTGAGCTTCCACCAACCTTTTCCTGATCAGATCAATCTTCTCAGAAGTCAGCTGCACAAGCTCAGGACCAAACAACTGACGCTCCCCTACTTTATACCAACAAACAGGAGTTCTGCACTTCCTGCCATACAGAGCTTCGTACGGCGCCATCCCAATACTGGCCTAAAAACTGTTGTTGTAGGCAAACTCCACCAAAGGTAAATGCCTTTCCCAACTGCCTCCAAAGTCTAGTATACAACACCGAAGCATATCCTCAAGAATACGATTGACTCTCTCGGTCTGCCCATCGGTTTGCGGATGAAAAGCAGTGCTGAAATCCGTCTTGGTACCCAAAGCTGCCTGAAGACTCCTCCAGAAATGCGAAGTAAACCGCGCATCTCGATCAGACACAATAGTCGAAGGAACGCCATGAAGTCGGACAATCTCACCAACGTACATCTCAGCCAACTTGTCCATCGAAGCAGTGAGTTTCATCGCCAAAAAGTGAGCGGACTTGGTAAGTCGATCGACTATAACCCAAATAGCATCATTGCCTTTAGAACTCTTAGGCAATCCCGTGATGAAATCCATACTGATGTTATCCCACTTCCATTCCGGAATAGGTAACGGCTGTAATAGACCTCCGGGTCTCTGATTTTCGGCTTTGACTTGCTGACAAACCTCACACTTCGCGACAAATTCAGCCACATCCCGCTTCAAACCTGACCACCAGAAATGCTGTTTGATGTCCTTGTACATCTTAGTACTCCCAGGATGTACAGACAGAAGAGTAGCATGCGCCTCCTGAAGAATACTCTCTTTCAGGTCCGCCTGATTTGGAACGCACAGCCTATCTCCGAACCACAGCACTCCATCCCTGATTTGAAATCCGGGCAACCTGCCAGCACCAACCTGCTCCTTCATCTCCAGAATATCAGCATCAACTTCCTGACTTGCAATGATCCTTGCATTCAAAGTAGGCTGAAGCCTCAACTGAGCCAAAGATGCTCCCAATCCTTGCAAGACAACCTCAATCCCAGCTCGGTCCAACTCCTCAATCAGCTGCCTCTGAGTTGTAATCAAACTGGCCAAACTGCTCTTGCGACTAAGTGCATCAGCAACAACATTAGCCTTTCCAGGATGATACTTGATCTCAGGTCGCATATCCTCGAGCACTTCCAACCATCTTCGCTGCCTCAAATTGAGATCCCTCTGCTGATATATATACTTCAAGCTCTTGTGGTCCGTGTACATATTCAACTTCTCACCGTACACGTAGTGCCTCCATTGCTTCAAAGCAAAGATAATCGCAGCCAACTCCAGATCATGAGTCGGATAATTTTTCTCATGTGGTCGTAGTTGCCTAGACCCATAAGTGATTACTCTTCCTTCTTGCATTAAGACACAACCAAGCCCCCGATGTGAAGCATCGCTATAAACATCATACTCGACCCCAGCTCTAGGCAAAGCCAAAATAGGTGCAGTAGTCAGTCTATCTTTCAACTCCTGAAAACTCGCCTCACATTGCTCGGTCCACTTGAAGCTCACATTCTTCTTGGTCAGCCCTGTAAGCGGTACAGCTATCTGAGCATAACCTTGAATGAATCTCCGATAATACCCAGTCATCCCAAGGAAACTTCTGACTTCCTTCACTGTAGTAGGCCTCGCCCAATCTCTCACTGCCTCTATCTTCTGAGGATCAGTTGCCACTCCCTCCTTAGAAAGGATGTGACCTAGGAATGCCACTTCAGATTTCCAGAAATCACACTTGGATAACTTGGCATACAACTGCTGCTCTTCCAACTTCTGCAAAACTGCTGCCAGATGCTCGGTGTGCTCCTCCTCAGACTTGGAGTACACGAGAATATCATCGATAAACACCACGACGAAAGAATCAATAAACGGCCTTAGAACTCTGTTCATCAAGTCCATGAAGATTGCAGGTGCATTCGTCACTCCGAATGGCATAACTAAGAATTCGTAATGCCCATGCCGAGTTCTAAATGCAGTCTTGTGCACATCTTCAGCTTTCACTCGAACTTGGTGGTAACCTGATCGAAGATCTATTTTGGAGAATACAGCTGCTCCTTGTAGACGATCGAACAAGTCATCAATTCGAGGAATCGGATACTTATTCTGAACAGTGACCTTATTCAGCTCCCGGTAATCGATGCACATTCTCATCGATCCGTCCTTCTTCTTTACCAAAAGCACTGGTGCTCCCCAAGGTGACGCACTAGGTTGAATAAAGCCTTTTCCCAATAGTTCCTCAATCTGCCGTTTCACCTCATCCTGTTCCACTGGAGCCATCCTATAAGGTGCCTTAGAAATGGGTGCACTTCCCGGTTGAACAGTGATGCTGAACTCTACATCACGATGCGGGGGTAACCCAGGAAAATCTTCCAAGAACACAGTCGGATAGTCCCGAACCACAGGAATCCCTTGCACTTCCACAGGAGTCTCTTCCTTGCGGATAGTTGCCACCAGCTTAGAACACTTCTGCTTCCCTTGGAACACGACTTCAGGTCCACCTGGAGCCTTCACTGTCACCGTCTTGGTCTTACACTCGATGCTCGCACTGTACACCGATATCCAATCAATGCCAATGATAACATCGACTCCCAAGATAGTCAGCTCAATCAGATCAATGCCAAAGATTCTATCCCCGATCATAATCTCGCAATCAGCATAATACCGATCAGTGGTTAAAGTTTCCCCTGACGGAGTAGCTACTGATAAGATCTTGCCTGGGAAAATCTTCGGTTCAACTCCCAACACTTTAGCAAACTTTGGAGACACAAAAGTATGAGAGGATCCAGTATCAAACAATACGACAGCTTTAATTCCATTAAGATAGAGTTCGCCTGTTACATAATATGCACCATTACATAACAGCCTCACTAAACAAAGGGAAAAGAAATGACAAAGACTCTAAACACCAGCCCTCGTACCAGAGATGACCTGATCTGCCTCCTCAGCATCAGCTTCTGTCAAGGCAAATACTCGCCCTGATTGGTACGGCCTCTTCCCAGCCTGCTGCGTTGGTGCGCCGCTATTACTGCGCTGAAGTTTGGGACAATGAGATCGGTAGTGTCCCGCTTCCCCACAGTTAAAGCAAGTCACCGCAGGAGGTCTCGCCACATTGTTTCCAGGTCCTCCAGCTACACTAACAGCGTTCGCCCCTGTCGGTTTGAACCTCTGTGCAGATGGTTGCCCCCTAAAACTCCCCGAATGTGCAGGCCTCTTACCAGACTGCCAGTTGTTCCTCCTGTTCTGAACAACTTGGAACTGCTCCATATCCGCCTCTGTCGCTGCCGCCCTCTTGACCAGCTTATCGAACCTCCTGATACCAAGGGGTATCATACGAGATCTCAAGCTAGGCCTCAGACCATGCTCGAACTTGCGAGCTTTCTTGGCCTCATCCATCACTAGTTCTGGAGCATACCTGGAGAGCTGAGTGAACTTGGTCTCATATGCTCTCACCGACATGCTGCCTTGCTGAAGCGACAGGAACTCCATCGCCTTCTTCTCCTGGACGTCGGAGGGGAAATAATGGCTGCGGAACTCCTCCAGAAATTCCTCCCAGCCAAGCAACAAACCTCCCATGGTCCTCTTCATGGATTGCCACCAAACCGCTGCATCCTTCTCCAGCTGCAAAGTCGCCAACTTGACCTTGCTACCCTCCGGTGTCTCCAACACCTCGAAGATTGTCTCCACTTGCCGTATCCAGTTGTCAGCCGCATCTGGGTCTGACTTTCCCTCGAATACAGGTGGTTTCATTCTCTTGAACGATTCCACCAGCTTTATCGCCTCGGGCACTGGATTTGCCGGCCCCCTAGCTTGGTTCTGAGCCACTGCATTCAATGTCTGGTAGACCCTAGCAAGCTCAGTCTCCAGATCCAAACCTTCCCCATTCCTTGCTCCTCTTCTCGACATATTCTGATGCAAAAGATCCGTCAAATTCGAAGTATAAAACAAGAATTTAAACCAACTTCCATTTCATTGAATTCCAAAAGTTTATACATTCGAATTTAAAAACATTTTTTGACATCAGAACGGAAAGAAACAGAAGCTATAACACTCTAACTCCTACGGGTCCTCTTCGCTGCTCGAAGTTCTTCCCGCAGTTCATCAACCTCATCCTTCAGCACATCAGTTAGGTTCTTTTTCTTCTCAAGTTCCCAGATCCGATGGCTAAGAACAGAATAGTCAGCCTTCCGCTTCTCCAGCTGAGCCTCCAATAATCCAACTCTCTCCTTCAGGGTTTCCACTTGCCTCTGAAGAGAAGTCACAAGACCACTTGGAACCAGTACTTCCTTTTCGTCGGAAGAAGAATCATCAGATGAATCCGGAGGTGGGGTGATCTCTCGGGATTCAGGGTACTCCTCATCATCAGAATCAGCTTGTCCAGGGTAGTACTCGTCCTCGGAATCAGCCTGTCCAGGATGGTACTCTTCCTCAATGATATGCCAGTCGTCGCCTCCAGCAGGGTCGAAGTGATCAGCCATCTTAGAAATAGAGAGGAGAAAGCATAAATCTTAGAGCAACCCAAATGTAAGTCACTTACATTTAAATCTCTAGACTCAAACACACACTCTAATGTCCACTTCTAGGGTGTCGTTCCCTATAAATTTGTACAAGTGTGAAAGTGTAGAAAGCGTGGCTCTGATACCACTCTGTAATGCCCCGAATCCCAAATACACTGAATTCGAGATGTTCTACAGGATCTTTTCACTTTCTTTAGTACAATTTTACAGGGAAATTAAAACTTTTCATCATACATCAGAGTTTACATCATAATTACATCTTTCTTTTGCACAGCGGAAGTAAATTTTACAACATTTGAAATAAAGTACAACAGCATGATACAATCTTTTAAGCATCCATCCTCTTTTAATCTTTAACAAGTCATTTACCTGCATGCAAGACTGTGGGTACGTCAGTTTATTCAACCGACGAACATTATACACGGCCGTCCTCGCTTTGCCGGAAATAGTATAACTTAACATTTCATATTTAGCAAACACAAACTTGTCACATTCAAACTAAAGGGGCTACCCTATTGATGTCGTGTTGTGATTGTGCACTTATTCCTTAATGCAGTTAATTATGTTATATGACACTAATGCGCACTTGTTCGGATTCTATGCATCCCATACTACATAGGTCCGAGGACAAGCCCTTATTCGTTCTTCATCTTGATAGGGTTCAATCCCCCGTTATGCCTTAAACTACTACTGTAACTACGGTAGTGTCTTAGATGTCCTATGATCTATGAGCCCATGTCCAGGCAGCCTGGAGGGGAATCCCACGCACTGTCACGACGCATCGAGCAGGCAACCTATGGACAATTCAGCCTCCGCCATGGAACAATGGCACCACCCATAGCCACTCGAACATCCCACGAGCGTCGCCACCGGGACGATAATTCCGGAGTAGCGCCCACGCCATGTCTTGACGCATCAAGCAGGCAGCCTGTGGATCGCTCTCACACCGCTATCCGTTGGCCCTCATACTCATGTTTTTCTTCTACTTTCATCACATCTCCACTATGTACTAGTCCTTAGTTTTATTTAAAAATCATGAACAAAATAATCACTAGAGTTAGCCTCTCCATCAACCGGACTTATTCATATGTTTTCAACATGACCAACCTTGGTCTAATTTCAATTCAATTCATTTTTCTCAATGCCGGGGAGACTTAGCTACTCTATTTCAAATTTCATTTCACAATCTTTAACTCCTGATAATTTCCATGTCGAGTTTCATACTCATTCTTTTTCAATTCATGATTACACTTTATTCACAAGTCCACAATGAATACTTTTAATTCACGAGTTCATAACGAAAACAATTCATACTTATAGCCAACAATTTCTTTTCCTCTTTCATAAAATCATGGTTTTAATTTCATAACTATACATGAATTAATACAACTTCATACTATCACATTTCAACCTTCATATTTCATATCTTGCACAATACTCATAATGAAAATAAATAAAATCATGTCACGCCACAAGCACTTATGCCAATTACTTTATAATAGTCTATCTTTATAAGTTATAAAATCCACAAGTGTATATCTCATAACTCAAAGCTCCATTTATGCCTTTTATTCACAAACCATATTGTATTTCATTCTAAAAATACCCAAATCACTCTTAAAAAATTCCTTGTATTTTTATGAGAATTACCATATTTATTTCGTAATTTTTGGACTTCAAAAACACCCAAAAAAATATTTTTTCCAATATGCCGAAGGCAAGAATCGAACCAGGCGCCACACCAAGACAGCACAGAGCCCGACCACTAGGCCGATCGCTGAACACGTCTATAGGGTGACTGGGGTTTATATGAACCTTAGGTTCGCTGCTTACTGTTTTTAGGGTAAATTAACAAAAGAAGTGTTCGGCCTGGGATTCGAACCGTGCGACACAGAGAAGCCAACCGGGGTCCAAACCACCTGAGCCACTGGCTCGGGTTGTCACTAACCCAAATAAAATTTCTTATATGGTATATTCGTACTGTTTTGATAATAACTCGACATTCAAATAGCCATAGTTGCTTATTGCTTTGATAAAATTTTCTAAAAACTTCCAGATTAGATTCTCAATCATATAAGTTCTTACCAGTAAAATAATATAATTTTTTGGTACTAAAGAAATGTAATTTCACATACAAAACCCAAAAATTATTTATTAAAATACATTATTGCATTTTTCGACATTGCCATACAATCAATCTACTAGTCTTTTTATTAAATAATTTCATGGAGAAAATTTACTGATATTAGTTCTTAATTCAACCATCACATATGATTTCCATAGTCCACATTCATATCAACATGAAAGTCCATCTATCACAATTAGCAAGTGTACATTATGTCTCTAATCATAATAACAACACTCTTAATTTAGTTTAATCACTATCACAACTTCACAATAATAAACATGGGGTAATCTACACACAATTTAATCTTAACACTAGAGCCATATAAGTTAATCAATACATTTCAATCAATTCACATGCTAACTACTCAATTTAAGTGGGCTCTTCATAATATTTTTCATGCATCTTTAATGGTGTAAAATTAGCATGGATCTACTTTAGAAATATAAAATGTTTTACCCACCTCAATTGGAGAGAAACACAAACAAAAGCAATCGAATCCTTGTAGATGAAAGCACCACCTCCTAGCCAAAAGCGCTCAAGTTCCAAGCCTCCAAGCCTATGCCGAATGCTTCCTCAAGTCCACACCGAAAGCTTCTTTGATGATGCCGGCCACTCCAAGCAACACAACCCACACAATCTCTTATCTTTTATAACTCCCACAATAATAATACTATAACTTAGAAATACACTTTGCATATGAAAAGTTAGCCATGAGAAGGGGGGGTATTTATACTAAAAAATGAGGGGAATGGAGGGCCAAGATTGTCTTGGTGGTTGTTGGATGAAGGGTTTAGATCAAAGTAGAAGTTACAAGAACTACCCACTTCCTTGAAACTACCACCATGTTCTCCACACCCAAAATCAAAATTCCCTCCAAAAGAATGCTACCCGGCCTCAAAAATAAAGTGTGCATTGCACGTGTACGTGTAGTGCACGTGCATGCAACTAGGCCAAATTTGTACATTCTAAAATTGTATAAAAATAATTTTGTTTAAAAAAAGTCTTCTACATGACAAGTTTAATTAAAATTAATTAATTCATGGGCTTTCTTTTTGGGCCAAAATAATTTATAAAAATAAATAAAATAAAATGCTTTTGGGCTTTTTAAGAAAAGGCTTTTTAGTTAAATCAAATAAGGCTTTTAAAGAAGGCTTTTTGTACTAAAATAATTTGAGAAAATTATATTTAAACATACACATCATGATAAAATAATCCAACAAAAATATTGCACGCACGTGCAAAATAAATAATTTCTCATTAATTGAAAAATCAGGGTATTACAGCTTGCTATAGCCGATTGGCTGTCACAATGTACACATATAGCAGGCACTAGTTTTTTCCACATAGGAATATCCTCTAAATGTTCCGAAGCCATTCTGCTTCCTATGTCGCTTTGTCTAAGGCAATAAACACAGATTCCATGGTGGATCTGGTCAAGAAAGTTTGTTTAGAGAATTTCCATGACACAACTGCACCACCTAGAGTGAAGATATACCCACTAGTAGATTTCGAGTTCTCGAAGTCTAATATCCAGTTGGCATCACTGTAGCCTTCTAGTACTGTTGGATATCTAGTGTAATGCAGCGCATAACTCTGAATATGTCGCAAGTAGTTTAATACTCTAGTTATTCCTTTTCAATGACTTTGTCCTGGATTACTTGTGTAGCGGCTGAGTACATTTACTGAATGCACCAAGTCCAGTCTTGTACGATTTGTTAAGTACATCAGACTACCAATTACACGTGCATATTTCAATTGTGATATGCTGTTACCCGTGTTTTTGGACAAGTGAAGACTGGGATCCACAGGACTTTTGGCAGTCCCATTGGAGTAATTCTTGAATCTTCCAAATACCTTCTCAACGGAATGAGCTTGAGACAAGGTAATTCTCTCAAATGTCCTGGAAACTTTGATTCCTAGTATGATATCCGCAACTACCAATAATGAGCATGTCATCTACATACAGACACACCAGAATGTATCCATTTGGAGTATCTTTGATGTCGATACACTTATCACATTCATTTATTTTGAACCCATTTGACATCATAATATTATCAAATTTTGCATGTCACTGCTTTGGAGCTTATTTTAATCCGTACAAGGATTTTACAAGTCTTCACATCTTGTTTTCCTATTCAGGAACTACACAGACCTCAGGTTGTTTCATGTATATTTCTTCTTCTAAATTTCTATTTAGAAAGACGGTTTTGACATACATTTGATGTATTTCGAGGTTACGTAGAGCTGCAAAAGCTATCAACATTCTTGTAGAAGTTATTCTCGTGACCGGAAAATAAGTATCAAAGAAGTCTAGGCCTTCGTTTTGCCTAAATTCTTGTACCACAAGTCTAGCCTTATGTTTCTCTATTGAACCATCTGGTTTCAATTTCTGTTTGAAAATCCATTTGCATCCTAGAGCTTTACATCCAGAAAGCAAATCGACCAACTCTCATGTATGATTTTGCATGATGTAGTCTATTTCACTTTTGATTGCTTCCTTCCACATAAGAGTATCAGGCGTAGACATGGCTTCCTTGAATTTTCTAGGCTCATTCTCAAACAGAAAGGCTGTTACAAAGTGTAACCCCTGTTTTCCATTTTCTGTATTTTGGGATGTATTTTTTATTTTTTGAGTATTTCTTCATATTTTATTCTCCGACTCTTTTTGAACCGTGTATTTGATCTTCTTTATCAATATACTCATCTATTTGATTCGTCGCCTTTTTATTTGATCTTCTTGATTCAATTGTCTGCCATTATTTTATTTCTGGTTGTTCGAGCTATTATTTGTTATCCTCGTTATTTTAATTATTCATGACCTATTTTATTTGTTCATTTTTGTTCCCACATCTTTATTGGATCACCCTATATTCTATTGGATCTATAAAACCCTTTAATACCCTAATCCCTATTGCATCCTTATATCTACTACCCATTACCCATATATACCCGTTACCCATCAGCACCTAACCCTAATATCAATATCCCCTTATATATATACCCAGTGTTTACCCATTGTTCATCCTAAAACCCTAATAGCCGCTCTATCCTTATCCCCTACCCCGACTGCCTTCAACCCTGCACTTCCTCATCCCATCTCCCTATCAACCTACCCCCCCCCCCCCCCCCGTCACCTCCCGACTTCCTAGCCCTCGCCCTGTCCCCTCCTCCTGCCGTGACTCGGCAGCGCCGCCCAACACCTCGACAGCAACACCAAACCGCAATGCTCTCCCTACCTCCTCTCGATGCCCTGCAGTGCCACCCGGCCTCCCGCTGCGCTGCTTTCCCCCCGTCGCCAGACATAGCATAGCCCGGCGCTCCTTCCCGTGCTATGTTTTCCCCGACGCCATACACAGCGAGCAGTGACTCCGTTGTAGTCGTCGTTTCCTCGTGCACACCCGGCTCCCTCCCTCTCTTGTGTGCATGTGTTTGATTTCATTCGTATGCTCATGTGATCGTGACTCGTTCGTTAAGTTCGTTCCCGGGAACCTGTTCCCGTTATTCTCGCTCTTTGCATCGTGACTCGTTCATTGACTATAAGGCAAGTAACTTGTATAATTTCTGTTTGCATATACAAGTAATAAATACCGCCTGTAGTGTAGTATCTTCAATATCTGTTCTCATGAAAACCCTTGTTAGATCTTGTCTCTATGTGTGATCCGCCCGTAGTTGTCTCATTACACACACGACATGAAATAACTTAGAGATAATCAATTCTTGATGTATACATGCATGTTGATCGTGATTTATGAGGTGTCGTATGCTTGATTGTGTTAGTCATAGTATAACTCGTTGTAGACTTTTTAAACACCCTATACCATATTTCTTGGACATCTAGTATACCATATTTCGCATTTTGTTATGATATGGATGTATTACATATGAACTAGTTGTTTTTATGCATAACAAAGATTTCTGTTTTTGCTGTTACCCCGTTTTTGTTCAGTATTTTAGATCTTGTTGAGGTCAGTAAATGAAAATTATTTGTGAATAGGAATTATAGAGATTTCTGTCTACACTCCAGAATTTTTGACAGATCTCAGTTTTGATTTATGAGTTGCAAGTTATTGCTGTTTTACTACAGAGGTGTAGAAAATTCCAGATTCTATTTTATATGAATTCTGTATGGTAATTTATTTTTATAATGATGTTAAAGATAATATTTTGATCCAATATTTTTTTGACTACAACTAGACTTGAATGGTATTAAACCCTAATTTTTGTGTATTTAATTAATAACTTTTACAAACTATTCTATACACGCAAACAACTACTATACTTGCAGAACTTTCATGCTGTATAGTAAAGAACCTAAATTTCGACCTAATTCTATTTGCTTTTTATAAAAACTTTGTGAATATGAATTGTAGCCTGCTGTATCTATTTTATTATCTTTTTGACGGATCTGGATTTTGATTTGTATTTCGTAATCTATTGTTGTTTTAGTACTGCTGTGTTTATGATTTCATATTTACAAACTTGCTGTATCTTGCTGTTTTATGATTTTATTTGACTATACTATCTATGTTGGAAAATTATAAAATTATATTTTCTAATACTAAACATACTAGGAAATACCCCAGATTTTTCTTGAATTTAATCAGTAAGTTTTTATGCCGCTTTTCTGTTTATGAATACAAACTTCTGATTTCTGGCTGAACATGTTTTCTGGATACAATTCTATTTTAAGTCCTGTTTTGTAAAATACCATATGACTTATATATATTTGCTGGATTCGGCCGAGATTCTATTTTTCATATTTTCTGAAGGATCTAGGTTTGCATATTTGTGGCAACGGGAATCCCAGGTTTGGTGCAGTACTGTCTTGCTGTCCTGAACTAGAATTTTTGTTATCCTATTCTTTTATGAGTTTTCTTTCACCTGTACATGTTCATCTTCCAACCCAAATCTATTACTTGTTTATGTCATGTTATTCTTGCCCTGTTTGTGACACGTATATGCCTATTTAATAATAATAAATAATCAAGTCGGGATTAAGGAAAAAATCTAGTAATGGAAAATATAGAAATTTGTACTTGGAAGGGGGCCCGTGTTTCCCACCTGATTATCTGTCATCTGTTACCTGTGATATGATTACCTGACATGTGATTCTGGTTATCTGTTTACCTGATTCCTGACTACATACTTCCTATGAGAATGTGTACTCAGAAGGGGGCTCGTGGTGGAACCACCTGTTACCCGACTACATACTTCCTTATGAGAGGGTGTACTCAGAGGGGATCGTAGGTCCTACCTGATGCATGATTACCTGTTACATGATACCTGTACCTGTACCTGTTTACCTGATACCTGAGTACACGACCCTATAGAATCCACTACGAAATTTAAACGAACTTATTTGAATTTAGAAACCATGTTGTAAAAATTTGGGATGCATGAAGTGCTACCTAGATAGAAATAAATACAAGACTTGACATAACATAACACCTGTTACATGCTTACCTGAACATGTTACCTGTTTACCTGTTTACCTTCTTGCATGATATTTGACATCTGTTACATGTTACCTGTACCCTGTTAGCATATCATGTTACTTGATTCTGTTTCCTGATTTATGTTAGTCGTTCTATTTTGTTGTCATGTCAATTCCATGCTATGTTTGCTTCCGCTGTTACTCTATATTTTTTTATCTTTTCCTGTACTTGTGCTTGCAATACAAGCGGCCTGTAACTTGCATTGACGGGTGTTTTGTTTCTTTTTTTTCTTCCTGCAATTTGTTAAATTACAAATTATGGTGATCATCTTTCCAATGGAGTACGTGATTTGGGATTCTAGATGCTGGAGTTCTTGCTATTATTATTATTTCTTGCTGCTTATTTTGAATAAATGTATTTCTATATGAATTTTGTAAACCCAGAATTTATGACTTGTTTCCACATCTGGTTTATTTGAGATTTATTAAATTTTGTTTCAAGTAAATCCTGTTGGTATATTGATTCATTCATGCATTCATGGTTGACTATTTCTCTTGTATATCTCTTGTTTATACTTGTGCATGTTGTAAAGATCCTGACAGCTTATGAATGGTGAAAGCCATTCGCTGGACTTAGTCATGTATCCGTATTCCGTATTTCTTTTTGGAAAGCGAGGTGTGACACAAAGTCAGGATCAAATGACTTTGATGTTCTAACCCGTTTACTTCGTCAAGGTTCATTATCATCTCTTGGTTCATCAACCGAAGTACTTGCACTCCCTTATTTACGCGTACATTTGGGATACATAGCATCCTTGCACAGAAACACGTGTTCAAAGATGGAAGCATTCATTGATTCCATTATTGTGTTCACATGCACGTCCGATATATCTGATTTATATACCAAGAACCGATATGCACTACTGTTGTGTGCATAGCCTATGAATATGCAATCAATAGTCTTAGGTCCTATTGTGACCTGTTTGAGATTAGGTACTGCTACCTTTGCTCGACACCCCTACACTTTGAGGTATTTATACGAATGTACATTACCTTTCCACAGTTCGTAAGATGTCTTGCCAATTTTCTTTCGAAGTATTTTATTGAGAATATAGTTGACGGTTAGCAACGCTTCCCCCCACATGTTCTGGGGTAACCCAGAATTCAACAAAATGACATTCATCATCTCCTTCAGAGTTCGGTTCTTGCGCTCGGCAGTACTGTTTGATTCAGGTGAGTAAGGAGCAGTTGTCTGATGAACTATTCCATGTTCAGAGCAGAACATATTAAATGGTGCATCTTATTTCCCTCTATCACTCCTAACGATTTTAATCGTTTTGCCGAGTTGATTCCCAACCTCAAGCTTATATTCCTTGAATTTATCCAATGCCTCATTTTTGTTATGAAACAAGTATACATAGAAGTATTTTGTGCAATCGTCTATGAACGTCACAAAATACTTTTTACCACCTCTGGTATGTTTGAATTTTAAATCATACAGATCCGTGTTAATTAAACCTAGAGTTTCAGTGTTTCTTTCTACAAAACGGGATGGAGTTTTAGTGAGTTTGGCATCTGTGCAAACTTCACATTTGTCACAGTTGTCTACCTTAAATTTTAGTAGTAATTTCACGTTAATTAATCTACGCAGAGAATTGAAATTAACATGGCCTAGTCTTTCATACCAAACAGAAGAAGACTCAACAACATAAGCAACAGGATTCATTTCATTAATTTTGGGAACAACAGGAACAACAGATTTTGGGATGACTGTCATTATATTGAATTTGAACAGTCCATCCTTAACATACCCTTTTTCCAAGTACACCCCATTCTTTGAAAGTACACAATTGTCAGAAGTAAGCACAACCCTAAATCCATTCTTGATCAGCAAAGATCCCGAGACCAGGTTCTTACGAATATCCGGAACATGCAACACATTAGTTAGTGTTAGTTCCTTGCCATAAGTCATCTTCAGCACTATCTTCCATGTTCCTTCAATCTTGGAGGTGAAAGAATTCCCCATGAACAACTGTTCATCCTTGTTGCATTTCTGGTATGAAGTGAACATTTCTTTGTCTGAGCAGATGTGCTTGGTGGCCCCAGTATCATACCACCACTC
This sequence comes from Hemerocallis citrina, assembly GCA_017893485.1. NCBI lineage: Eukaryota > Viridiplantae > Streptophyta > Magnoliopsida > Asparagales > Asphodelaceae > Hemerocallis > Hemerocallis citrina. The sequence continues at coordinate 287,814,528 of CM030360.1, read as the reverse complement.
ACGAGAATTGCTCCCCACCAGATTGACCTCCGATACTATAGCACAGAGGTCCAAATCAGAGATACCAGTGGACAGGTTCTCAACAATGTGCGCATGGGCTTTCTCATTCCCTTTCGTCTTTCCATTTTCGGCACGGATGTCATCCTTGCTGCGACATTCAGATATCTTGTGCCCTAGCCTACGACACTTGTGGAATTTTCCAACAAACCTATTTGCAGCAGGTTTCTTGTTCGAGCCCTGTGGTAAGAACTTTCTATTTTTGCCCTTCTGTTTGTGCTCCACCATGTTGACTTTTTCTATGGAATGATTTCCATATGACTTGTCAGCCTTGCGACTGTCCTCTTCAATCCGCAACCTGACAATCAGGTCCTCAAGAGACATTTCCTTTCGCTTGTGCTTTAGGTAGTTCTTGAAGTCCTTCCATCCAGGTAGAAGCTTCTCAATGAACGCTGCAACCTGGAATGATTCACACAACATCATGTTCTCTGTAGCAATTTCGTGCATTATCACTTGCAGTTCCTGAATTTGACTCACAACAGTCTTGGAGTTGACCATCTTGTAGTCCAGAAATTTGCCGACTACAAACTTCTTGCAGCCAACATCTTTGGTTTTGTACTTCTTCTCCAAAGACCCCCACAGAAGTTTGGATGTCTTGAAGACACAGTATACATTGTTGAGTGGGTCTACCAAACCGTTGAGGATGTAATTTCTACATAAGTAATCACCTTGAGTCCATGCATCAACAGCAGCAACAGAGTGCGCATCCATAGGTGCCAGCATAGGGGCAAATTCAGTCAGAAACCTTTCCAGCTTCAAGGTGGTCAGGTAGAACTACATCTTTCCCTACCACTTTTTGAATTCTGTTCCATTGAACTTTTCAAGTTTTTCTCCCATAGTTATATGCGTGGGCAGAACGACCGTTTGTACCGCAACCGGTTGTGCAGTCACATTCTGGGTCACTGGGGTTTGTGCATTGACCTGTCCACTGACATTCTCAGTTTGTTTGCCTTCCATTTTCTTTCTGAAATAGCTAAAATTGAACTATTAGTTTTTTGTTTTTGTTTTTTTTCGAAATGATAAACAACACCTGTAAATATTCTTCACAAAAACTGTTAGAATAAAGAAAAAAAATTTTTCTTTAAGATTGTTAGAACTTGAATTTCGTAAAGTATAATATTTCGAATAATCTTTGTGAAGAAGTACAATTAAAGGAAAGAAAAAACCAAACCAGACAATTTGATACAGAGTCGATATTGATATCTCTGTCCTTAAAGCAAAATTTGCCCCGTAGTGTGATGGTTGTTGACAAACTGCCTCCCAGAATACAACTTTATTACCTTCTCTGAAGAGCAGCACCCAAGTTTCAGAGACACCAGCAAACCAGCAGCGACATTGTACTCTCAGACAGACTCAGAGACTCAAAGGAAGAAGGAGGCCAGATTGTAAAAATTCAAAAACTGTGTAAAATGACAGACAAAAGTGTCTGGACTTATAGGAGATCCGAGGCGTAACAGATGGATCCATTACTTTGTAATGGCAGAGTAATGGCACAAAAGCGTAACTAATGGATCCATTATTCTGCTGTTATAGAGTTATGGTATCAGTTACCAATCCAAACCAAACCAAACCAAACCAAGCTGAGCGGAAGCGAAAGCCGAGGCCGAAACCGGGCCGGGTGCGCGCGTGTCTTTGTAACTTTGGCTAGGTCCTCTCTCTACTACACGTTAATGGTAACCCCAAGGCTATGCCCTTTAGTCCATTTCTTTAGCTTATATACTAAAGATATCTTTCTCAACTTTCGATGTAGGACTATCTATTTTCTCCAAATTTTCAAGTTAGTACATTTCGAGTACCCAACTTTGGAGCAACATTTCTCATTCATACGGAATCCGTTTTTGGTAAACAAGTACATTACGGAATAGTACTCGACGAGAGGAACATAATCCAATCACTTTCCTGCGTTACCGGTGGCCGGAGCCCACCAGAATCTGGCCCGAAAAATATGCCAAAAATATTTCCAACACAACACACACTGCCTTCTCTCTTCTTTTGGACTTTTGTCCCTTCTCAACTTTTTGCTATTCTTGCTATTTTCACTCTTACACTCATCTACCCCTATTCATAGAGATCCTTATGTAAAAGCCTCGTAAATTCGGGAAACCTGTATATTTAATTACACAATTAATATTCTACTCTTTTATAGAAAATCTTGACTCTAGAAAACGATAAGACTTTTTGAAAGGTTTTCAATCCTCTAGTATCTTCTTTAAACAAGTTTGAATATTTCCAACAATTACATCATTGTAGTGAGATAATGAAGTACAATCTAGGTAAGGTCTTTGACATTATGGACAAACGAGATCACCCCTTTCATTCTGGGGTGACGGAGGGATCGTACCATTCGATCCTTTTTTTTCATGCTTTTCCCGGAGGTCTGGAGAAAGCAGCAATCAATAGGATTTCCCTAATCCTCCCTTCCCGAAAGGAAGAACGTGAAATTCTTTTTCCTTTCTGCTGGGAGCCAGTGACCAGGAGATTGGATCTAACCATAAGAAGAATGCTTCGTATAAATAACTCACTTCTTGGTCTTCGACCTCCTTAGTCACTATGAGTGCTCCCCGATCAGTGCAACGGGATGTGTCTATTTATCTATCTCTTGACTCGAAATGGGAGCAGGTTTGAAAAAGGATTTTAGAGTGTCTAGGGTTTGGCCAGGAGGCACCTCTCATTTAAGAGCGAGATGTCTTGCCAACTACACTACTAGTGCTTGGCAGGAAAAGTTTATTTATTAATTAATTTTATACTTATCATTTAGTGAGTTTAGTTGAAACCAAGTAATGGCCTGCTTGTTTTTAAACAAATTAGGATAACTAAAATTACCATTTAAGTGGATATTACAGATATGCTAACTTTGATTATCAATCATCTATCTAAAATTTAAAATTTGTTTTAGCCATCTTTCCATCAAGTCTTTGGCAGCCCATAGTTTAAATTTCTTTCAGTGGCAAACCCTGAATTATGTTTGACCGAGTTTAAACAACTCACTGTTATATCAAATTTTGTTTTCCCCATTTTATACACTAGTAATTTACACGTGCGATGTACGTTTTAATAATTTAAAAAAAACAAAAAAAATCTGACGTAGGTAGGATTTGAACTGGAACCTTCTTTATATTAGTTATGTACGTACGTTGCACATATTGGTAGAATGACAAAATGACAAATAACACTAAGACCTTCTTTCATTATAATATTATTATTACTAGTAATTTACACGTGCGATGCACATTTTAATAATTTCAAGAAATAAAAAAAAACTTTGATGTAGGAAGGATTTGAACCGGAAACCTCCTTTATATTAGCTATGTACGTATGTTTCACATGTTGGTAGAATGACAAAATGACAAATGACACTAAGGTCTTCTCCCATTATAATATTAGAGATTATTATTATTATTATGGACAAATATCATTTGGCATGTTGACAAATCGCATTTTTAAGCGGAAAGATATATTGAATAGTTCTTTTTTTAATATCAGACAGGTTCTTTTACTATAAGGATATCATCTCTACTACTATAATGGGAGAAGGGCATAGTGTAATTTGTCCATATCCCAACCCGTGCAATGCACGTTTAATTAAACTCTACAATATAAAACAATGAAATACGTAGAGTACACGTTCAAATTTATTACCCTCTCCCTATCTTTCAAAAAAACCAAAAACCCTACCCTCTTCATCTCCCTCTTTCTCTCCGCACCTGTCCCGTGGGAGAAGGATCATGAACAGTGAATGTCAGTCTATTATTTTACGTGTTCCGCACGTGCTTCTTCCATTATAATATAGATAAATAGAATATAAAAAAATAATATTCAGACGTGCATTGCAAGTGTATTTACATTTACTAGTAAATAGTTAATTATATAGGCTTATGATATCGATCTTACCTCAAAATTAAAATACTAATTTATTAGAAAAAGAAAAGAGAAAAAAAGTATGGGAACCACAGAGACATAAGATTCATGACAACAAACAAGCTGGACCATTCTCAGATGAACAGGACTTCAAATTGAGGACCATTCTCAGATGAACAGGACTTCAAATTGATGAATTTTTGGAGGCTTGTGTTTGTGGGGGCGGATTTGCCACATGCATACAAAGACGAGCAGAGAAAGCCCTACCAAATACTGTACTCCACAGGCAAGGAAGGAATATTCATTTGATAATGTAATTAGTATCTTTTAGTCCATTTCTTTAGCTTATATGCTTAAAAAAAAAATTCTCAATTTTTGATGTGAGACTATCTATTTTCTCCTAATTTTCAAATTAGTATATTTCGAATACCCAACTTTGAACCAACATTTTTTATTCATATGAAATCCTTTTTTGGCAAACAATTACATTACGGAATAGTACTCGACAAGAAGAACACAATTCAATCACTTTTCGACGCTGTCAGTGGCCGGAGCCCACCTGAATCAGGTCCGAAAAATATACCAAAAATATTTCCAACACAACACACACTGCCTTCTCTCTTCTTTTGGACTTTTGTCCCTTAAACTTTTTGCTATTCTTGCTATTTTCACTCTTACACTCATCCCCACTATTCATAGATATCCTTCTGTACAAGCCTCGTAAATTATAAAAACTTATATATTTAATTACAAAATTAATATTCTACTCTTTTATAGAAAGTCTTGACTCTAGAAAACGATGAGACTTTTTGAAAGGTTTTTAATCCTTTAGCATCTTCTTTAAACAAGTTTGATTATTTCAAACAATTATATTATTGTAGTGAGATAATGAAGTACAATCTAGGTAAGGTCTTCGCCATTATGGACAAAAATATCATTTGTCATGTTGACAAATCGTATTTTCAAGCGGAAGGATATCTTGAATAGTTCTTTTTCTTTTTTTTGAATATCAGACAGGTTCTTTTACTATAAGGATATCTGATGTTGTTTTGTTTTTGGGGTGTGGAGGCAATATGTGAGAGTTCTTGTAATTTGTGTAATGGGAGATGTGGTACTGGAGTCGATCCGATCCTAGGCCATAGGGTCGGCTCGGAAGTAGCAGGAAAGAGGTGGAGGCTAGGTGCTCGGCTCGGATCCAGTAGCTCGGCTCGGTCTTTTGTACCTGCACACTGCCTAGAAATATCGGGAGAAGTCCCGGCGACAGGCCCTCCGCCGATCTAGTCAGTCACTGAGAAAACAACAATAACTAAGGTTCAGGGGAGAAGAAGTTTATTACCCCTTGAAGTGAGGAAGGGGTCTGGTATTTATAGGTAGGGAAAAACGGGTCTGCGACCCTAACGGTCCGGGTCGGACCCATTTTCCCGTGGGCCTGGTGGGCTGAAGCCCATTTGACCTGCTTTGACCTGATGATCATAGAGGGGCAAGATTTGAGGGGATCTGATGGCCCGGATGAGGCCATGTCATCTACCTCATATCAGGAGCCCCCCCCCGCCCTCTCCTAGAGGGTTGCGTAAGCTAGAGTAGTCTATCTCCGTAGAAAGAGTGGAGCGATGCGGTTGGCGGGTATGATTTGTAGTTCCTTGGCATGGTAGGTGGGGTAGGACGAAGGAGGTCCCCTGGAAACGAAGGGGCGTCGAGAGCCCAGAACAAAGGGTCGGGAGCCGAGCGTCAAGCGTCGAGCTCTGGCTTGTGATAGGGCCAGGTTTTGGCTCGGGGCTTATGATGGGCATTCGAGGATCGAGCGTCAGTGGTCGAGCCTCTATGCACCGGCGGTCGAGGGTCGAGCCTCCATGCGTCGTTCGAGGGTCGAGTCTCGGTGGTCGAGCCTCCATGCATCGGCGTTCGAGGGTCGAGCCTCCATGCATCGTTCGAGGGTCGAGCCTCCGACACTTGAGAAAGCTAGGGGGTGGCTCGAGGTTAATGCCGAGCGTCGAGCCCCCCAACTTGCTGTAAAAGCTAGGGGATGGATCGAGGTCACTTCCGAGCGTTAAGCCCCCCACGCTTGTGAGAAAGCTAGGGAGTGGCTCGAGTTCACTTCCGAGCGTCGAGACTCCATGCATCGTTCTAGGGTCGATCCCCCGACGCTTGAGAATGCTAGGGGGTGGCTCGAGGTTAATGCCGAGTGCCGAGCCCCCAGCTTGCTGTAAAATCTAGGGATGGCTCGAGGTCACTTCCGAGGGTCAAGCCCCCCACGCTAGTGAGAAAGCTAAGGGGTGGCTCGAGGTCACTTCCGAGTGTCGAGCCCCCCAGCTTGCTGCAAAAGCTAAGGGGTGGCTCGAGGTTACTTCCGAGCATCGAGCCCCCACGCTTGAAAGAAAGCTAGGGGGTGACTCGAGGTCACTTTAGAGCGTCAAGCCCACTTCCGAGGGTCGAGCCCCGACGCTTGTGAGAAAGCTAGGGGGTGGCTCGAGGTCACTTCCGAGCGTCGAGCCCCCAGCTTGCTGTAAAAGCTAGGGGGTGGCTCGAGGTCACTTCCGAGTATCGAGGTCACTTCTGAGCGTCGAGCCCCCCATGCTTGTGAAAAAGCTAGAGGGTGGCTCGAGGTCACTTCCGAGCGTCGAGCCCACTTCTGAGCATCGAGCCCCCACGTTGTGAGAAAGCTAGGGGGCGGCCTGAGGTCCTTCTGAACGTCGAGCCCACCATGCTTGTCAGAAAGCTAAAGGGTGCCTCGAGGTCACTTCTGAGCGTCGAGCCCACTTCTGAGCGTCGAGCCCCCCAGCTTGCTGTAAAAGCTAGGGGGTGGCTCGAGGTCACTTTCGAGCGTCGAGCCCCCCACCGTTGTGAGAAAACTAGGGGGGTGGCTCAAGGTCATTTCCAAGCATCGAGCGCACTTTCGAGCGTCGAGACCCCCAGCTTCTGAGAAAACTAGGGGGTGGTTCGAGGTCACTTCCGAGCGTCGAGCCCACTTCCGAGTGTTGAGCCCCACCCCCCACGCTTGTAAGAAAACTAGGGGGTGGCTCGAGGTCACTTCCGAGCGTCGAGCCCCCCACGCTTGTGAGAAAGCTAGGGGGTGGCTCCAGGTCACTTCTGAGCGTCGAGCCCACTTCCGAGCTTCGAGCCCCCCGGCTTGCTGTAAAAAATACGGGTCGCTCGAGGTCACTTCTGAGCGTCGAGCCCCCCCAGCTTGTTGTAAAAGCTAGGAGGTGGCTCGAGGTCACTTCCGAGCATCGAGCCCACTTCCGTGGCGCCGTTAGATGCTGGCATCATGGGGGTGGAATTCGAGGCATTTAAAACCTTATCAGCTGTTAGATCTTGATGATCAAGATGAACGGTTAGGATTTTAGCATGGAATTGGAGAAGTCGCCAATCACCCTATGAATCCCCCACTTCCTTCTTCATTTTCTCACTTTACTTTCTCTCTCAAGAAACAGGAACTTCTCTCTCTAACCCACCGGCGATAACTATTCCGTTGATTCCTCCGTCCACGATACATAGGTTAGTATTTGCTTTAGTTATTTCGCACTCTCAGTCCGGCTCGGAAGCAAGTGCATCTGGCCGAGAGGAGGTGGATCTTGAGTCGGATTTGACATCATGGGATCTGTATCAGCCGATTTTAAAGGTGACGCCACTCCGAGTTCGTAAAACGCAAGTGGTGGACTCCAGCGCCTCTACGGCCGAGGTCGAGATATTGGTCGAGGCGGGTGGGGAAGGAGTGGTGGATCAGGAGGGTGGTAAGGAAGGCAGCGAGGGGGGTGAGGATGAGGAAGGAAGCGAGGAAGGAGAGTCCCTCCTGCCTTTGGCGATAGCGTCTCCTCCGAAGGCAACTCGAGTTTGGAAGAGGAGGAGGAAATGGCACCTACCGAGTAGCCTCGTGGCGCCAGATGAGTTTGGGCATCCGCACGATCTTGGGATACCTTATTATAAGAACCCACGCTTAATTAGGATGTATCCTGACGACGTGGGGAACTTAATCCAATTTGGAGTGGGCATGGATTCTCCGGGATGGGTACAGATTCAGATGGATAAGGTTCAGTGCGTCTTAAAGGCCGACTATCTGTCACTATTGAAGGCCACCTACTTCATTGGGCCAGAATACGAGCTGCTGATACCGAGCCCGGGTCTTCGCCCCACCACGGAGCTGGACCCCTACTTCTGCATGTTTTCCGAGGACGCATTTGTCTCGGGGCTGAGGCTGCTGTTGCACCCCCTTCATCAAGAGGGTGCTGAATTGGGGGCATTCGTGCCCGATGCAATATGATCCTAACTCATGGAAGTAGCTAGTCTACTTCATTCTGAAGTGTGCGGAGAAGAAGATCCCTCTGAAGTTGAAGTTTTTTCGGGCCATCCTAGGGGTGAGCTCGCTCGGAGATCTGGAGAGTATCTTTTACATCTCACCCAGTTCTCACAAAAAGGTGGTGCACGGGCACCCGGATTCCATCAAGGGGTGGAAGGCCAAGTATTTCGTGGTCCGAAGCAACGCTCCTCGGGGGAAATCCACTATCTGGAATTTTTATAAGCCGAACCACAAACCCCCGCAACAGAAGGATTTGACTGAGGCCGAGTGGGCCAATGTTGGTAGAATTATGGAGGGGCACAGCATCGGTTGGCCGAACGTGGCCGAGAAGCACTTAGCCAGAGCTGGACTGAACCCGGCCGACCCTTTTATGTTTTTGTTCCTTTTTTGCTTCGACTTTCTGCTTTCGTGTTAACATTTCGTGTTTTTCTTTGCCGCAATGGATCAGACCAAGCTGGATGCAAGGAAGGCGCTCAAGAACCTGGCCGAGAAGAGGAAAGCCGAGAAAGCGGCATCGAAGGCGGGGTCTGCCCGTAGGGCTCCTGAAGGTACATCGAAGCGTTCGAGTAAGAAGGCGAAGTACCATTTGGTACAGGAGGAACCTGTCTTGGCGTCGAGCTCTAGCAGCCGTAAGTTTGCCGAGGTTTTGAAGGCAGGGCCCCCCTCCTTGCGGCCCGATGCCCAGGAAATAGTCAGAAAGGAGGGGTTAAGGCCGTTTGCCCCGGACTGGGCGGTCAAAGTGGGAGACTCGCTGTCCGAGGGTCCGATCTCCATCGAGGTTGTGGAAAACCTCACGACACCCCGGGATCGGTCGGTTTTGGCAAGCAAAACGATGGAGACGGACTACATGAAGTGGGCTCAGGCTCACGTAGTGGTAAGTTTGCTTGTTTGTTTTAGCCGTTTGTACTTGTCATTTCTTTCTGACTTTTATCTCTTTTTACCCAGGTGTCGATGATCGGGGCACAGATGAAGAAGTGCCTCGAGAAGGAGGTCCAAGCCAAGAAGCATAACGCCGATCGGTACCTTCGCGGGGTGAAGAATTTGAAGATTGAGCTGACAATAACTCAGGGGGTGGTGCAGGCCCTCAACGCTGACCTTGCCTCTCAAAAAGAACAGCACCTCCGTGCGTTGGTGGTGGTTCGGGGGAAGATGTCCGCGGAATACGAGAAGCTGTAGATGGCAGTTTCGGAGGAGGTGAAGAACACCCATGACGAGGCGTACGATCGGGCAAAGGAGAACTTCTTGCTCCTTTACCCAATGGCTAAGATCGACCATCTCCACTATGGATGGAAATCACCCGTGCTTCCACTAACCTCAGGAGGCGAGGGTGATGAGGCCCCAGTGGAACCGAGCCTTGAGAGGGAGGCGTAAGGGCCGACGGCCCACGAAGAGGTGCAGCACCCCCCCCCCCAGCGTAGTTTTTACCCCTTTTTTACCGAACACGGACTAGCCACCTCTTTTTGTAACTAATTTTTTCCATTTTTGAAATAAATATAATGGTGTTTTGGCCGACCTGTTATGACTTGAGCATTTTTGAAGTGTTGGCCTTTATTTCCTCTCCTTTTTGTCAGATGGACGAGACCCTTGGATCTGGTCTCAGTTCTGCCGAGGTCCGGCGACTCTGGGAAAGGCTAGAGTCCAAGGAGAGCATCCTGATTCGCTATCGCAAACAGGCCCGTGATTGGGAAGCCGCAGTAAGCTAATTTATGAACAAGTCCAAGGAGCTAAGTTTAGAGGCGGCGCATTTGAAGAAAGATCGGGACTAGGGGAGTGTCGAGACCAACTGGTCGATGTCTGATGTGTCTACCCGGCAAACGACCTCTGAGTCTGTTCTCCGGGAGGTCGTGGTGGAGAAGGAGCTGGAGATTCAGAGGTTGAAAGTCATGCTCGGTGCAGGCGGATCCCAGTTCAGCCCTTTTTAGGAAGGCGGTCCCTTGTCTTGGGTTCCTCGCCGACCCTATATCTGGAAATGGTTAGGCTGGCTGATGCACAGAGTTCGGTTGTTGGGACCTTAACACCGGCGATGCCGTTGGTGCCGGGCGAGCCCTTGGGGGGACGCACCCGCTCGGTTGGGCTCGAGATGGTCCGTGTTAGTCAAAAAGGCCCTCCAAAGGAGACTTAGGACTATACAGAACCATTGTAATAATCTATATTGTGATGTGGTCATTTGAGGCATTATGATTAATGAAATTTAATTTTTCTGTCCCTTTGACTTGTAAGAAAGTTTTAGGACCACAAATGTAGCACACGCCGAATGTTGATCCCTCATGTGTTGTAATGAACTTGGGGGTGGCCCGAGGTCGATGCCGAGAGTCAAGCCCCACACTACTTGAGGAAAGCTAGGTGGTGGCTCGAGGTCATTGCCGAGTGTCGAGCCCATGAAGCTTGAGAAAGCTAGGGCCTTGCTCGAGGTCACTGCCGATAGTCGAGCCCCCTACTACTTGTGGAAAGCTAGGTGGTGGCTCGAGGTCATTGCCGAGTGTCAAGCCCAAAAATCTTGAGAAAGCTAGGACCTTGCTCGAGGTCAATGCCGAGAGTCGCGCCCCCCACTGCTTATGGAAATCTAGGTGGTGGCTCGAGGTCATTGCCGAGCGTCAAGCCCATGATCCTTGAGAAAGCCAGGGCCTTGCTTGAGGTCAATGCCGAGCGTCGGGCTCATGAACAAAAAGAAAATAAAAATTACTAAGGGAAAACCAAAGAGTACATCTTATTATTTATAGCCACAAAAGAACATAAGAGGCATGTAGTGCCGATTACAGAAGGTCAGTTACAAGAGGTGTCAAGTCCTCTTCTTCGAGGAACTTGATGAGGTGTTCTGCGTTCCAGGGTCTCTTGATTACCCTGCCCCCTTGGTCCGTGAGACGATACGTATTGATTCTTGATTTTGATGATTACAACACAATGCAAAATTGTTGTGCTACTTCTTAAATATTACAGGATATACACAAAGGCAAAATGTTCTAACAAGCTTTACAAGGTTCTCAAAGCAAGTTGATCAAGCAAAGCCACAAACAAAGCTCTTATAGCTAATTGATCAAGAAAGCTACAAGGTTACCAACTTCAAAGAAAAAGACGAAGGCTAAAAGCATCATCTCAAGACTCAAGACTCACGACAAGACCTATGCTTCAAATTGTTGTATTAAGTGTCTTGTAACAAATGTAAATTTTTTATTTCTTTGAGTCTTAGAAATTTTGTAATAGCCTTGTCACACACACTCACACATATCTTTAAAATAATTGAGTGTTCTTTTTCAAAACTTAAAAAGATCGAAATAAGATTGAAAAAAGCTCAGTTGTTAAGTACCAGTCGACCGCCATTAGGCACCAGTCGACTGTCCTAGTACGAAACTGTCTGAACTTATTCAAATTCTGACCAGTCGACTCATAACGGCAACCCAGTTGACTGTTCAAGTCGTTTTGACAGTTTACTGATTTCAAAACTTGATTTTTTTCGAATTCAAAAGTTTTAATTCCGTTGGTTGATAGTTGGTACAACTGATTCTCAACGTCCAGTGATTCCAACTCTATAAATAGAGTGTAGAAATCACTTGTAAAAGGTTAACAACTTATTTCCAAGCTTTTTGTTTCTCAAGTTCTCAAGCTTTTGGTTTTAACAAGAAAACACATTCAAAAGCATTCACTTTCTAAGTCTTGGTTCTCTGAAATCAGTCTAGCATAACAGTGATTTCGTTTTAGACTGATTTCGAAAGTTGGCCTAATAGCCACGCACAAAATCACATTCACAACAAAGCTATAGGTTGATTGTAAATATTTTGTTGTTGTTCTTCACTCTCGGGTTGTGAGAGTGGTTCCTCTCGGTTGGAGAGTAGGGCTCTAGGGTGTAGAGTCAGGTTTTCACTCTTGGTGGAAGAGTGGGTTGCTTTCTCTAGTTATGAGAAAGGACTACAGGTTGGACAAGGTTGTTGTCTAACGCCGTAGGGTATTCCTGTAATTTTTTCAAGAATAGTGTGGGTTGCTTGGGGACTGGATGTAGGTCGGGAGGACCGAACCAGGAGACATCGTGTGTACTCTGTGGTTGTATCTCTTTGAACTTGCATTTCATTTTCTTACTTTTTAAGTTCTCTGTGAAACTTGTCTGGACAGTCGACTGTGTCAATTTGTAAGTCGACTGGTCAGACTTGTACTACTTTCTCTCTGAAAACTTGTCTGATAAGTCGACTGTCTCTTCTATAAGTCGACTGATCAGACTCGTCTTAAAATACTCTTCTGAACTGTTGCCCCAATCGACTGGTTTCTCTTTTCAAGTCAACTGGTCAGAAGAAAAGTTTAATTCCGTAATTATTTTTTATAAAATACTATTCACCCCCTTCTAGTGTTTCTTGCCTTGCCTACAGGATCCAACAATACGTGTTGGGGCATACCACTTCGGAGACCTTGTACGAGCCCTCCCAATTAGGTGCCAACTTTCTCTTTTTGCTGGGGTCGGACACTGCTAGCTTTCTGAGCACGAGGTCACCCTGTTTGATGTCGGTGGGGCGGACTTTCTTTTTGTAATACTTCTCGATTCATTGTTGATATATGCTTCTTCTGATGGCAGATTTTTCTCTAACCTCACTGACTAGATCCAGGTTGGCTCTGAGTTCTGTTGAGTTGTTCTCATCGTTGAATGCCATGCCCCTAGGTGAAGGAAGCCCAATCTCTGAGGGGATGACCGCCTCCGTTCCGTAGGTTAGGTTGAACGGGGATTCGCCCGTGGGAATCCTCTTAGTTGTCCGGGGCGCCCAGAGTACGCTCGGTAATTCGTCGACCCATAGCCCCTTTAGTGAATTATCCAACTGTTTCTTGAGACCTTCAAGGATTTGACGGTTCGCATTTTCAGCTTGGCCGTTGGATTGAGGGTGACATATTGATGAGAAGCGTTGTTGGACGCCGATATCTTTGCAAAATTGGCAGAAGTTCTTGCCTGCGAATTGGGTCCCGTTATCAATGATGAGTACCCGGGGGATCCCGAAACCGCAGATGATGTGATTCCAAAAGAACTGTTGAATTTGGTGCTCTGTGATCGTGGCTAGGGGTTCCACCTCGATCCATTTGATGAAGTAGTCGATGGCCACCACTAAGAATTTTCTTTGGCCCGTTGCTTGGGGAAGGGGGCCAACCAGGTCCATCCCCCACATGGCAAGGGAAGTCGGACTGGCCAGGGAGCGGAGGTTGGCTTGCGGGAGTCTCTTCACCGAGGAGAACCTTTGGCAAGGGCCGCACCTCTTGACAAGGTCCTGGGCATCTTGTAACATGGTTGGCCAGTAGTATCCGTGATTTAGGGCTTTCTGGGCGAGCGACCTACTCTCCATGTGACATCTGCCGATCCCCTCGTGCAGTTCCTTCAGAGAGTACTTGGCCTCCTTGGGGCCTAGGCAATGAAGGTAGGGCCTTCTGTCAGTTATGGTATATGAGTGCTTGAAGAGTACCCCTTTGATTATGGTGAACCTTTCGGAGCGGACCCTAGTCCTTCTGGCTTCGGCCCGGTCTTGAGGAAGCTCACCATCCGAAAGGAAGTTTCGGATGTGTGTCTTCCAGTTGACCAGTTGAAGGTCGGTGGCGAGGTAAAGGGCTTCGGGGAGGTCAATACTGGGTTTAAGGAGGACTTCGATTAGGACAGTGTGGTCGAAGCCTTCAAAGGATAATGAGGTGAGTTTTGACAATGAATCCGCCTGGGCGTTTTGCTCTCTGGGGATCTGTTCTACTGAGGAGTAATCGAAGGAGGTCAGCAGCTGCTTGTCGACTACCAAGTATCGAACCATTCGAGCGTCATGAGCCTCGTACTCCCCGGTGATCTGGTTGACCACGAACTGGGAGTCGCCAAAGGCCCTGATTTGTTTGGCTCCTGCCTTGTGCACTAGGGTGAGCCCTACGATTATAGCCTCATATTTTGCCTCGTTGTTAGAGGCTTGGAAGTTCAGACGAAGAGAATACTGGAGGATGAAGTTTTGGGGGCCTTTGAGGATGACGCCCACGCCGCATCCTGCCTCACAAGACGAACCGTCGACGTAAACTTTCCAGATCAGGTCTGCCTCCTGAGTGTCAGATGGCTCGAAGATAGTGCACTCCGTGATGAATTCAGTAAGGGCCTGTACCTTAATGGCTGTCCTGGACTGGTAGCTAATGTCATACTAGCTTAGTTCGATCAACCACTTGACTAAGCGACCGGAGCTTTCGGACCTGTGGAGGATGACTTTCAGAGGCTATTCTGTGAGGACCTGAATAGAGTAGGCCTGGAAGTATGGGCGGAGCTTTCGCGCGGCCATTACCAGTGTGTATGCCACCTTTTCCATCTTTTTGTATCTTGTCTCGGTCGAGAGCAAGACTTTGCTCACATAGTAGAGAGGCTTTTGAACACCGTCATCTTCTCGGACGAGCACGGACTGAATGCGCTTTCTGAGGCTGAGAGGTACAGGTTGAGGGGTTCGCCTGCTTCGGGTTTGCTCAGAAGTGGGGAATTTGCAAGATAGGACTTCAATTGGTCGAAGGCCTGTTTCTGGGGGTCACCCCATTCGAAGCCCTTTGCCCCCCGCAGCACCTTGAATAAGGGAAGGGACTTCTCTCTGGACTTGGAGAGGAAATGGCCGATGGCCGCCAGTCTTCCCATAAGCCGCTGAACCTTCTTAACATTTCTGGGAGGGGCCATGTCGATTATGGCTTGGATCTTCTTGGGATTGGCCTCTATGGTGCGTTGGCGAACGACGAATCTAAGAAATTTTCTCGAGGATACGCCAAAGGCACATTTGGCGGGATTTAGCCTCATGTTGTGGGACCGAAGGACACCAAAGGCTTCCTCAAGGTCGGCAACATGATCCCGCCCCCGTCGACTCTTGACTTGCATATCATCAACGTATACCTCCATGTTGCGACTGATCTGATCTTTGTAAACTTGGTTGACTAATCTCTGGTGGGTGGCTCCGGCATTTTTAAGCCCGAAGGGCATGACCCGGTAACAGTAGAGACCCTGGCGGTGACGAAGGATATTTTGGCGATGTCCAGAGAGAACATCCAGATCTTATTATAGCCTAAAAAGGCATCCATGAAGGTCAGAAGTTCGTGACCTGACGTTGCGTCGATCAGAGCTTCGATGCTTAGGAGGGGAAAGGATCTTTGGGGCACGCCCTGTTGAGGTCCGTGAAGTCTATACAGATCCTCTAGCTCTCGCTGGCCTTCTTGATCATCACGACGTTAGCTAGCCACTCGGGGTAGCTGACTTTCTGAATAAACCTGGCGGACATCAGTTTGTCCACCTCTTCTTTTACTACCTGTTGCCTCTCCGGGGCAAATTTTCGTCACTTTTGATGGATTATCTTGGAACCCAGGGTGACGCTCAGCCTGTGCATGATTAGGTCCTCGAAAATTCCGGGCATGTCGGATGGGGTCCAAGCAAAGAGGTCAATATTGCGGCAGACGCAATCAATCAGTCCTGGTTTAAGGCCGGGGGAAAGGGCACAGCTCACACGGAACCACTTAGACTTGTCTGGTGCCTCGAATGAGACCTCCTCCAATTCGTCCACCGGCTTCGACTCTTGCGAGCTTCTCTCCGGCAGCCATGTAGCACGATCATGCAGACTTCTGGTTTCCTCTAACGACGCCGACCCCGAGGTCGGTGGGGAATTTCAGCTTCAAATGGTAGGTCGAAGGGACTGCCTGGAACGAGCAGAGGTCGGGTCGACCGAGGATGGCATTGTACGCTGCCTTGACATTGACCACCATAAGTCCATTGATTCGGTTCGCTTAATAGTGGTCGTGCCGGCTATCACATCCAGCATCACGATCTCTTCGATTTGCACCGGGACACCCGAGAACCTGTGCAGGGTGTACCTAGGCGGCATTAGCTTGTCTCGGGAGGAGTTTGAGGTTCTCAAATGCTTCTAAGAAGAGGATGTTGACTGAGCTTCCGTTGTCCATGAGAATTCTACGGACTTCGAAGTTTTCCATGACGAGGCTGATGACGAGGGTATCGCAGTGCGGGAGCCAGACTCCCTCTAGTTCTTCTCTGGAGAAGGAGACCGGGCATTGCTGAACCTGGGGGGAGGGATGGTCCCGAACAGAGTTGACCTCTCGGGCAAAGGCCGTACGGAAGGTATTGGATTCCCCTCCCATGGGCCCACCATGGATGCAGTGCAGGATGGCCTGTCCTCCGATTTCCTCTGGCTTGGGGTCACGCTCGGGTCGCCGGTGGGTCGTTTGAGGGGGACGCGAAGGCCTCGAATTCCTCATATCCCTCCGGTATCTTGGGTTATCCCGGGTGAACTCCCTCAGGTACCCTTGTTGGATGAGGGCCTCAATTTCTTCTTTGAGGGCCCGGCAGCTATCTGTCTCGTACCGATTGTCTCGGTGGAAGCGGCAGTAAAACCTCTGGTCCCGCTTCTTGTTGTTGCTTGGCCGGGGAGGGAGTCAAACGATCCCTTTATCCCCGATCTCCGTCAGGATTGCCAACACGTTCTGTGTCAGCGGGGTGTATCTTTCAAATCGGGGGACCGAAGGAATTCTTTTGAGGCCAGTTGCCTCTTTCGTAACTTTCTTGGTGGGCTCGGCATCGTCTGCCTTTCGCTTCCACTTGGCTGCGGCTTCTTTGGTGTCCTCCGGGTTTAGGTCCTCTTCCTCCCGGATGTACTTCTCGACCCTGTTGAGCAGGTTGGGAAAGTCAACGGGGGGTTTCTTCGCTAGGGAGGCTTTGAGCTGGGGGTGTCGTACGTTGTGTCGAAAAGCTGCCGAGGTGACACTTGTGTCGAGAGAGGAGACGGACCTCGCCTCGGTGGTGAATCTACGAACGAACTCGCGGAGTGACTCCCCTTCCTTCTGCCTGAGGTCTAGGAGGAACGCACTCGTCTTCTCGACCTTTCTGCTGGTCACGAAGTGGGCTAGGAAGTTCGCCTCCAATTGGTCAAACGAGAAGACTGAGCCGGGGGCGAGCTTCGAGAACCATTTCCGAGCCGGACCGCGAAGGGTAGCGAGGAAGGCGCGGCATAGGAGGGGATCCGCAGCGCTGTGAATCAACATGAGGGTCTTAAACCCCTCCATGTGATCAGCGGGATCACCCTCGCCGTCGTATGTCTCGAATTGGGGAGGCCTAAAATTTCGGGGAATCTCGGCTTCCAAGATTTGGGGGGGGAATGGGGGTTGAGTTGGCCGATGACCATGACCTGGCATTGGTCCGCCCTCGCCGAGGTGGGCGAGGCTGTTATCCATCTCCTGTAAATGCTGGAGGACGGCGTCTTCTTGTTTTAGGGGGTGGGCCGGTCCGTACGATCAGCCCCTAGCTCCTTACCGAGGGTCAGAGTTGTTGCCGACCTCGATCCCCTGGCCACCTCGGATTGCTTGGAAGACCTCGTCCCAGAAGTTTTGGAACTCGACCCTAGTGACTGGGGCTTGTCCGACCGGGTCCTGCGGGGGCGGAGGTCCACGGGGCGAGTGGCTGTGTCCTGGATCGCGCTCTAGGGACGGCCGTTGGCGATGGTTCGAGACCGAGTTGGAAGCACCCTCTTCCCTTGTCTGGCTGGCCTGCCAATCTAGGATGACGCGGCGCAAATCATTCTCATTCGAGTGCCCGGCCGCACCGTTGACTCGAGGTTGGTTGGAACCATGGGCATCCGTGCGGCTGTGATGTGGAGGGTCCGGATGTCGTGCCGAGGTGACGGCCCTTCTGGCTTTGGGAGCCATGGAAGGGCTTGGATTTGAGGTGACGTCCCTAGCTGGGCTCGGTCTGGTGACAGTACTAAGAGATTTCCCACAGACGGTGCCAACCTGATGCTGTTTGTTTTTGGGGTGTGGGGGCAACAGGTGCAAGTTCTTGTAATCTGTGTAATGGGAGATGTGGTACTGGAGTCGATCCGATCCTAGGCCGTAGGGTCGGCTCGGGAGTAGCAGGGGAGTGGTGGAGGCCGGGTGCTCGGCTCCGATCCAGTAGCTCGGCTCGGCTCGATCTTTTGTACCTGCACACTGCCTAGAAACACCGAAAGAAGTCTCGGCGACAGGCCCTCCAACGATCTAGTCAGTCACTGAGAAAGCAACAGTAACTAGGGTTCAGGGGAGAAGAGATTTATTACCCCTTGAAGTGAGGAGGGGGTCTGGTATTTATAAGCAGAGGCAAACGGGTCTGAGACTCTAACGGACAGGTCAAACCCGTTCAGTGGCGAAGCGAGAAAATTTTTACTGGGAGGGCCAAGCTAAAATTTTATAATTACATGTAAAAGTATAGAAATTTTTTCATAATTTTTTAGGGGGGGGCAAACAATAAAACTTATTGTTCATGGGGGTTAAATTATAATTTTTTGAAGGGTTTATAAAATTTTCAATAGTATGAAAGCGGTTTTTAAAAATTCCGGGGGGGGGGGGGGGGGGGGGGGGGGGGGGGGGGGGGCCGGGCACCCCCGGGCCCTCACTAAACTCCGCCCCTGAACCCGTTTGCCTGTGGACCTGGATAGGCTGAAACCCGTTTGACCTGCTTTGATCTGATGATCATTGAGGGACAAGATTTGAGGGGATCCGATAGCCCGGATGAGGCCACATCATCTACCCGATATCAATATCATAAATGGTTAATTATATAGGCTTATGATATCGATCTTACCTCAAAATTGAAATACTAATTTATCAGAAAAAAGAAAAGGAAAAAAAGTATGGGAACCACAGAAACATAAGATTCATGACAACAAACAAGCAGGACCATTCTCAGATGAACAGGAGTTCAAATTGTTGAATTTTTGGAGGCTTGTGTTTGTGGGGGCAGATTGGCTCCACATGCATACAAAGACAAGCAGAGAAAGCCCTACCAAACACTGTACTCCACATGCAAGGAAGATATATTCATTTGACAATGTAATTATCAAACAGTTGGAAGTTCTGTGGCATGGGATTCACAATGATGCATGTTTGTGACAATTATATATATATATAGTGCTTTAAAATAAAAGCAGTTGAGATCGCACTCTCTGAACTCGAAAGAGAGCTAGCTTAACAGGCCCCGGCCTCTCACCTCAGTTTGAAGCTCAAAACTGATTCCTAGAGAAACAAGTGGCTGTATGCCCTACTGCGAACATGTGAGTATGCCTCATAGTACAAGCTATAACTCTTGTTCCAGCGTACCGTCTGTAGTTACTGAACTTGATCATGGTTTTTTTCTTCAAATATCATGATAATAAGAGCATATGTAGTCGTTGTTTAAATTTGAAATTTTCAAAAAATTTGACATAAAAACTGTTGTAGTCGTTCCCTATATTTGGAAAAAATAGAATTTGAAAAACTCTATCACCCTATATTTGAGAAGAGATTTGAGAATTCTCCAAATATAGGAATCGAAAGATCTTCTGTTGTCCATTCTAGTTTTCTTTAAACGGACGAATGATGATCTTTCATTTGATTTAAAAAATAATAAAAAAATGGTGTCGGACGCAAGATGATATTGCGTCCGTTCTATTTTTATTTTTTTAAGTGTCGGACGCAAAATCATATTGCGTCTGACCAAATTATACATATAAATAAATAAATAAACTAAAATAATAAAATAAAAAAACTCAAACGGTGAACGAACAAAATATCTTCTTTCGTCTAACAGAAAATTTTCATAAAAAAATTCAAAGGGAAACGGATGGAAGATCTTCTTCCGTCCGTGAACTTTTCCCTCAAAGGTGGGATTTTTTTTCTATGGAACGGGGTCTATAATATTATTATGCTTATGTACTAAATTTAAGATTAGTGTGAATTTTTTTATCAATGGCTGATATGGAATGGGCCTAAGGAATTGTTATGTGTACCTTTGCGTAGAATTATTTTCTTTACAAAGGTGCTGGACAATTCTTTTTTTTCAATGGCTGGGATTCAGTACACTTTATATCATCCACCGTTCTTCTAAATTTTGGGTTTCAACGACTACGAGACCAACTCAAAATTCCTATTTATAAATTCCAAATATGAAAATTTTGAGTCTTAACGACTAGAGATGCTCTAAGAATCTGGTAGGATACAGATTCTATTTTCATTGGGCTATAAAAATATGCGACCACTATTGTTTGCTAAAAAATTATGTATATTTAGCAAACAGAAATAGAAAAGAGTAGGGAGCGCTGCTAACGCAATTGCCAAAGAATTAAAAAATAGCACGGAAGATCTTCCTCTGTCTAACCCCAAATTGTTTTTTCATAATATTAGATATATGTGCAATAGAAGATCATCTTCCGTTTGAATTTTTAAATTTCTTAAAAGGCATTTTCGTAAATACTGAATGACAATTTAGTAACTTTTTGAATTATTTTTTTTTTTAGAAAGTTGTCGGACGGAAGATCTTCTTCTGCCCAAGCAATTTTCTTTTTTTTTTAATTCTTTAAAATGGCATTTTGGTAATTAAATAAGTTTTTTATTCTGAAAAAATTGGTGGGCGGTTGAACATCCGCCGTAGGGGTGGCATTCGGGCCTACCGGGCCGGGCCGGGCCGGAGGGGAAATATTGAAGCCCAGCCCTGGCCCTTGGCCCCTAGCTCCGGGGCCGGGCCTGGCCGGACCGGACTTTTTAAATTTTTTTAATATCATTTAACAAAAAAAATTGTAAGAAGATTTATTCACAATTGTTAAGAACATATAGATAAAAGAGATATTCATTTCATTAGTAAATTTTCATTTCATTTAAATATATTCAAATTACAATACGAGGAAAATAATTGTACTTAGAGATCGAGATGGCCTCTATTTAGATTGAATAAAATGCAGTAGACTATTGTCGTGCACTTCTACTTAACCTAAATATAGAATCTAATCCCCCTAAATTTTCCCAATCATTTACAATACTATGCAAATTACATTATACTAGATGTTCATTCGTCGTTACTTGTTGATCTGTTTTGTACTTCTTGTAAATCTTGGGTCCTCTCTTCCGCTTTCAACTAATATTCAGCGCATACTAACCTCTCCAAATTTTTTGATGTCAAGCGATTCCTTGTCGGGCTCATAATCCTGGCACCAAGAGAAAAATTACTTTCCGATGCAACGGTTGACACCGGTACAGTTAGTAATCTTTAGTCATGCGAGAAAGAATACTAAAAATATTTTCATTTGTTTTCCAAAAAGAAAACATATCTACTACATCTTCAATGGGAGATTGTGCATTATACTAATTCAACTCATTTGGTGAATTGGTTCTTGATTTTTTTGATTTTATGAGATTTAAAACATTACTAGTAGCAAGACCTTTTCTCTTTGATAATATAGAACAAGAAGAAGAAAAACTAACATTTTGTGTTTGTGTAGTATTAGATGAATAAAGTCTATCGTAACCATCATATAAACTAGTCAAAACATTCTCACATTTTGTAGTGAAAAACAACATGATCAAAAATCTTGTATTTCTTCGTGTGGAGCATAAGTATAAAAAATCTTAATTAAATTTTTTGTGCCCTCTAACTTAATCATAGGATTCATTACACTAGCAACACAATATAACATAGGAAGTGGATGAAAAAATTTTAAAATTTTAATATAAGCGGCATTTACAATTTCTCCAATAAAAGTGTCATTTATCAAATCTTTAATTGTTGTCATTGTAGTGAAAATTGCAAGTAAAATACCACTAGATGTAGATGTATATATTTTTGAAAAATGTAAAGTAGTTTCATTAAAAGTTCTAAAAATTTGTATAAATTATCGGCAAAAAACCAAAAATCATCATCTAACATCATTGGTTGCAGATCGGAATCTAGCAGATCGGAATCTATTCAATGACATGTTACAAACATCATTGGTACGCCGTTCACTCCTACCCACTGATCCGATGTCAAAGAAACTACAGTGTTTAGTGATGTTAGTGTTGTTACAAAAAATCCTTCGCCTCATTGTAAACTAATTGACAATCACCCTTAACTACATTCCTAGGAATTTTTTATAATGGATGTTTAATGCGGTTTGTGCAAAAGTCTCTACATTCCTACTTTCACCAAAAGACTAAGGTAATTCATCTCTAATTATTAATTTAGCCATTTCTCTATGAACGATATCGTGATCGTAGCTATGACTATCTATATGACCGATCTTATGGTGTATTTTTTGTTGTGTGAAATTGTCTTTAGAAAATTTGGGATGACATTTATTTAAATGTCGTTGAAGTGTACCCGTTTCCGATCCTATTTTAAATTTAT
The DNA here is from genome assembly GCA_017893485.1 of Hemerocallis citrina. Taxonomy (NCBI): domain Eukaryota; kingdom Viridiplantae; phylum Streptophyta; class Magnoliopsida; order Asparagales; family Asphodelaceae; genus Hemerocallis; species Hemerocallis citrina. Next base: position 287,792,191 of record CM030360.1, on the reverse strand, counting down.
ATGGTGTTTGACACTTCTTACAAATTTTTAATCCCACACTCTTATCATTTTGAGAATAGACATAGTCAAAATATTTGTGTACTTTAGATGTAGTACCTCTTGTTTTACAGGATTGAGAATGACCTTGTTCCGATGGTTGTTAATTGTCTTGTCTTATACTTTTACTTCTTCCGTGTGTGTTTCATGAAAATCAGGAATACTATCATAATTCATAAGTGTTTCTTCACTCTCTACATATGGAATTGGAATGGAAGGAATGTGACGACTAGTAGTGGACTCTTGGCTACTATGTCTACCGCGTGATCGGTTAGATGCCATCTAAACTAGTGTATGTTATAAAAATTCTAATCTATGTTCTAAAAATTAATTCTACTGTATGTTATACAAATTATTTGTAGTGTATGTTTTAAAATTTTAATTTTGCAAAACAAGTAAAGATAGATAAACTCATGTATGTATAGTAAATGATTCTACAAAGCAACTAAAGTTAAATAAGATTCTACTATAAACCCGTGTATGTTAATAACAAAATTCTAAACAAAAGAACAAATATTTCAATAAAACAACAACAATTAAATGAATAAACTAGTGTATGTTTACCAAAATTTTTTTAAAAATCTAAAAAGGAGAAGAAGAAGTACAAGAAAACTCAATCTAATTAAGAGAAATAAATAAGAACAAACAACAATGCTAATTCTAAAAATTATACAAATACAAAAATACCGTATGAGTGTAGAATGTAGATTGAAGAATGAATGTAGAGAGAGTTGAGAGCTTGTAATGTTGTTGTTGATGTTGTTGATTGTTGTTGGATGTTGTTGATGTTGTTGATTGTTGTTGGATGTTGTTGATGTTGTTGATGTTGATCATTCATCCTTGCAAGAGAGTTGAGAAATGAGAACCAATGTTGTTAATTGTTGTTGATTTGTTGAGAAAGATGAAAGATAGTCGAGAGAGTTGAGTGAATTTGTGAAGAGAATTGAATGAAATAGGGTTGTATATATAAAATATGTATATTTTGAATTTCCCAAAATACCCCCCCCCCCTAAAAATAGCTAGTATAGATCCGCTGGGGGGTATTTTAGTAATTATACAAACACGTTTTTTTAAAATAAATTCTAGAGAGAAAAAAAAAACAGTGGCTAACGGTCGGCCCGCGGGCCAGTTCAACTCGGTCTCGGGTCTGAGCGGGCTAGGCCACCGGAGGGTTTTTTTAGGGTTTTCGAGGACCGAACCGACCCCCTTCGAGTGGGCAGGCTGACCCCAGTTCAGCCCGAGTTAGGGCGAGCCGGGCCGGGCCGAGCACCGAGTGGGCCGGGCCTGGCCGGTCTCGGGCTAGCCCGACCTTGATGCCACCCTTAATCCGCCGTCCGTTCTATTAAAAAATAAAAATAATAAGAGACGGATAATTTTCCTCCGTCTTCTATATTTAGCAATTGTTAAATTCAATTGCTAAATTTAGACGGGCATTGTTCATCCCTATTGCTATTAATGCATTTTAAGCAAATGATAGTGACACTTTTTCTATTTTTTCAAAAATGCGTGTTTTGCAAATTTAGAAAACGATAGTGGATGCTCTACCTATTCATGGATATAGACAATTGAACCCCAATAGTGGGTGATATATCAGCCATTAGAGCATCCACTATTGTTTCCTATGTCAATTGCTATATATGGTATTTAGAAATAGCAATTGAAGATCTTCATCCGTCTCTCATCTTTTTTTAAAAAAAAATTAACTAGATGGCATATCTTCATCCATCTCATTCGTCAAACGAATGAACATCGTCCGTCTTTTATATTTAGTAATCGGCTAAAGGCGCTGCTAAGTTTAGCAAGCTACTGTTCATTTCTATCCTAAATTATGGGTTTTAAGCAAACGACTGTGTGGCATATTTCTAAATCGATTTCCATTTTTTGAGTTTTTAGCCAACGACAGTGGATACTTTTATACCTGAGTGATGCAGGCTAAATTTTTGTGCATTTAAAATTCTTATATATGTATTGTTTGATTAATCTTTCTATCCGAATATTCAATTTTTTACAAGCATTTACTGCGAAACAACCAATATTATTTCATAGAATTGTGACAAACAAAACATAGATGAATCAACTAGAGCTGAGGAATGAGGATGGATGGTGTTTGGAATGGGCAAAGGCACACTACAAACGGAGAAGGCTTCACCGGCGGTTTGTAGTTGATTGGTCATGTTTGGAATGGGCAAAGGCACACTACAAACATAGATAAATCTACCTTACTATGTTGATTGGTCATGAATAGTGTGAAATAATTATTAAGCTAGTTGGTCCAACTACTAAGCTAACGGAAACTTCCACTTGTAATCAATTTCTAGCCAACTGAAAAATTAAATAGAATGAGGCATACCAAAATGTCTCAAGTTAGAAGAGTTACAGGATTGTAGTTAGTTGGTCCAAGAGTATAGTTATACCAAAATGGACTTAGGTTGAGGCAGTAATGAATATGAAACCCTTAAAAATGATGAATGAACCAAAAAAATTATGAGGCTCATCTAAAGATTGCATGAATATTCATTGTTGTATTAATTTCAGTAATTTTCCAAATCCTGTTAGTACATATTATGAGGGCAATTCATGCTGTTCTCTGTATATGTTCCTTCAGACAGGACTGTGTAATTTTTAATTATTATTTCTTAATGTCGGGATTTTAATTTAATCTGAGGATAGGTTGTTTCTTTGATTACAAAATAGGCCAAGTTCTGTTTAAACTCTAGACATGCACATGGAATTAGTATCTACAATTACTCATTGAAATCTTTTCCAGGTATCCGAAGGCAATTGAGATATTTGAAACAAAAGCACGCCATTACATGAATAATAATCTGCTTAAGTATAGTGTGAAGGGGATGCTCTTAAATGCTGGCATTTGTCAACTATGTAGAGGAGATGTTGTAGGAATCACCAATGCTTTAGAGCGATATCAGGTATCATAGTGCTTTTACATAGTAATGATTGAATGCTGCTTTTCTGATTGTTCAGTAAGAACTCTAATTCTTTTGTCGTACTTGGTTGTACAGGAACTTGATCCGAATTGAAATTATGACCATTTCAATATGGTCATAATTTGTAGTCTCCTTTTGCTTTGAATAATCAGTATAGAGAGCATCATATGATCTTACAACTAATATTTTCAATGCTTCATCATGATATTTGGATATCTAGCCAAATGCGATACAGACACATCGGATCTTGCAAAATCTCAAACTAATTGGGAAAAATTTAACTTGAGCCAAAACTTATTACATGCTTATTTTATCTATCCAAGGAAAAAATAACAGCATGTGGTGTATTTAGATTATAAGTACAGCTTGAAGGTCTTCATGAAATTTGACGTCAACCCATGCTTTTAATGTCTAACATAAATGATGACAATCAATGCGATGCATTATAAGGTACACCTGCATCTAAGACGTGTTTGGAGTTGTTCTGTAGAAATGAGTCAATAATGAACAGCTACATATTAGATGGACCTATTTAAGACTACCCTTTCGGAATAGCAAAGTAATGATCATTCACTATCATACCTTTCTTATTGTTTTATGGCAGATAAATACAAGAGTTGCTTTCTACTACAGAATTACAAATATTCTTCTGAATAAAATGATACATGAGTATAAGTCCAAGCAGCCTATAAGTCCAAGCAGCTACATGAGTTGCTTTCTACTATCTATTCATGAGTTGCTTTCTACTATCTATAAAATGATACATGAGTTGCTTTCTACTATCTATTCATGCGAAAACCCTGGTTAGGAACTATTCCTCTCCATGACTTTTCATTGGCAAAAATGGAGTGGTGTATATATGTATACCACTACTAGCTAACGAAGAAAATGTTCACTGCTATATAAGCATTATCAAATTCTAATTAGTCCACATTATCAAATCCCAACCCATTCTCAAATCGCAAAATACCCCTAAATCACAGATTATTTCGCACAAAATCCCAAACAATTTCATTAAAAAATAAAAAAATTATTAAAAGTCGAAAATAATCATACCGAAGATAAGAGAGGGTTTGAGAGCTAGAGAGAGGGGGAGAACGATGGCGTACGGCGGAGGATCACGGTAGAGGAGCACGGTCGGGGAGGCGCACAGCGGAGGAGACGAGCGATAGGGTTTGAGAGAGGAAACGAGGAAGAGATTTGGAGATTTGGGTAGCGGCGGCGCTAAGAAACCAGCGAAGAGATTTGGAGATTTGGAGATTTGGAGAGGAGACGAGGAGATTTGGAGGAGGCGCGAGGGATTTGGAGAGAAGAAACTTCGCGCGAGGGATTTGGAGGAGGCGCGAGGGTTTTGGAAGAAATGGGATAATTGGAGGAGGCGATTTTGTTAAAGAAAAAAATTAAAAAAAAAACTACGGTAATCAGGAGATTAAAGGGTAATTAGATACCTTCCCCGGCGCTTTGTATACAACGCCGGGGAATATAACGATAACCCCGGCGGTTATCATAAAGCGCCGGTGAATAAAATTTTTTATTTTTTTAATTAATTCATCCCCGGCGTTTAATTAAAGCGCCGGGATAAAAACGTCCTTGTAGGGTAATTCATTTGTAGTGGCAGAAAGAAAATAGAGAGACAGGATAGAGCTGCAATGCAGTATGGTGAGTTGGAAAGAGACGTTGCACTATGGTGAGATCGATGGAAGCGATGTTCATGGAAAGAGAATCTAGTTCTCATGTTCAGCTAAGCAAATATCCCTAAACTGAGCATCACCACTCAGCAGTCATAAGTGTGAGCCCTGCAGATTGGTGGGGTTCAAGATTCTGACGTGCATTTTGGGATGGTTCTACAGAACTTACAACGTACGAAAATTTATTGGATCCTATATTCCTATATGTTAAGGGGGAAAATTTGTGCCCCCCCCAAACTAGGAAAAGCAGCGGAAGACACGTCACTCACTCATAGCAACAACAGAGGAAGCCAAGCAATTAAGCAAATGCTGTGAGTTTCTCTTTATAAAAGTAAATATTTTTTTTAAAAAATAAAAATAAAAATCTTCTCTGTGTAACATTTTACACACTTTCCATCATTTTCCATAGATAGATAATATTAATAGGTCCTTGCCTTTAAATATAAATTATAAATTAACAAAAATCTTTGAAAAAATTAATACAATCCTTCTTCACATCATTCAATTATGACCTATTTTAAACATATTTTAAAGATTATTTCATTAATATTCAGTTCATTAATATGCCTTATTTGCAGTGATATTCAGTTCATTTGCACTTAAGTTGGTAACTTATTTGCACTGATTAAGGTATGAACAATGAAAATAAATATGTACAGTAATGCAAACAATGAGACATTGCATACAAAATACAGTTTCAAAGTTGTGCAGATAATTTACTTTCAGCATAAATGATCTAGAGAAAATGAGAGATGCAATGTGAAGAAGCTAATATTCTTTTATCTAATCTATTAGAAAAATTTTATTTTTTATTTTTGATTTTTTAAACAACCAAAAACAGAAGGTTAGTCTATTCGTGATTGTTTTTTGAAATAATCTATTCATAATGGTTATGAATTGAAAATGACCAAATCCGGATTTTTATCTTAGATTTAGTACTCTGAAATGGAGATCTTAGTACACAAGATGCTTTCCATCTTGGATAAGATACTTTCGCAGCTTGTGCCTTTGTTTTCCTGAACATTGATGATTCCTTCACAAGTCAATCGCTCATCCTGACACTTAGATTCCACCTAGCCACTCATTCTTTTCCCCCCAACTTGGCTTCCAATCCAAAATTGATCCTTAGTTGATATCAATTTCCGTCTAGATGGTATAGCCAAATTGTATTGAATAGCCATAGATGTATAGATATGTAGGTTTCTGATGAACTATATGTAGACGGGACAGTAGGCTTCACCAACATCTCCATTACTTTCCTCATGAATTTGATTGTAGTTCCGATCTGATGACATGCCTTTTGTTGCTGTTTATTTTGGTGTGAGAGCAAACAGATAGTGAGTTTATATTTAAAGGAAATTACTAAAGATCTAACATTTGATCGTCGTTGTTAAAAATTAGTTAGAGCTCCCGAAAGTAGATATGGATTGTTGATTGAACACCGTGATCTGAATCCAGTGGTTCCTGACGTGACCGATGGACCTGCAAAAAGCCTGAAACACAGGGGGTAGCCCCGGCGATAGACCCTCCGACGCTCAAGTCAGAACTAGAGAGAAAGGAAGAGAGAAATTGCCAATTTATTGATTATCTTCTGACTGGGGGGGGGGTATTTGTAGGCCTGAGAAACAGTTTATGAGATTGATATGAATTCTTTATCTCCTGTTTGAATTTACTCTTTGCACCCAGCAAGTTTGTAGAAGCAGTCCTAAGAGACGGAGTTGAACATTTGAACTTGCTGTTTGCGCCTAATAAGTTTTGTAGAGTTAACTCTGAGACAGAGTTGGACGTAGAACTCAATGTTTAATCCCAACAAGTTTGTAGAGACAACTATGAGACAGAATTATTCGTAGAGTTTGCATTTGATCCCGACAAGTTTGGAGAGACAACTTCGAGACAGAGTTAGAAGTAGAGCTTATTATTTGCTCCCAGCAAGTTTGTAGAGACAACTCTAAGACGGGTTGGACGTGTGAACTTGTTGTTTGCACCCAGCAAGTTTGAAGAGACAACTATAAGACAGAGTTGGTCGTAGAGCTTGCCGTTTGATCCCGACAAGTTTATAGGGATAACTCTGAGAGAGAGTTGAACGTTGAACCTACAATTCGCACCCGGCAAATAAGTAGCGGCAACTCTAAGACGAAGTTTATGTATAGCTTGTTGTTTGTGCCCAACAAACTTGTAGAAGCAACTCTTTGACGAAGTTGAAAGTTTGAACTTGTCGTTTGTGCCCAGCAATTTTGGAGATACAACTCTGAGACGGGGTTGGTCGTAGAGCATGTTGTTTGATCCCAGCAAATTTGGAGAGACAAATTCGGGATGGAGGTGAACGTAGAGCTTGTTGTTTGAACCCAGCAAGTTTAGAGAAACAACTCTGAGAAGAAGTTGGGTGTTTAAACTTGTTGTTTTCCCAGCAAGTTTGTAGAGGCAGTCCTAGGACGAAGCTGATGTTGAACATGCTGTTTACGCCCAACAAGTTTGGGAAGATAACTCTGAGACGGACTTGGTCGTAGAGCTTGTTGTTTGATCCCAGCAAATTTGGAGAGACAACTCTGAGACAGAGTTGGACGTTTGAGCTCGCAGTTTGATCCCAACAAGTTTTGTAGAGACAACTTTGGGTTGGCGTTGGATGCCGATGTAATGCCCCGAATTCCAAATAAGACTAAATTCGAGATTTCACAGGATCTTTACTTCACTTCATACAATTTTACAAGGAAAATTAAAATTTTTCTCAATAATACATCAGAGTTTGAATACATCTTTGATTTACACAGCGGGAGAATGAAAGGTTACAACATTGAAGAATACAACTTATACATCTCTTAACAATTAATAAATCAACAGCATCGAAATCAACTTCATATCTCTTTGACAGTCCCATTTTCCTGCATATAAAACTGTGGGCACGTCAGTTGATTACAACCGACAAAAATTATACACGGCTATCCTCTCTATGCCGGAAATAGTATAACGATCTCAATACTTTACCAAAACACAAACTTGAATGAAATAAAGTGTAGAAATGTGACTACGCTAAACATGTATGTCATGCCTTAATGCCTAATACACACATTTCATGCTAGGATGACACTAATGCACACTTGCTCGGATTCTATGCATCCCATACTACATAGGTCCGAGGGCAAACGCCTACGTACTCCATAATAAAGGGCTCGATACCTCGCCATGATAACTACCCAATAATAAAACAAGATTTAGATCATTCCACGAATATGGGTCCCAGCCCGACAGCTATTCTAACGGTTCCCTCATCGTGCGAATCATCCTGCAAGTGCTCCCCTAGCCCCGGTATACGTATATACATTGGAGACGGCAAACTATCCACCCGACTTTACCAAGTCGCGAATTTAAATATAAAAACCCGTCTCCTACAGAGCAACCTCAGTCCGTCCACTGGGTCTATAGTCATGGAGATCCACCGCTGACTATATAGAGGCAACCCACTTACGTTTGCCCAAGTTTACTACATCTTCACTTATGTGCCTAGTTATTTTAGTTCAAGACATGAATGTGTTATCATTCCTAGAATCAGTTTTACCTCCTACCGGACTTGTTCACAAAAATACGAGATCGCCCCACGGTAATATCTCGAAATTATATCTCAAAATCTTTCTTTCAATATTGTCGGTAACCGAGGTCTTACTAGTTCTTAATCATAAACTTTCATGTACAAGAAACATGAAACACATACCCTTTAATAAACATGTCTTAAACCTAGATAATTTCATCTTTCAACTTATTCACAAATGATTCAATGTCACATTTTAACATTCATTCATAATTCATTCATTCACAATCTTTGAAAACAATAATTCTTTTCATGAACATAAATTCATCACTTAAAGTCTTTTAAGCACATATAATAAATCATAACCACATCAATCCTTTCTTTAAACAAGAAAAATAAGAGTATAGTCTCTTCATGGAATGACCACGTCACACGCATCATTTAATTCTTCTTTTAAAATAAATACTCATACTTTTTAATAAGTTAAAATCTTAAGTCAAAACTCATCTTCTATATCAAATTCTCCTTTTAACTTCTCACTTTTACTTGAAAAATTGCACAACTATTTTTGATAACTTCTATTTCATTTTATAATAATTCTAGAATTTTTTTTCAATTTTTAATTCTCACAAAATTACTTCAAAATCATAAAAGAAACAAATTTTATCAAAAGTGGCCTAATGGGTTTCGAACCCAGGACCATATGGAGGGTCGAACAATCAAGCGACCCTGGAACACCGAGCACCTAATGAAATTCCTAGAAGAGCAGAAGTAGGGTTTTCTGTTCGGATGATGTAAATAACGGTTTTTGTAAACTTTCCTTTGTAAAAGACCATTAGCGCCTCTCTCTATGTGTATGAAAAGGATCCTTTTTTTGTTAAAACTTCAAGCATCACGATGGGTCCGACCCTACCTCGAGCGAAGGGGTTGCCTTCTCAAACTGCGGCACCGAAGCCCCCACTCTGGTGTCGGACCCCCAAGGCCTTGGCAGTTCCGACCCGGCACTGATCAAAAAAGCCTCTACCTCACATTCGATCAAAACACAATTGGCCAGAGCGAAGAAAGGAAAGAAAATCCCTTATTCATACTCACTTATTACTTTAAAAAAAACAAAGACCGTTACATGACCACTCCACTCAGCTGAAAAGAAAGAAATTAATGACTAAGGGACCTCTTAGGGCCCCTCAGGCTCAACAAAGGGCAATTCCACTCCGACCGATCGGCTAGGAGCCCTCTCCTTGTCGCAACGGCCCTTAGGTTCAGCCAAAGTTGACACGCCGGCCACGGAGCTCTGGGCATCAACCGGCCGGGTGGGCTCCAGTAGCAGCAACGCCGCAGGGACCCCCTCCGTTCGACGCCCTCCCGTGGAGGATCCCGTCCTCATCCCAGACATGCCCAGCATCGTCTTATAGCGGTGTATCTCCATTTCCTTCTCCACTATAATGTCACGAAGGAGCCTCTCAGACGAGGGCCGCTGCACCGACGCGCTTGACATAGTGTACCCGAGACCAGCGCTGCCGAGGTCTCGATCCACCATTGCCCTCTTCAGCCGGGTCGCCTCCGCGCTCAGGGCCTCGGACTTATCCCGATAATAGTTAAAGGCAGCATCCTGATCACGAGCCCCCTCTCGATAACGGACCAACGTGGACTCCAGGACCCTGATTTTACTCCGGAGCCACGCGACGTCGGAGCGACGAGGATCCGCTTCGGGAAGGAGGGTCGTCGCCTAAAAGGAAACCAACCACCACTCAAAACACTTCAACAAAATGGTCCAGAAAAATCTGGGGTCAAAACACTTGGCCGACCAAAAAATCCTTTTTTATAAATAAAATTCCTCATACAAAAATGCGGTGGCCAGTCCGCGGTTGGCAAATACAATAGAGAAGAAGGGGAAAACAAAGACCAGAGATACAAACAACCTAATTTCCCACCTCAACGTCGACCACAGGCGGATCGGTGGCCGACCCGTCGACCTTTCCCTCATGCTCATCCCCTTCAGGAGTCTTCGGCGGCGGCTCGACAACCATGTCGTAATCAAAGTCGGTCAGGTCGAGGGTCGGGTAGAAGTGCCTCACGTGACTGAGGGCCTTCTCATAGACCTCGTTCTGGGCCGGAATTACGAGATCCTGGGCCTCCGTCGTCATCACCTCCTTCTCCTTGGCAAACTTCTTCCTCAAGGCTCCCACCTTCTTGGCCCATTCGGTATCCTTGGCCTCGAGCTCGACCTTCAGCTGCTGCTCCCTCTTGTGCGAGCCCTCGAGCTCGACCTTCATCTCCTTCATCTCCTGCTGGAACTTGTCCGCCCGTTCCTGATCCTACTCCACGGCCTTCTCGTAATGCCTCTTCACTTGGGCCGCCTCCAGACAAACCTGTGACAACCAGAAACCGTTCAAGGCTCGCTCCATAAAAGGCTACAAGGAAAGGGGTCGGCCGACTTACCAGCACGATCGCCTGCGACAGGCGCATGAAAGACTCCCCCACAGTCTCGTCGCTCATACTTTGACGATCCCGTGGGGTCGCCAACTTCTCCACCACCTCGATGGCATTGGGCCCGTGGGTTAAGCTGTCCCCTCCCCGAATCGACCAATCCGGCGCCCATGGCCGCGGCGCCTCCTCACCTAAAATCTCCCCGGCACCAGCTCGGGGCGGAAGGACCTTCCCCTTACCACGATCAGCCATCTTGGCCGGACCAGGGCTCAGCAGAGTAACCACCTCCTTGCCCACGTCCAGGCACGCCTTTTTCGACCTCGGTTCGACAGGGGCCTCGGAGACGGCCTGGGAAGACTCCCTCGTCCTCTTTGCTTTTCCCTCCTCCTCGGCCTTCTGCTTCTTCAGAGCGAGCCTCCTAGCCTTGATCGATTCTGGGTCCATACCTACAAGAAGACCCATTAAGGACAATGAGCGCAAAAGAACATCAAAGCAAGAAAAATGAAACGACTACATACTAGACTCGGTCGGGCTTAGTCCGACGCTGGCCAGGTGACCCTCCGTCACCTTCGGCCAACTGATGTTGTTTCCCCGACGAAGGCGCTCGATGTATCCCCACTCCTCGGTGGACAGATCCTTCTGCCGCGGTGCCTTGAAGTTCGGCTTATAGAAATTCCAGTGGGTGGGGATGTCCCAAGACCCCGTACTCCGAATCACGAAGTACTTCCTCTTCCATTCCTTGATCGAGTCCGGATGGCCGTGGACTACCTTCCCCCGGCCTCGAGGAGAAAGGTAGAAAATCCCCTCAGACTCCCCCCGACGAGCTGATCCCCAGCATCGCACGAAATACGTTCAGCCGAAGCGGCACCTTCCTCTCCTCACAGAGCAGCACGAAGCACACCATCTGCTTCCACGAGTTCGGTCCGTACTGCATCAGGGCGAGAGACGCCCAATTGAGTACCTCCCGGACGAATGGATGGATCGGTAGCCTCAGCCCCGAGCCGAACGCATCTGCTGGGAAGATGCAATACCACTCCGGCAGTGGGTCGGTGGGACGAAAGGTCGGGCTCGGCACCATCAGCTCATACCCGAACCCGATGTGGAAGGACGACTGAATGACCTTTAGATCGCCCGCCTCCAGAATCAACGGCAACGCGTCCATCCTTATCTTCTTCCGACTCGGCGATGAAGGCTGCACCTCGTACAGGACTTTGTCGGAGAGGTCGTCCGGATACTGCCTAATCAACATCGGCCGTGCCGGCGACCCTGTCACTATATTGCGAACAGAAGCCGTCTCGCTCAGACTGCCAGGCCTCGTCAACTTCCCTCTCAGCTTCCTCTTCTTCTTGGCCCTCTCCGGCGAAGGGGTGGCCATGGGCTCGAGGATGGTCGCCGTAGAAGAGGAGCCCGCACCTCGGCTCCGTCTCCGAACCGTGGATTTTCTCCCACTATCACTACCCTCCTCCTTCGACGCCAAATCCCATACCTCCACTTCGTCTGAACTGTCACTCTCTTCCTCCTCAGAGTCACTGTTCTGCACCACGAACGGTTTCCTGGCGCGAAGGGGCTTCACATCATGCACCCTAGTGTCCTCTTCCCAAGACGTCGAGTCGGAGAGCACTGCATCTGGGTGACCTTCCCCCCTCGAGGTTGAAGTCGAGGAGCCGGACTGAGCCCTGTACATGTTAAAGAAGTAAAGCTACGACTAACCTGGTGGCCTCGGAAAGATGAGCGGGTGCAGCTGGTTGGAAAAGGAGAGCGTCGAAGAGCTTTCTTTTCTTCTTCTAAAGAAAAAAGCGAAAGAGATGGTGAGACAGAATGGAAGAGAGGGGGTATTTATAGAGGTGGGGGAGACTCCTCGATTCTTGCGCTAACTGTTCCTAGATCTGCGTGAAACGGCCCCTAGAAAATCGCGCCACTCCTCCTAGAAACCCGTGCCAGTGACGTCACCAAGTTGAGCGGTTGGCAACCCTTCAGTTCCCGTCCAACTGGCTCCAGCCTCGGCCCCTTGGCACAACTACTAGAAAAGTTTTCTGTTTAAAGATTTAAGGCGCTCGCCTCGGGCAAGCGCCCCGGGCTCCGGGACTCGGTCAGTTCCCCTCTCACCCGCGAGCAACTCGGGACTTGCGGCCTCGGAAGCCGAAACCCCGAACTGTTTGAGGGTGGGAGGGAGACCACCTTCCCCGGGCCCTCGGCCTGGGACCCTTCCAGCAACGGTGTACGAGCCTCCTAGGCATAGAAATCAGATCGGCCCGCCCCCCCAACCTTGTCCCCTTAGGGCAGACAGCCCTCAAAAACTGTCTACCCTAAGGAAGACAGGGATCGCAGGAGAGCCATCCATCCGAGGCTCCCTATCCAGCAAGTCCAGAGGTCGGTCGTGCTCCTCCCGTCTCGATCTCTTTTGGGTAAACAACCCTCACGGCCATGTACCCAAAAGAAGACCGAGACGACAGGGTAACCACCAATCTGGGGCTCCCCAGAGTTAAAAATTTTCAGATATCAGGCGTCTGCCCAAGGCAGACACCTCTGACGGCCGAAAAGCCACCACTGACGTGATCAAAAAGGCAGTGGGGGAGTGGGGTATTTATAGCCTCCCCCAAGCCTGCCATCATGACCCCGGGGAAGCCAAACGACGGAAGCCCAACCGTCACGCCGCCTTCTGCTTAGGGAACCGAAGTGTCGCACACTGATCAGGTGACATCATTAAGACACCTGGAAAGTTGTGACGCTGCGCGAATCCCGGAACACCATTAATGCTCACCATCAGCCCTGTCGGCCCGTAAACCCTCGCCAGTCTGAGGATTAGGCCAAACACCAGAGCCTCTTTCTCACAAAAGCACAACGGCTCGCCATCGGCCCTGCCGGCCCGTACACCCTCGCCAGTCCGAGGATTAGGCCAAATACCAGGGCCGCTTTCTTACGAAAGCACAACGGCTTGCCATCGGCCCTGCCGGCCCGTACACTCTCGCCAGTCCGAGGATATGGCCAAACCCCAGGGCCGCTTTCTCACCCAACATCGACACTGGTCCCAAGGACCTCCTAAAAATCTCTCCCGCTTTTTCTCCACGACCAAAACTACTCCTCCACGGCTACCTTCCGCATCCCTACAGGAGTGGGGGGCTTATGAGGTGGGATAAAAATGACTCGGGATCAAGCCAAGGCCCGAGGTTGCCTCCCCTCAAAGGCATGTCATCCCGGCCCCGAGCCTCTATGGTGTCGGGACCGAGCCGACAAATCAAACCCCCATGAACTTTACTGCCTCATCCCGGCGACCCATGCCCACCTTCGGCCTCCAAACCTATACGGCCCCACGGGCCTCCCGTCAACCTAGTACGAGATAAAAATGACCTGGCATTGCCTGGGCCATCCGATTCTCTTAGACGCACAGGAACCGCACGATTCGCCACGTCAGCCCCAAAACCGCCTACGATTTTGCCATGTCAGCCCTAAACTGCCCGGGGTGCTACCACGTCTGCCCTAAACCCCCTGGGCCTCCTGCCACGTCAGGCCCACGGGCTTTCGGATCCAGACCCGGCCCCCAAACGGGTCCAAACCCGGTTGGGTTTCTCTATAAATACAAGGCCCTCTCCCACCTTTAAAGGTAATGAATATTTCACCAACTAGAACCCTAGTTTACTGTTACTCTCTCACAGCAAACTAACTAGATCGTCGGAGGGTCTGCCACCGGGACCAACCCCGGTGTTTCTAGACCGTCTGCAAGGACCCGAGGCGGAGCATCAGGATCCGAGCCGATCCTCCAGTGCCGAGCCGAAACTCTGGTGTACCGTCCAGCACCGCATCCTTCCACCAATACAAATCGAGTAGGAACTCACACCTGGTGCATCCACACACCCCCCCAGAAATAAACCGCATCAATACACATATTGATAACATATAATTATCATCTTATATACTATATATACTATATATATCATACACTATATATTATACGTCATATACTATAAAAATTTGTTTAATTAAAATCTATAATATTTCATGCACAAATAAAATAAATGGGCACACATTTTATGAAATTCATTTCGAGAAAGGATACGCTTAAATGCGCGCATCGAAACAAACACGTGAATCGCACGTAAAATATCAAAAATACGAAATTCGGTTTTATCAACGGAAAATATTAGAGATAATGAAAATACAATAAGAAAAATATCTTTATTAATTTTATATATTTCACGACGCAATTGCTACGCACGTAGAAGACACGTGCATTATACGTATAATAATACTTTAATCACAATAAGGGAAATGCATAGATAGTCGGAAATCAAAATGTGTAATAAAAATACGTTACAAATATTACTACTAACGGTACAAAAATATACGTGCATAACACGAGAGGGCAAAATTGTCATTTTCAATTTTGCGGGGTGTTACAGCCGAGCCTATTACATGGAGGTAAAGGGTTGTTGGAATGACTCGAGCTAAAAGCAGTGTGTTAAACTCGTTGTTTGGAGTTAACGAGTTGTTGACGGAGCTCAAGCGAAGTGCAGGGCATTGGACTCGTTGTATGGACCTAACGAGTTGTTGAAGGAGCTCAAGTGGTGAGCTAGACAATGAACTCGTTGCTTGGAGAGAATTAGCTGTTGACAGAGCTCGAGCAAAGAGCAGGACATTGAACTCGTTGTATGGAGTTAACGAGTTTTTAACGGAGCTCGTGTGTAGTGCAAGATGTTGAACTCGGCGTATGGAGTAAACGAATTGTTGACGGAGCTCGAGGGAAGTGCAAGAAACTAAACTCATTGTATGGAGTCAACGAGTTGTTGATGGAGCTCATGTAAAGAGCAAGGCGTCGAACTTATTATTTGCATTCATCAAGTTGCTGATGAAGCTTGAGTGGAGAACAAGGGGTTGAACTCATTGTTTGGAAAGTTGATGATGGAGCTCGAGCAATGAGTAAGGCATCGAACTCATTGTTAGAGTCAATGGGTTGTTGGTGAAACTTGAGCGGTGAGCAAGGCATCGAACTCATTGTTTGGAGTCAACAAGTTGTTGATAAAGCTCAAGCGGAGAGCTGAGCGTTGAACTTTTTGTTTTAAGACAACGAGTTACTGATGGAGCTCGAGTGGTGAGAAAGGTGTTGAACTCGTTGTTTGGAGTCAACGGGTTGTTGATGAAGCTCGAGCAAAGAGCGAGGAGCCGGACTCATTGTCTGCAGTCAAAGACTTGTTGATGGAAACCGTGTGAAAAGCAAGATGGTGAACTTGTTGTTTGGAGTCAATGAGTTGTTTGTTCAAAATGCAAAGGTTTATGACCAATGCATCGCAGTAAGGTATTCGGACACCTTCTAAGTCCTTGTCGAAGAAAGATATGGGGACCCCGATGCTCTTGGCAGACATGATGTTATGTAATGCCCCGCCCTAATTCAGTGATTTTCTAACAACTGCCCACCACATGCTTGCCTCATAAAAGGTGCTATAGCTGATTGGTGACCTCTAATCCTAGGCAATTATATATATAGACAATTAATCACAATCACTCTTAATATGGGACAATTTCAATCAACCCTCCGCTGTATTATCTCCTGGGCGGGCCCAACTGACATTTGTAACACCCCGGTCCGAAACAGCGATTTTTCTAACAAACGTGGTGCCCCGAAACAGCGATTTTTCTAACCACTGCCCACCACAGGCTTGCCTCATAAAATGTGCTATAACTGATTGGTGACCTCTAATCTCAGGCAATTATATATATATATAGACAATTAATCTCAATTCTTCCCGATATGGGACAAACAATTCCCATATCTCTCTCTCTCTCTCTCTCTCTCTCTCTCTCTCTCTCTCCGTGTTACGTCAGCCTCACACAGCACGTGCAGGCACAGCGGAAAACCCCTCAGCGAGCCCCACTGCTAGCATTGGTATAAATACCCGAAACCCTGATCCGACTTGGACCCAGCATTGGACCGGAACCGACCCGGCCTATCCGGGTCTGGGTCCGGGTCCTAAAATGGGACGCGTTGCACTTTCGGGTCCGGGTCCGGGTACGCTCAAAAGAGACCCGACCCGGACCCGGACCCAGACTCGTAAAAAAAACCCAAAAATCAACATAAAAATAAATATTATATCCTCATCCCTCCTCTCCTTCCTCTTCAATTCTAAATCTTCCTCTTCCAAACACAAAACACATGCATTTTTCTTCTCTCCTCTATTCTAAATCCTCCACTCGCTGGCTCTGCTCGCCGCACACACTCCCGCTCCTACCCGAACGGGTAGGAATATTTTAATAGGACCCGGACCCAGAACCAAACCCGGTCCTCACGAGTCCGGGTTTGGGTCCAATTTTTAGACGCGTAGGTGACCGGGTCCGGGTAGTGAAGGACCCGACCTGACCCGACCCGATACAAATGCTACCCACTGCCCACGTCACCAGAGGCATAGGCCCTCCGCCTCTCTTCTCAACCAGGTGGGCCCCACGTGACAGCTGCCACGTCAACAGGAAGCATCGTTGCTTTTCCCGTGGGCCCCTCTCATCCATTCATTAATTCATATACCAACCCCCCTATATAACCTCTATAGGGCAAGCCACCAATTATATATATATATATATATATATATATATATATATATATATATATATATATATATATATATATATATTCTTAACACGGGGTGTTACATGTTATGTACTGAGTTGACTTCCGTTACAAATGCTTTGCGGGAGGAATTGGAATCACCCCCCATCGCGCCTCTATGAATAGAGTGAATAATGGTCATGTGTTCTGAGTCTAATGATTCAGATGACTTCTCTTGATGCTTATTAGCCCCCCGTGCGTGAGGGGTTTCGGCGTTGTTGTTTTGTTGGAAAAATTGAGAGAGATGGCTCTGACGAATCAGGCATTCAAGTTCTTCTTTGAGGGATCGGTAGTTGTCAATGGTATATCCATGGTCTTTATAAACTGCGCATAACTTGTTCACTTCTTTTTCTAGCTGTGGACATCTTGCGGGGGGGATTTCTAAAATACTTAGGTTGAGGGGAGTAAACTTGTCGAAGCGTGGTGCTGAAGGAGGACTGCATTGACCTGCGTCGTACTTTCAAAACTTCATGGGTCCTTCCTCACTTGCATTCTTTCGTTTGTTCCCAGAAGGTGAATCGTTGCCTTGAGGATAAAGCGCTTTCTCGACTCTGATGTACTTATCACTCCTTTCCAAGAGCCTTGTGAAATCTTTAAGAGGCTTCTTACCGAGGGAGGCCTTCAAGTCATTATGAGTGATATTATGGAGGAAGGCGGCAACCGCAACTAATGAGTGTAGAGAAGATATGGGTCTTGCTTCAGTAGTGAAGCGCTTGACAAAGTCTTTCAGCAGTTCTCCGTCTCTTTGCTTCAATTCCAACATGGAAGCACCTATTTTTTCAGCCTTGCGGCTAGTAACAAAGTGCTTTACGAAGAGCTCCTCGAGCTGGTCGAATGAGAATATTAACTCTAAAGTGAGGCGGGAGTACCATGCCCTTACCGATCATTTCAAAGTTGCGAGGAATGTTCAACACATGAGCACATCAGTGGCATTGTAGACCATCATGAGAGTTATAAAACTCTCAATATGGTCAGCCGAGTCTGATTAACCGTCGTATGACTCGAATTGAAGAGCTCTGAAGTTCTTCAGAATGGGTGCATGAAGGATGGATTTTCTGAAAGGATGTCAACTGGGCGGTAAACCCTGCTCAAGCGTTTCTTATCGTTCTTTATCTGTTCCAGATGATCTTCTACTTCTTGGATGCGGCGAAGGACTTGGTCTTCCTACCTATTGGATCTAGTTGAGTCGCGGGATTCTTCTCTTGATGGAGTAGAGTGGCGGCTCCATGAGCGTTGACTCTAATCATGAGTACCTTGGATAGCTTGGAGGATGTCATGCTTGAAGTTTTCTAATTCGGCCCTTGTGACTGGGGTCTCTTGCTCTTTGTGTCTCTCAAGATGCGTTCGACTCTCACGAGTCAGGCTTTTTTCTGCAGTGCAGCCTCTGTGAGATGAGGAGTATCTTGATCTCGGCCTTCGGGGAGAGTTGCTTCTCTGGTTCACTTGTCGTTCTGAGCGGGAGGCCTCAATTCGGATGCGCCTCTCATCCAAATAGGTTCGTAGATCGATTTCTTGTTGTATGGCATTGATGATTTGGCGGATATCTCTTGACCCCCAAGGACCTCGCGAGGCCATTGAATCAGGGGAAACATTATGGACTGAGATACGGCAGTGTAGAGGGTGTTGTTGATGACAACTTTGTCGGGGCCCCCCCGATGCCTCTTCATGACGGCTTGCGGTCGTTGTTCTCTCACTTAGTCTTGGTCGCATGACGGGAGAATTCAAAATTTCTCACAACAAGTTCTGATCTATGAAGTAAATTTTTGTTGTTTCCCACAAACGACACCAATTTATTGTTGCTTATTTTTGGTGTGAGGGCAAACCAATAGTGAATTTATATTTGACGGAAACTACAAAAGATCTGACCTTTGATCATCGCAGTAAAAAAGTAGTTAGAGCTACCGATAGTAGATCTGGATCATTGATTGAACAATGTGATCTGAATCCGACGGTTGCGGACACGGCCGATGGGCCTGCAAAAAGACTGAAATACCGAAGGTGGTCCCGGTAACAGATTCTCCGACGCTCAAGTCAGAACCAAAGAAAAAAAGAGAGTTTGAGAGAGAAATTATCAATTTATTGATTACCTCCTGACTCAGGATGGAGGCGGGTATTTATAGGTCTGAGAAACAGTTTAGGAGGTTGATATGAATTCATTAGATTGATATGAATAACTTATCTCATGTTGATTCTTCCCCTTAAGAGATAAAACTCTCTTGTCCGGGGATACAAGATTTGACTTACAGTCCTCATGGGTTGGGTGTCTCTCCTAACGAGCCTACTTGCTTTTAATGGGCATGAAAGCGGTCCATGTCTTGTAGATAAGCCTAAAAAAGATCCGGACATGTTAAAGAGGCCTGTTATGGTTTATCTACCTGTAGGAGTCAGGCTCTGTGCCGAAATCGTACGGTCCTGCGATTTTCACCATTATCACCTTTAGCTTTAGCAAAATATTGCAGGTCCAAAAAGAGGAGTAATTAAAGAAGGGAACAGGTTCAGTAGTATACCTATGAGTCAAACCCGCACTTTTGAAATTAAACATGGGCGTAGTTTAAAAGCAAATCGTCGGGTCTTAGAAATAATATATTTTATCTTTTTTTAGAGAAAAAAATAAGACAGTTTATCAACTATTCCAGTCTAGAATCCAGACGCAAACCGAACCTATAAACCTAGATTTTCTGTCTAACAAAGCATCCAAATCAGGTAGAGTACATGAAAGAAACAATCAGAATGGCCTAGGTAACGATCCTTGTCATGACATGTCCAGCTAATTTTCAACTATAAATAATGCACAATTTTAGAAAACTTTAGGTTGCAAACCAAGTTTTTCCTTAGGTTGCAATCAGATGAGAATGCAAAAGTGTGTGTATATATATACACACATATACCAAAAGGAAATTTAATATTTATGTGGAGAAAAATTGTAAATGGTGATCCGTATACGTTATATAATTTCATGTCCGGATTCCATGTTAGTAACTACTTATAACCAAAACCTTACACGTCTGGAGAACCAAAGGGAGAGGAGGGCTTCCTTGTATAACTCTATCATTGAATGTAGATTATATATATATATATTTATGATGTTTTTCCATTGCAAACATAAATATAGGGTTTGCAATTTACAAATCACTTCACCTGTCATTGATAATGACGGAATAAGGCAAAACATAAAATTTTGTCTTATGCCTTAACCCGTTATATATATATATATATATATATATATATATATATGGAAGTCTTCCGTTGTGCACTACCTATGGTGCACACATCGTGTGCACTCGGCCTTCCCGCCTTAGTATCGACGATCCGAACCGTCCATATTGATCTACACATCTAAATTAGTCTAAATATATAAAACCAAATCATTTAAAATTCATTTGCCCATCCATTGAAGTGTTACAAAATTGTATGGCTGAAAATCATTATTTTTTATAGTCACTTGATGAATGGGCAAATGAATTTCAAATGATTTGATTTTATATATTTAGACTAATTTAGATGTGTAGATCAATGTGAACGGTTCGGATGGTCGATACGAAGGCGGGAAGACCGAGTGCACACGGAGGGGTGGTGAACAATGGAATATATATATATATATATATATATATAGAGAGAGAGAGAGAGAGAGAGAGAGAGAGAGAGAGAGAGAGGTGACCTGAGATTCTGAGGTGGTGAATGAAGCCCTGGAACTAGGGCTGCAAACGAATCGAGCTATTCGGCTCGAGCTCGGTCAAAGCTCGGCTCGAACCGAGCTCAAACTCAAAACCGAGCTCGTTTCGTAAACGAGTCAAGCTCGAGCTTGATTTTTTTTTTTTTGGGCTAAGCTCGCGAGCTATTCGGGTCGAATATGGTCAAAGCTCGGTCAAAGCTCGGCTGGAGCCGAGCTCGAGCTCAAAATTGAGCTCGTTTAGTAAACGAGCCGAGCTCGAGCCTGAAGGTATTCGGCTCGGCTCGGCTCAATTGCAGCCCTACCTGGAGCACAGAAGCAGAATATTTTGACTTTTGTCTAGTCTGCGCATGGAGGGGTCTGATGGGTTGTTTTTGCAACAATAATGGACATAATAAAGTTACTGAACCGTATATTTGGTAAACATTTCACACATTTTAGCACCGTCAATGGCTCTGTACAAATAAAACTGCTAGAGACTCTCCATTAGAAGCAGGTGGTGGTGGTGGTGGTGGTGGGGTGAAGTTTGAATTCTTGACACAAATAGATGTTAATTAGTAGGCCAACAGTTGGTCAGAGGGGGGAAGCATAAACTATATGCTGATAAATGTATGATTATGTTTCTACAAACGGTATAGACGATTCTGATACTTACAATGGACGGGTGATCTATTACTGCCAAAAGCGGCAAAGATGAACACACAAACAGTTTCGAATAGGCACGAAAGAAAATAATGAAGGAAAAGAAACTAAACTTTAACCTAGATGTAGCAATTAGCTTGTTCAGTTCAAACTTTGGACCTAACCATGACATCAGATGTGAAGAAATTATGATAGCATATTACTTGTATATTTTAATGAACTATGGTTGTACGTCTTTGGTTCCAGGGAAAGAGAATTAGACAAAAGAAAATTACTGTCAAAATATTTTTAAAATAGTATAGTTTCTAACATAGAGCCCTACTTATCGCTTCAGATTATTGTCTTTATTTGAGTAAAACTGAATGAAAGAAAGAAAGAAAGAAAGAAAGTTACCTGCAGAGTACTCTAGATCCTGTGGCTTTCATCACAGTTCCTGAGATGAGCCCTCTGTTAGTAAACTTTATCTTGCATTGATTAGCAAACAAATACAAAACAGACAACTAGATTATACGTACGATGAAAATATTATTGCTGCACGAAAACATATAATACAGTAAAAGAAATTCCAGTGTATAAAGATGAAAATCTTAATCAACTCACCAATTATGAAAAGACGTACGTACTTCATTATCCAAAACCAGACCATATTCTTCTCATTTGTTAATCTTGTTGCTCACAAGTTGTTCAAAAATTTATCCACTATTGACTAACATCAACTGGTAGTATACAATCTCCTAGTTGAACATGAAGAAGACTGAGTATATGGTGTGTTAGTATTACAGTAATAGCAATGCAAAATCCTTTATCCAAAAAATTTCCAATTTAAATTTCTGACTCAAACTAAATAGGACTAGCCACCACGCCCAACAACCGTGATCAAAATTCCCGACAAGCTATGTCAATAGGTGCATCCAAGCCCAGCTGAACATCACCCATCACCTCCATCACACCTCTTAGATGGTGGAGAAATCCATAATTGGCCCAAACTCGAACCGAGCTTTAATTAATTCTAAATAGTTCGAATGGGCACACCCGAGATGGAACCTTCAGCAGAACAGAAATGTAGGAGAGAATCTATTGAACGGTAGTTAGCGCTTTATCACAGGGTTCGTTTAATCATGTAGCTCTGAAATGTAAAACAACAGCACTACTATCAAAATTCATGCATCCAATCATCACACTCTTGACAACTTATTCTTCCTATAACCTGATAGAGCTGAGGCTTAATGGTTTTGTTAATTGTAGACTGTCCAATTCCCGGGGACTTAAGGCCCGCAATTTCAACCCCGATTTTTTGTACTATATATATGTATGTCATTATTATTTTGGGATTGGGAACTCTCCAGTTTACAGGGTGGGTTCTCTTTTTTGACGGAAAATGAGTCTTATGGCCCATTTGTTGGGATACATGAACATCATACTCTCTCTATAATCTTTTGGTAGAATATTTTGTTAAAAATCTTATTAATGGAAGGCGGGGGGAAATTTTAACCCACCGTTTGTGATTTAAAAACAAAAAAAGATAAGAAAAGGATGGTGTTTCTCTGTTCTCAATTCAAACATGTGTTTCTCCTGCACCCCACTTCTCCTCCCTCTCTCTCCCGCCTGGGATAAAGCCGGCTTGGCCCGCCACCATCCAGATAACGTGAAATCGGCCCCAGACGATTCCCACAATCATGTGAAGACGGACCCACCAGACCGCGACGAGCATCCTTGGCACAGCTCAGGAATTGCTCTAAAAAAGGGAAGGGACCAGGGCCTGTAATTGGAAGTAAAAGCTAGCCTTCCCCCGAAACAAAATAACACTAAAATTTTGGTCGCGCGATTCCGTTCCACTGTATAACTTTTTTTTCCCTAAATATGTTGGGGTTGGCAAATGGCAATGCATTAGAAAGAGGGTCAAAAGTTTTGTATATGAAAGGAACTCAAACTAAATAGGACTAGCCACCACGCCCAACAACCGTGATCAAAATTCCCGACAAGCTATGTCAATAGGTGCATCCAAGCCCAGCTGAACATCACTCATCACCTCCATCACATCTCTTAGATGGTGGAAAATCCATAATTGGCCCAAACTCGAACCGAGCTTTAATTAATTCTAAAAAGTTTAAATGGGCACACCCGAGATGGAACCTTCAGCAGAACAGAAATGTAGGAGAGAATCTATTGAGCGGTAGTTAGCGCTTTATCACAGGGTTCGTTTAATCATGTAGCTCTGAAATGTAAAACAACAGCACTACTATCAAAATTCATGCATCCAATCATCACGCTCTTGACAACTTATTCTTCCTATAACCTGATGAGTAATGCTAGAGCCACTACCAATTTCACTACATTTCTCTTCACTACCTTAGGTGGCACACTCCAATAGGTAGGGGATGATAGAGTAGGTGGGAGAACTCACCAATTGGAGTATGCCACCTAAGGTAGGGAAGGAAATGGTAGTGGCTAAAGCATTACTCATAACCTATAGAGCTGAGGCTTAATGGTTTTGTTAATTGTAGACTGTTCAATTCCCGGGGACTTAAGGCCCGCAATTTCAACCCCGATTTTTTGTACTACCCACCCTCTTTTTTTTTTTTTATACGGAGAATTAGTCTCATGGCCCATTTGTTGGGATGTATGAACATTATACTCTCTCTATAATCTTTTGGTTGAATATTTCATTAAAAATCTCTACCACTATAATGGGAGAAGGCCTTTGTCCATAACCCAACCCGTGCAGCGCACGTGCAGGTAAATTTTTTCTTTTACCCTTTTCATTCTCAAAATTTCCTCCACGTGCACAGGACGTGTATAATACTAGTCTTATTAATGGAAGGCGGGGGAAAATTTTAACCCACCGGTTGTGATTTAAAAACAAAAAAAATAAGAAAAGGAAGGTGTTTCTCTGTTCTCAATTCAAACATGTGTTTCTCCTGCACCCCACTTCTCCTCCCTCTCTCTCCCGCCTGGGATAAGGCCGGCTCGGCCCGCCACCATCCAGATAACGTGAAATCGGCCCCAGACGATTCCCAGAATCATGTGAAGACGGACCCACCAGACCGCGACGAGCATCCTTGGCACAGCTTAGGAATTGCTCTCAAAAAGGTAAGGGACCAGGGCCTGTAATTGGAAGTAAAAGCTAGCCTTCCCCCGAAACAAAATAACACTAAAATTTTGGTCGCGCGATTCCGTTCCACTGTATAACTTTTTTTTCCCTAAATATGTTGGGGTTGGCAAATGGCAATGCATTAGAAAGAGGGTCAAAAGTTTTGTATATGAAAGGAACTCTTTGCTTTTAACTAACACCTTTCTTCCTCAAAAACATTAAGCTAAAAATAAATAAAAAAGCAAGAGAAGCAAGTAAAATTTTTTAAAAAAAAGTCTCGTAAATCCTTCCATTTCCATCCTACTACTACTAGTAGTCAGTCCTCACACGGATTCTCACCCCAAACTAAAAGGGGATTGGTTGACCATGTATGCGGCCACCACCGCCCACAATCCCCACACAACTCTCCCTCTCTCCCTCTTTAAAACCTCCCTAGTTCCTTCCCTTTCCTATTTCATCTCCTCCTCTCTCGCTCTTTTCCAAACCTTCAAACTTGTCATTCTTACAAAAATATAGAAGAATATTCATCGATCCCCTTCGATCGACAACATGATAACATCCCCTAAAAACCTGTTTAAGCTCTCCATATTTCTTCTACTCGGTAGTGTCGCCATGTACTCCTCAAACATCGACATGCCATCATCATCACCATCATCTCTCAATACTCTAACCCTCGATGGCCATTTTAGCTTCCACGATGTTCTCAATGCTGCCAAAGACTTTGGCAATAGATACCAGTTCCTTCCTTGTGCAGTACTCCACCCCAAATCAGTCTCTGATATTGTCTCCACAGTAAGGCATGTCTTCCAAATGGGGCCAACCTCCAAGCTCACCGTCGCTGCTAGAGGTCATGGGCATTCCCTCCAGGGTCAAGCTCAAGCCTTGGAAGGCATCGTAATCCGGATGGAATCACTTCCGGAGCCAGAAACACGTGTTGTTGTTCATGTCGACGAAGGGTTGTTCCCCGCGGCCCCTTACATAGAAGCATCAGGTGGGGCACTGTGGATAAATGTTTTAAAAGAAAGCCTCAAGTATGGACTTGCACCCAAATCGTGGACCGACTATCTTCATCTGACAGTTGGTGGCACGCTTTCCAATGCCGGAGTCAGTGGTCAGGCATTCCGGCATGGCCCACAGATCAGCAATGTCCAACAGTTGGAAGTAGTTACAGGTTTTTTTCTCCCCGGCCATCTTATAAATATTAATTTATAATGTTCGAAAAAGAAAATTTAAACAAAAAAAATTTATGCATTAATTACATTCGATTAATCTATTCTGGATTTGATGTTTGCATGCAGGAAAAGGTGAGGTGGTTAACTGCTCCGAAACAGAGAATGATGACCTATTCTTTGGCGTTCTCGGAGGACTTGGACAGTTTGGAATCATCACTAAAGCTAGAATTTTACTTGAACCAGCACCAGAAATGGTAATACACATGCAGGAACCCTTTTTTTTTTTACTTCCTCATGAAGCACAAGTGTTGTCAAGTTAAACTCAACAGCTTAGTAAATTATGGTGCAGGTGAGGTGGGTCAGAGTTTTGTACTCGGATTTGGCAAGCTTTACAGAGGACCAGGAGATGCTCATATCTTTGGAGAAAACTTTTGACTACATTGAGGGGTTTGTTATAATTAACCGCACGGGAATTCTTAACAGCTGGAGATCTTCCTTCAGCCCACAAAATCCAGTTCAGGCCAGCCAGTTTCACTCTGATGGGAAAATTCTCTTTTGCCTTGAAATGACCAAAAACTTCAATCCAGATGATGCTGAGTTGGCAAACCAGGTACATGTCCTTCACGTGGATAATGTGTCTTAGATGACTTTCAACGAAAATGGGAACATATATGATCTCTCCAGTCCTCCAAACTCAAAATTTGGGTAGTCGACATGTAGAAATAAAAATTTGGGGTTGTAGTTATAGTTATAGCCGTTGAACCTCATATATGAGTTTTTATATATGTAAAAAAAGTGACAGGCCGTAGAATATTTTTCGTCATGTTTATTTTTTTAATTTAAAAAAATTACGAACGGGGGATCAAATACCGTCCGACATTAAAAAATATATATATAAAAAGGCACGGACAGGAGATCAAATCCCGTTCGACATTAAATTTTTTTTTAAAAAGTCACTGACGAGAGACCAAATTCCGTCCGTTTTTTTTTCATCTCTCGTCCGATACAATTTAGGAAAAAAAAGCTTGAACCGACGAAATTTCATCTTTCGTGAGCTGTACTTTTCAAATTTTTATTTCTCTTCCCAAATATGGTATCAAAAATTCAAATTTTGTGTATTTAGCCAACGCCCGTGGGACCTTTTTTGGTCAGATTTTGCAAAAATTGGATTTATAGCAGATCGACTACTACAAGATGCTCTAATTAAATGAATTTTTACAGGAAGTTGATGAGCTTTTATCTCGGCTTAGATACATACCATCAACACTATTCCAATCTGAGGTCACATACCTTGAGTTCTTAGATAGAGTGCATGTCTCCGAAGTGCAGCTACGATCGAAAGGACTGTGGGAGGTTCCACATCCTTGGCTAAATCTTCTTATTCCGGGCAGTAAAATCCATGACTTTGCTGATGAGGTTTTTGGGAAAATTCTTACTGATTGCAGCAGTGGACCTATACTGATATACCCAGTAAACAAATCCAAGTAAATAATGTTAAACTTCTCAGACTGTTCATCACATATTACTCAGTTTCATAATTCATAATCCCAAGTCTTAACTGCAGGTGGGATAATAGAACATCGGTGGTACTTCCGGATGAAGATGTCTTCTACTTGGTGGCTCTCCTTTCATCGGCGCCATATTCATCAGGACACGACAGTCTACATCGTGCATTAAGCCAGAACAGAAAAATTCTAGAATTTTGTGAAACTGCACAAATTGGAATGAAGCAGTACTTGCCTCACTACAATACTCAGGAACGGTGGAAACAGCATTTTGGATCCAGATGGGAGGTATTTCTTCGGAGAAAACAAGCATATGATCCTCTGGCGATTCTTGCACCTGGGCAGAGAATTTTCAAAAAAGCAGTACTCTCCTCATGAAAGTTGTTCTTTTGCAGAGTTAATAGTTAGAGTTTATTGTAAAATTGAAGGAAAGAAAAATGAAATACTAGAAATTATTGTTTATTGCTTCATTCATGTTCTTTGCAGCATAAAGAAAAAATAGAATAGGCAGGGGCTAGGAAAAGAATTTGGGAGTATTAAAAATTCAGAGTTAAACCACACATCTCGGATTATAATTGCAGGTAGACAAACAACCAATTATAAAATCCATCATGGTGGTAAAACTGAAAATATAGTGGACAGAAAGAGTAAGAACAAAAAAATGGGAAGAGCGGAGACTTCGAACCAGAGGTTGTTGGATACTTGGAAGATCTCGCCAAGGTGGAGATTGTAGGATAATGGCTCGATTCTGGTTCGTATCTACAGCGATCGAAAGTTCCAGTACATCAGTCGACTGGGTTGGAGGATCAGGCGACTGTCCAGAGAGGAGTTTTCAAAGGCTAAGGATACAGCAGTAGTCAGTCGACTGCATGTGGGTTCAGTCGACTGTCCCGAAGTATTTATCAGTCGACTGGTAAGATGATCAGTCGACTGTAGGCGGGTTTTTAATCCAGAATAGGCCCATTTCGAAAGGCCCAATAGTTTCCCTATAAATACAACCCGTTAGGGTTTTGTAAGGAGTGACGAAAATTAGAGACCTCTATTCGGTTTTGTAGCCGTCATCTCTTGTAAGGGTTTGTTTTCGCCCATTGGTGATTATTTGAAGAAGAAGAGAACCCCAACCGCCCCGTGGATGTAGGCACTTGTTTGCCGAACCACATTAAATCTGTGTGTCCTTGTGTTTGCTTGTTTTTCTGTTTTCTCGCTGTTTCTCTCGTTTGATTGTTGGTTGTTTGATTTGTATTCCGCACAACAAGTGGTATCAGAGCTTTCGGTTCGACCTAGAGGGAGATGGCGAGTGATGCGGATGCAAACAAGGATGTTGTGGGATCGAGTTCATCCAGAACAACGATTCACAACGCAAAATTTGAAGTTGAGAAATTTGATGGAACAAACAATTTCGGGATGTGGCAGTGTGAGGTGTTGGATGTTCTTGTTCAACAAGAACAAGATGTTGCTTTGGAGGTAGAAAAACCAAAGAATATGTCCGATGTAGATTGGAAGAAGTTGAATCGAGTTGCGTGTGGGACTATTCGGCTCTTTATTGCAAAGGCTCAGAAGTATGATTTGATGAGGGATACCATTGCTGCGGTGTTGTGGAAGAAACTCGAAGACAAATACATGAGGAAAAGTTTGGAGAATCGGCTGTATTTGAAGAAGAGGCTTTTTCGCTTCACCTATACTGAAGGTATGTCTATGAACGCTCATGTTGAATCATTTAATAAATTATTGGCTGATTTGTTAAATTTGGATGAGCAAATTAAAGATGAAGATAAAGCCCTAATTCTGTTGAATTCATTACCTGAAAGTTATGATCATTTAGCAACAACATTAATATATGGAAAGGATACTGTGAAATATGAAGATGTTGCAAATGCTCTGTGGAATAATGAAACTAGGAGAAGGGATAAAATGGTTGATAGAGAAACTTCTGAGGCATTGATTGTAAGGGGCAAAACTGAGACCAGATCTGAGACCAAATCTGGGAAAAAGGGAAACAAATCTCGTTCCAAATCGAGAGGAGTTTCAAAGGACAGAAAGATACCAGCCAAAGATGAATGTGCTTTCTGTCATGAAAGGGGGCATTGGAAAAAGGATTGTCCTAAGCTACGAAATAAGGAAAATTCGACTGCAAATGTGATTGTTGATAATGTAGATAGTGATGATGTTTTTTCTTATGCACTTGCAACTAGTCCCTCACTTTATCAAGAAGTATGGTTTCTTGATACAGCAGCATCCTATCATATGTCTTGGAGAAAGGAGTGGTTTACTTCTTTAGAGTATATGGATGGTGGGGTAGTTTTGATGGGAAATGATGCACCTTGTAAGAAGGTAGGAATCGGGAAGATTGAATTGCTAATGCACGATGGTCTTATTAGGGAGCTTTCAGATGTATGGTATGTTCCAGATTTGAAAAAGAATTTGATTTCACTTGGTGCTTTAGAGGCCAGTGGATTGAAATTTGCTAGTGAAGGTGGCATTCTGAAGGTGACTAACGGAGCACTTGTGGTGATGAAAGGGCAAAGGAAAAGGAACTTGTTTTTCTTGTAGGGAAAAACATATTTGGGTCAGGCTGCCAGTGTAACTGAAAAGCCTAAACAGGTTGTTCCCGACTCTACTAGGTTGTGGCATATGCCACTCGGGCATGCAGGAGAAAAGGCCTTGCAGGGACTTGTGAAGCAAGGGTTGCTTAAAGATGCTAAAGGGTGCAAGTTGGAATTTTGTGAACATTGTGTTTTGGGTAAGCAAACTAGGGTGAAATTTGGTACAGCTGTACATCAGACAAAGGGTATCCTCGATTATGTGCACACAGATGTTTGGGGCCCTACTCAGACACCTTCTATGAGTGGTAGACACTGGTTTGTTACATTTGTTGATGACTACTCCAGACGAGTTTGGGTATATACCATGAAACACAAAGATGAAGTTTTGACATTGTTCACAAGTTGGAAGAAGAAAGTTGAAAATCAGACTGGAAGGAAGATTAAGGTTCTGAGGTCAGATAATGGAGGGGAATACAAGAACGATCCGTTTCTGAAATTGTGTGAAGATGAAGGGATCCAGAGGCACTTCACAGTTAGGAAGACTCCACAGCAAAATGGGGTTGCAGAAAGGATGAACAGAACCTTACTTGAGAAGGTGAGATGTATGCTAGCACAGTCTGGATTGAAGAAGACATTTTGGGCAGAAGCTGTTATATATGCAAGCCACATCGTCAACCGTTTACCATCAGCAGCACTTGAAGGCAAAACACCTATTGAGGTATGGAGTGGTAAACCTGCATCTGATTATAGTTTTTTGCATATATTTGGTTGTCCAGCTTATTTTCATGTAACTGAAACTAAACTTGATGCAAGAGCCAAAAAGGCTATATTTGTTGGTTTCAGTACTGGTGTCAAAGGTTACAGGTTGTGGTGTCCAGAACAGAAGAAGTTAGTAATCAGCAGGGATGTTACTTTTGATGAGATCAGCATGATCAGCTCGGGACAGTCGACTGGTGGACGAGAACAGTCGACTGGTGAGCAGCAGAAGAGTGGGACAGTTCTCCAACAGGTGAGCAGCAGAAGCTCGGGACAGTCGACTGGTGTAAAGGATCAGTCGACCGGTGATCTACTGCAGCAGAAGAATGGGAGAGTTCTCCAACAGGTGGAGTTAGAAAAGCTTTCAGTTGAAAATCCTGGCCAAAATGAAGATGATGTGGTTGATACTGAGGATGAGGAAGAAGTTCCTAACCCTCCCCAGCACGAAGAATCAATTGCAGCAAGAAGGCAAAGACGAGATATCAAACGACCATCTCGTTTTACAGATACAGTTGCATTTGCTCTTCCTATTGTTGATGATGAAGTTCCCTCCAACTTCAAAGAAGCTACTAGAGATCCTGAAAATGCAAATTGGAAAGTTGCTATGGATGAAGAGATGAACTCTCTTCATAAGAACAAGACTTGGGATCTAGTGCAATTGCCAAAGGGGAAGAAAGCTATCGGTTGCAAGTGGGTGTATACGAAGAAAGAAGGTCCAAAAGGCAGTGTTCGGTTCAAGGCTAGACTAGTTGCAAAGGGGTATGCTCAAAAGGAAGGTATTGACTATAATGAAGTGTTCTCTCCAGTTGTGAAGCATCCTTCTATTCGGATTTTGTTGGCATTGGTAGCACAGTTTGATCTTGAATTGACACAGATGGATGTGAAGACTGCGTTCTTACATGGGGATCTAGATGAAGAAATTTATATGTTGCAGCCAGATGGATTTAAGACAGCTGGGAAGGAAAATTGTGTTTGCAGGTTGAAGAAGTCTCTCTATGGGTTGAAGCAATCTCCAAGGCAGTGGTATTTGAGGTTTGATCAGTTTATGAAAGTGCAGGGATATTCCAGAAGTGAGTATGATCATTGTGTCTATTTCAGAAAATTGCAGGATGGTTCTTTCATATATCTGTTATTATATGTGGATGACATGTTGATTGCCTCTAGAAATGCTAAGGAGATTCAAAATTTGAAGAATCAGCTGAGTTCTGAATTCGAGATGAAGGATCTTGGTGAAGCCAAGAAGATACTTGGGATGGAGATAGCTAGAGACAGAGTAAAGGGCATAGTGAGTTTGACACAGAAGCAATATCTTTTGAAGGTGCTGAAACGGTTTGGTATAGATGAGAAAACTAAACCAGTCAGTACACCCTTAGCCACTCATTTTAGAATTAGTGCTTCTCAGTCTCCAAGTACAGATGAAGAGAGACAGTATATGGCTAATGTACCTTACACTAGTGTGGTTGGCAGTTTGATGTATGCCATGGTCTGTACTCGACCAGACATCTCTCAGGCGGTGAGTATGGTTAGTCGATATATGCATGATCCAGGCAGAGAGCATTGGCAAGCAGCTAAATGGATTTTGAGGTACATAAGTGGCACCACAGATGTGGGTTTGAAGTTTGAAAGGGATGACAATATTAGCAGGTTATTGGTGGGTTATGTTGATTCTGACTATGCAGGTGATCTAGATAAGAGGCGGTCTACTACAGGCTATTTGTTTACTATGGCTAGAGCACCTATAAGTTGGAGGTCCAATTTGCAGTCCATTGTAGCGTTGTCTACTACTGAGGCTGAATACATGGCAGTTGCTGAGGCCATGAAGGAAGCTATTTGGATTCATGGACTTTTGAAGAGCTTGGGAATTCATCGGGAGAAGGTGGAGGTACACTGTGACAGTCAGAGTGCTATTCATTTAGCGAAGAACCAAGTTCATCATTCGAGGACCAAACATATTGATGTCCGTTATCATTTTGTGCGTGATTTGATAAAGGATGGTGATATTCATTTGGTGAAGATTGGAACAGCTGATAATCCTACTGATATGTTGACCAAAGTTGTTGGGGCAGCCAAGTTCAAGCATTGCATGAACCTGGCTAATATTTTGCATGCTTGATGATTTGGCATGGGCGGTTGGAATGGTGCTTCGCTATTTGTTTGGTTAGTATGTGATATCATACTAAGGTGGAGTTTGGAATTTGTTACATTGGGTGATGAGCATTTGTTTTGGAGTATTTATTGGAGATTGCTCGGGCTACATGGAAGACCTCGCCAAGGTGGAGATTGTTGGATACTTGGAAGATCTCGCCAAGGTGGAGATTGTAGGATAATGGCTCGATTCTGGTTCGTATCTACAGCGATCGAAAGTTCCAGTACATCAGTCGACTGGGTTGAAGGATCAGGCGACTGTCCAGAGAGGAATTTTCAAAGGCTAAGGATACAGCAGTAGTCAGTCGACTGCATGTGGGTTCAGTCGACTGTCCCGAAGTATTTATCAGTCGACTGGTAAGATGATCAGTCGACTGTAGGCGGGTTTTTAATCCAGAATAGGCCCATTTCGAAAGGCCCAATAGTTTCCCTATAAATACAACCCGTTAGGGTTTTGTAAGGAGTGACGAAAATTAGAGACCTCTATTCGGTTTTGTAGCCGTCATCTCTTGTAAGGGTTTGTTTTCGCCCATTGGTGATTATTTGAAGAAGAAGAGAACCCCAACCGCCCCGTGGATGTAGGCACTTGTTTGCCGAACCACATTAAATCTGTGTGTCCTTGTGTTTGCTTGTTTTTCTGTTTTCTCGTTGTTTCTCTCGTTTGATTGTTGGTTGTTTGATTTGTATTCCGCACAACAGAGGTACCACAAGCACTGATCAACTATCGGAAAGAGAGAAAGGGAAGAGGACTACGAACTCCGGCAAGCTCGTCACTTTCGACAGGAAGCTAGGCACGGCGCAGCGGAGTCAAGGAAGGAGCATCTAGAGAAGAGGCTATCTCGAACGGTCCATGGAGGACGTTCGAGAGAGAGAACCAGGGCTAGAGAAGAAGAAGTCAGTGAGAGAGCTAGAGATAACAGTAAGAACAGAGTATCGCCTGGGAGGATCACTGTGAAGAAGACCTATGCTGAAGTCGCAAGACACCATCCTCACAACAACGTCGTCCGCACCAAACCACAGAGGTCTCCATCGCCAGAAAAAGAAATCAGGAAGACCAAAGAGGACGAAGAAGAGGAGTGGATTCTAGTGCGACCCAAGAAACTGAGAAAGGAGGATCGACCACAAAAGTCTTCGCACAGCACTTCCTCCGATTCTCCAAGGTCGGCGGCTGCTACTCAGTGCCATAAGTGCGCTCTACGGGGTCATACTATCCTAGAGTGTCCGAACCAATGGTTTTGTTACGCTTGTAGGCGCTACGAACACATCTCGACAGCCTGCGACAAAATCAAAATCACAGCTAAGTCACCCCCAACTCATACTCCAGCTGCGAAGCCCCCAATCAAGACCGACTCAAGACAGAGTAAAACTGAAGAAAGCGCAGTAGAAGGAAGAAAAGTGGTTAAAGCTATCATCACACCTACTCCTATCATGGCAGAGTTCGAACGACACTACTCTTCGTGTGTGATGATTAAAGAACAAAGTGGATGCCCCGCCACCGACGACATCGAAAAACTTCTGACGGAGAACACCAACAATTTGGGCGACTGGAAATGGCAAGTTCAACAATTGAATCACAACAACTTCTTTGCACATTGTAAAAACAATGAGAGGGTGAAAGAGGTTTTAGAGTTAAAGGGCTTGGAGGGTTATGGTAGACAGGAGTTCTACATTACTTTCTCGAGATGGTCACGAAAAGTCGGTGCTCTGAAACCAGAGTCACTCCCGTCGTATTGGATCTGATTGTTTAACCTTCCCTTCCATGTGTGGGTGAGATCAGCCTTCCAAAATATCATAAGAAGCTTTGGGTTCTTAATAGAAATAGACAAGAGTACTCTTCTTCATAATCGAAGGGACTTTGCGCGCATTAGAATTGGAGTAGAAGCTAAAGAGGCAATCCCATCGATGATCCAAGCGCAGTTCGACGGAGAGTACTACGAAGTGCTCGTCACAACGGAGAAGAAGAAAACGGTGTCGTTCGGCGGTGCAGAGGACAGGCAATCCAACTTAGAAACAGGGGACTCAAGAGAGCGTGAGGTTGAAGACGCACGAAGACCGTCAGATTTGACGAGATTGAATCAGAGCGCTTCATCAAAACAAAAAGCTCTTGAAGACTGTGAGCCATCAGATCGAAAGTTGGATAATCCAGATCGTCCATTTCAATTTTCGCACCAAGCGCACGTTCAGCAAAGCTATAAGACCAGACAAGGGAGGTACAACGAAACATGGACAGCTGTCAGCTATAGCTGACACGTAAACATCAACAGCAAAAAGAGACTTTTGAGGGCGATGGGTGCACTGTAAAGCCGCAGGAACGTCAAATCACCTCATCAAAGGGAGGGGGGGTTCTCAAAAGGGGCTCAGCGGAAACTAGGGATATGGCACTACTTTCAAAAGGTCAGAATCTCATTAATGAGATTAGCAGAGATGAATTTGATAGATCTGTTGTGCTAGCTGTTCAGCAAGCAATTTTGGGCCTTAGGGAGGTGGGCCAGTTGCAGGGAAAAAGCCCATGTATCGAAAATGACCTAGAACAGCGGCCCAATGCACACTTGAAGAAAACAGAAACTGTTAGTAACGAGAACAGGGCTCTAGTAGGCTTCGGCAACTTAAAAGATATTCATGATGGTAGCAGGGAAGGGGACCAGGATGGCCACGACAAGGATCTAATATCTAGTGATGGCAGAGGAGAAAGAATTGGAGCGCTAGACAGAGTAGGTGAGGACTCACACGTCTCGGAGATCGAGACTGACAAAGGGGAGAAACAAGTGTGGGATTTGGCTGGAGGAGAGAGCGCAAACAAGAGAACAGTCGAATGCAAGAGAAAGAATAAGATGCAACTAGAAAAATGAGGCAAATAGGGACCAAGTGAAGATGATCTGATTAGAGTGATGGCTAAGGCAAAGGAGCCGATATCAGCATGTGGAGGTACATCTAGTTGTAATATTTTGAATTATATTTCTGATGATACTTTTCTTTATTATGCTGGTTTACTCGGTCTAGCCATGGGCTCCAATGAAATAGAACACCGTCAAACGGTTAATTCCCTTAGAGGACATCTTGATGGGGTAGGACTCTTACAGGAGTAGAGGTCAAATAGAATAAGATGATAGAGGGGAGGGTAATATGTCTGTGTCCAATGTTATACATCTTCTGGAACGTTAAAGGTATGAGGCAGAGATCCCAGATTAGGTTAATTAACAAAACAATTGCTAAGTGTAGACCCTCAATCTGCGCCCTGTAAGAAACTAGAATAGAAAACCCGAAGGAAGAAGATTTTGATAGAATTAGCTCCCATAGAGGATTCCAGTGGAGATACAAATCGACCATAGGATATCCAGGAGGAATTACCGTAGGTATAGACTCAGCCATATTTGAAATTATTGCCGAGACCATTGGTACATTCACAGTCTCGGTTATACTGAGGCGTCAGAGTGATAATTGGGTGCAAGTGGTAACTACTGTCTATGGACCCTATGACTCTAGAAGACGTGGAGTTCTTTGGGAGAAACTAAGATCTATTAAGGAACGGTGGGCGGGCCCATGGGTGATAGGAGGAGACTTCAATATTACTAGATTTCAATTTGAGCATAGCGGAAGGAGAGCAAGTGGTAATGACAGAAACAATTTCAACAGCACCATTGACGATCTAGAACTCCTTGAGCTAAATCCGACGGACAGAAGATTCACTTGGACGAATATGCAGCGGAACCCAATCCTAGAAAGCTTGATAGGATTTTTGTTTCATCGAATTGGGAAGAGAAATTCCCTCTTGCATCTGTAAAATCGATCACTAGATTTACTTCGGACCACGTCCCATTATCACTACATTGCGGTGAAGGACAACGAAGCACGCCACCTCCATTTCGCTTTGAAAAAGCATGGACTCTGCATGATAACATTCGGAAGATCATTGAGGATTCCTGGAATGAGAACACATCTACAATAGATGCAATTGGGAAGTGGATCACGAAAACTAGGAGATTACGCAAAAGATTGAAGGAGTGGGCTAGACAAGAATTTGGCGACATCAAAAGAAAGATTGAAGAACTGGGGAAAAGAGTTCAGGAACTAGAAGAGGAAGAGGAGAGAAGATATTTAATGGGAAAGAAAGCAGAGGAGCTGACCAATAGCATATTACAAATACACCAGTACGCAGAAATGGAGGAACAATATAGGAGGCAACGTTCCAGGATACAATGGTTAAAGGAAGGGGATGCAAATACAAAGTTTTTCCACAAAATCGCCAACAGTAGAAGAAGGCAGAATCACATTACTGGAATTGGGGTGGGCAATAGATAGACCGAAGATGAGGGAGAGATCAGACGACACCTAGACGACAAGTTCAAAGATTTGGTGGGACGCAACAACTGATAGAGATGCAACTTACAACCTGAATTCTGGGATGGCACCAGAATAGAAGGAAGTGTGGGGATAGAAGGCCCATTCACAGAGGAAAAGGTGTTGCAGACAATCAAGGGGCTAGGACAGGACAAATCCCCGGGACCCGACGGTTTCCCTATCTTCTTTTATAAAATATACTGGAAAATCATCAAAAGCGACCACATGGAGATATTACAAGAGTTTCACGCCGAGACTGTAGACATCGACAAGCTGAATTATGCAAATGTAATTCTCATTCCCAAAAAGAAGGAAGCCAAGGGAAGCGAAGATTTCAGGCCTATTAGCCTCCTTAATAGTTCATTTAAGATCTTTACCAAGGTTTTAGCATCAAGGCTAGCCCCGCATCTTAATGATGTGGTGGGCGAATCACAGAGTAGGTTCATCAAAGGGAAGGACATTATGGATAGCATAGCTATAACACCCCGTAATTTTCAAAAGAGTATAATATATATATATATATATATATATATATATATATATATATATATTGGAAATGTGAAATGGCTGTTTGTATACATTGTATGCAGAATGGCATACTTGTAATAATATTGAAGTGGAATAGTGATAGGGGGACCACGGTAAATGAAATGCAAGATGGCTTGCTGTTGTCTTCAGTGCTGATGACGTCAGCACTTGGAAGATGGGCCCCACTCATGGGATTTGATAAAGAGAAGGATTTAGTAAGAATTTAGTCCCATATCGGGATTGCACATTAATAAAATAATATTAAAATATAATAGCCTATGATTAAGAGTCACCTAATCGGTTAACCACCTTTTGAGAGGCAGCCTGTGGTGCGCAGTTGTATTACATAGTATCTAATTTGTCTTCTAAATTGTATAAATTGTCCGAGCTCGGGGCAAGGGCATTACAAATGGTATCAGAGCCGAATTTCGACACCGAGTGTGGGTAAGAGTGGCCGAGATGTATGCCTGAGATGGAGCTAGCAGATGTACGGGTATACCTGAGAGGGAGCGAGGTGGTGGCCTAAAATAATGGACCACCCGTAGAATCGGGATACGGTGCAGCTAGCAGAATCAGGATACTCCACTCCATATCGGCTAGAAAGGAGATCCTGCACTAGATTGTGCATGCCCGTGCTCAGCGAGGACGCTGATTTTTGAAGGGGTGTATGTAATACCCCGTAATTTTCAAAAGAGTATAATATATATATAAATATATATTGAAAAGGTGAAATGGCTGTTTGTATACATTGTATGCAGAATGGCATACTTGTAATAATATTGAAGTGGAATAGTGATAGGGAGCCCACAGTGAATGAAATGCAAGATGACTTGCTGTTGTCTTCAGTGCTGATAACGTCAGCACTTGGAAGATGGGCCCCACTCACGGGATTTGGTAAAGAGAAGGATTTGTTAAGAATTTAGTCCCATATCGGGATTGCACATTAATAAAATAATATTAAAATATAATAGCCTATGATCAAGAGTCACTTAATCGGTTAACTACCTTTTGAGAGGCAGCCTGTGGTGGGCAGTTGTACTACATAGTATCTAATTTGTCTTCTAAATTGTATAAATTGTCTGAGCTTGGGGCAGGGGCGTTACAATAGCCTCGGCGCAAGAGTTAGTATATAGAGGAAACAAAGAGAACTCGGACGGATTACTACTGAAATTGGATTTCGAAAAAGCATATGACTCGGTGGAATGGGCTTGTGTGGAGGAGGTGCTACAGCTGAAAGGATTCGGAAACAAATGGACATCTTGGATCATGAAATGTGTCAAAGGTGGGAAGTCTTTCATTCATGTTAACGGGAAACCAGGAAGAGAAATTAGATGTCGGCGAGGACTTCGTTAGGGCGGTCCTCTATCTTCATTAATTTTTGCATTAGTGGCTGATAGCATAGCGGAAATGTTCAGGAGAGGTAGGGAGGAGCAAATTATTACGGGAGTCCGGGTTAAAGGTATACGGGACACAATATCGATTCTGCAATACACTAACGACACGATAATCTGTGGGAAGGCAAGTGAAGAAGAGATCTTAGCTATCAGCATCATTTTAAGGTGCATACAAGCATGGGCAGGCCTCAAAGTGAATCTAATCAAGAGCTGTGTAACACCACTAAGCGATAATTTATCCATTTCGATAAATCATATCAAAAGTCTGTTGGGTTGCAAGGCGGCTAATTACCCAATGACATATCTGGGCACGCCTATTAGACCAGAAGCACCGCGGAAGGAATACTGGTGCCCGTTAATAGAGAAGGTCGAAAGGAAACTCGCAGGATGGAAAAGACGCTCTCTTACACTAGGAGGGAGGATCACTTTGATCAACTCAGTTCTCAACAGTCTACCGCTATACTTAATGTCAATTTATGAACTCCCGAAATGGGTTATCAATAGGATCGACAAATGTAGAATAAGGTTCCTTTGGAAGGGAGCAAATGAAAACAACAAGGGGGTACCATATGATCAAATGGGAAAGGGTCTGTAAGAAAAAAGAATTCGGGGGGCTAGGAATAATCGATCTAAGAGACATGAATCGGGCGCAAATGAGAAAGTGGTGGTGGAAAATGACCAGGAG
The DNA here is from genome assembly GCA_017893485.1 of Hemerocallis citrina. Taxonomy (NCBI): domain Eukaryota; kingdom Viridiplantae; phylum Streptophyta; class Magnoliopsida; order Asparagales; family Asphodelaceae; genus Hemerocallis; species Hemerocallis citrina. Next base: position 287,752,511 of record CM030360.1, on the reverse strand, counting down.
AAGAAAAACCTGGTGGAGTAAATCTTTTGGCAGCTATCGGAGAAGAAAGAAATATAGATTTGGAGGAAGAAGCGCGTATGAAAATACATCTTATATGTGGAAAGGTGTGGCGAGAGTAGGGGAGATTTTCCACTCAAATACACTCTGTAAAGTCGGAAACAAAAAAGCCACATGATTTTGGAAAGATAAATGGTGTGGTTACAACTCACTAATAAGTCTGTTTCCGGAAGCAGCAAGAAGCATGACCTCTTTAGACTCGCTTGTCAATGACGTCTGGAGAAACGGAAATCTTAAACTAGAAGTGAGGGAGGAAGTGTCACGGGAAGGTATCAGACAAATACAGAAAATGAATTGCTACATTCGAAATGAGGGAAAATGGGTTGAAGGCACGGAAGATATCAGGATATGGACTTTGGAGACAAATGAATGTTTCTCGGTTGCATCCCTGTACACCATCCTGAACGATGGAGGATTAAGAAGCACTCACTGCAAAATGATATGGACATCACAAGTGCCCTTGAAAGTTAAAGCATTCCTGTGGTTGGTAGTGAATGATGTTGTACTCTCAAAAATCAATTTACATAAATGAGGTAAGTAGCTTCGGGTGGACTGCTCTAGATGCAATAATGGTGATGAAGACACGAATCACATATTCTTCAATTGTCATAGTGCTAAACTAGCATGGGATGTAGTTTGTCTAGGGTTTGGGTGTCCACAGAGACCATCCTCAATCTCTGAGGCTTTGGGATCTAGGGAGGGTAGGTAGCATAAAGAAAGAGGATGGGGTAGCTTGGAGCCTGTCAGTAGCTGCGGTAGTATGGTGCCTGTGGCTAGACCGAAATAACTTCTGTTTCCGCAACACCAATTATAGATTTCCAGTTCTTATGCACAATATTTTCGGTCTTATTTACATCTGGGCAGATTAAGCTAGCACTAGAAAGAGACTATGCATGGAGGAAGAATGATTGCTTGGAAGCGGCAGGAGCTAGGAGGCCTTCTTCTCGATCATGCTACTATCATTGGGATATGTATTTTACTTTTGATTGATGTTGCATTAGACGTATCTCCTTTTACTTTTGATGGATGTTGCAGTTTAGTTTTCATTGATTTTGCATTAGACTGATTAGAGGCGAGACGTCTCTCCTTTTGTAATCTTGTCTTAGCTGTAATTTGTTCTACCATGTTTTGTTAACAGATCATTAATGAAATGATGGTATGGCCATATTTATTCTAAAAATAAATAAAAAATCCATCATGGTTATTTAGATTGGTTGACGCATATGAATAAAGAAAACCATACAAAATATACTCGATTTCATAACAAACATAGAGGTCGGGATGCCAGTCAACGAGATAGAAGTGATTTCAATAGTACTATTAATAGCCTAGATCTTATGAAAGTTCATGTAATGGACAGAAGATTTACTTGGACCAATATGCAAGCTAATCCAACCCAAGCTAAACTAGATCAGATTATGGTGTCAACTGAGTTGGAGGAACTCTTCCCATTAGCTTACGTTAAGAGAACTGCTAGATACACATCTGATCACACCCCCCGATTTTAGAATGCGGGAAAAAATAATAGATTCGTTCCACGTCCTTTAGGTATTGAAAATGGACACTCAATGAGAATTTGAGGAGATCATAATTGAACAGTTTTGGAACTTACTGATCGACACGCAGGATGTTATCACTAAGTGGATCCTTAAGATTAGAAGGTTACACAAGCATTTAAAGATTTGGGCTAAAACAGAATATGGACAGAATAAGATGAAGAAAGTGAGTCTAAGAGAGAGGATTCAGGAATTAGAAAGGGTAAATAGCAAAAAAACACTCATGATCTATGAGACAAAAGCTTTAAACCCCAAAACTATTAGTCAAAGCGATAAACCCCACCAACTATGAATTGCAGTCAAAAATCATACGGAAACCCTAAAAACCTATGTGAAATGTCCAAATTGCCCTTATTTTTTACCGTTTCTCTTTTGCCTCCAAAAAATAAAAAAAGTCATTAAAAAACCCAAAAAATCCAAAAAAGATTCACACAAATCAAAATCAAAATCCATCTAACCATCATCAAAATCAAAATACATCAAAATCCAAATCCAAATTCAAATCGAAACAAAAATCCAAATCCAAATTCAAATCGAAACAAAAATCCAAATCTAAATCCAAATCAAATCAAACCAAGACTAAAATCTCTCTCTCTCTAAAATTCTAAATCAAAATCTATCAAACCATCATCATCTTCTTATTAAACCCATCAAACCATCTTATTAAATCCATCAAACCCATCAGGTTTTGATTTGGATTTTTTATTTTGATTTTGATTTTGATTTTGATGTTAATTTTGATTTTTTTATTTTTATTTTGATGAAGTCGAAGATGATGATGGTGGTGGAGGTCAGGGTTGACGGTGGTGAGAACGATGGTGGTGGAGGTCGGTGGTGGTTATGATGGCGGTGGAGTTCGGTGGTGGTGATGATGGTGGTGGTCGTCGGGGGTGTCGGGGCTGAAGAGAGAAAGGTGTGGAGATCGGGCTGTTGATTTTGGGGGAGAGAGACTGAAGAAAAAAAATTATTTTTTTAATGTTGTGTTATAAGGGGCAATTTGGACATTTCACATAGTTTTTTTAGGGTTTTCATATGGGTTTTGATGGCAATTCATAGTTAGGGGGGTTTATCGCATTGACCGATAGTTCAGGGAGTAAAAGGATTTTGCCTAATAGATCATGAGTTTGTTCGCCATTTACCCAATTAGAAATCATAGGGGAGAAAAAGGGATCTAGAAGGGGCATAATACGAAGAGTTGACAAATAAGAGAGCAACGCTATACCATATTGGTGAAATGGGAGAGCATTATTGGAGACAGAAATCGAGTATCCAATGACTTAAAGAAGGGGATGCAAGCACTACATTCTTTCATAAGACTGCTAACGGTAGGAGAAGACACAATCACATAGTTGGACCATTTATGGAAGATGTTTGGGCAACAAATAAAACTCAAATAAGGTCCCAAATTGACACAAGCTTTAAAGATTCGATGGGAAGTATGAATACACGAAGGTGTAATATGGACCTTTGACATGTGGAGTGACTCTAGAATTGAAGAAAGTGTCTGGAGAGGAGGTTCCTAGAGGAGGAGGTGCTGCACGCAATCAAGAATATGGGACAGGATAAGGCCCCTGGATCATATGGTTTTCCAATTTTCTTCTACAAACTGTTCTGGAGGATCATTAAGACTGACCTTCTAGAGATCTTTCTATCTTTTTACTATTGGGAGGGGGGATTCAGAGACTAAACTATGCAAATGTTATTCTGTTCCCCAAAAAGAAAGAGTTGTTGCGGGTAACAGATCTGAGACTGATTAGTCTTCTGAACTGCTCATTTAAAATTATTACTAAGGTACTGGCTGGCAGATTAGCTCCTCAGCTTTCCAATGTCATATGCAAATCACAGAGTGGATTTTTGAAAGGAAGAGATATTATGGATAGCACAGCTTATGCACATAAAATTGTGTTCCGAGGACATAAAGGCAACGTTGATGGTTTTCTATTGAAATGGACTTCAAAAGGGCATATGACTCGATTGATTTGGGACAATGTGGATGAATCCCTTTAGCTTAAAGGATTTGAAACAAAATGGAGAATGTAGATTAAGAGGTGCATTAGAGATGGAAAATCCTTTATTCTGGTAAATGACAAATATGAATGAGAGATTTGTTGTCATACATGGCTCAGACACGGGGATCCTCTCTCCCCACTACTCTTTACCTTGGTGCGGATGATTTCACGGTGATGAAGAAGAGATGTAGAGATGCAGAAATAATTAAAGACATCGCAGTTAGGGAAATACTGGAATCGGTCTCAATTTTACAATATGCGGATGGCACTCTTATGTTTGGTAAAGGCGGCATGGAAGAAATCATGGCGTTAAGAGTTATCTTGAGATGGTTTGAGACATGGTTCGGGTTAACCTTCAACCTACATAAATGTTGTGTGATTTCGTCAGGTGAGTTGCAATCTAATCCACGGTGACGTCATGTTTAGGATGTGAAAAAAGGGAGTTTCCCTTAAAGTACCTGGGTACTCTGATTAGCCCAGGGAATTAAGTCGGGAGGATTGGTTGCTGCTAGTGGAGAAAGTTGAGAAAAGACTTGTGGGCTGGAAAGGAAATTTTCTATCATTAGGCGGAAGAATCACGTTAATCAATTCAACTCTAAGTAGTTTCCCAATGTACTTAATGTAACCCCTGTTTCTTGTATTTGTACTTTCTGCTGTATTTCATTTTCCTGTACTCTTTCATCAAACCAAGATCTGTATTTGGTCCTGTTGTGCTGTCTAGATGATCTAAACTAGACACAAATTAAAAATCTCGCAAGTGTACGAATCGTTTGGAGAAGCGTAGCGGCAAGCAAGGGTCGATCCCACAGAGATTGTAGAAATTAACTTACTAATCAATAAAATAGAAAACAGAATCTTGAAGTGTTGATCTAAAAGTCTAAGGAAATGAAAGGATAAAAATCTAAATTAAATAGCATCACAAATTGAGTCACGAATGTCTATTAAAGTAGTTGGGTATTGATCTCCACCTGTAGTCAGTAATGCTAAGTTGTATACTACTCCAATTACTCATGTTTGTTCCTTTAAGGGCATGGTATCTACTCCTTAAAGTTATGTTTCCCTAGGTCAAGAATTAGGCATGGTATCTACTCTAATTCGTTTCTTCCCTTAAGTATTTAGCATGGTATCTACTAAGTTGCACTTAAAGAAAACATAAGAACAGTGGAAACGAACAACCACTTGAAGTTCTAGAAATTGGTATCAGATCTAGATCCCTCAAGTTGATTAAACCAAGAATCCCTAAAGATTCCCTTGTTACAAGATATGAACACGAGATACGGGTCGTCTCAATATGCTCAGATAACAGATTCAGATCTATACTGCACAAACTTATAATCTCATATTCGGACCAGTCGACTGCCCTTAGGGCTCTGATCAAGTTTGATTATTATAAATCTATACCAATTTACTCAGGTTTAATCAATAAGTAATATAGTAGTATTCAGAAGAATATAAGCATTACATAACTACGGTTTCAATCCACCCAACTATGAAAGTTAGTTCCACATAATAAAACTTTTATTGATTGACAAAATAGAGTTCATGACTACAATAGAAATAAAACTAAAGAGAAAGAATAGAAGAACGCTGATTTGTATGATGTTGCACTTCAGCCCAATCAGCAGTCGACTTGTTCTCCTCCTTTGATGCTGATGTCGATGGCCTTCCTGACCGATCAGAGATAGTCTAGCCTCCTGGTTGATATTTATAGAACACGGCTAGAGATTTAGGGTTTGCACTTTTTGCAGAGAAGTCCTCTTCTTTTCATTATTTATTTCCTTATTTTCATCTACGTTTTTATATCTTTCTCTTTTCTTCTTTTCTTCCTTATCTACTCACCACGTGCTCTTACTTTGATTGTTTGAGAAGTTGTTATTCGCAGAAAACACCTGGGTTTGGATAACTAAATTTTGATTCGGATTTGGATGAGGATGCATCTGTTCTTATCTTCTGACTCGCCGCATACCAGTCGACTTGTCTTCGAACCAGTCGACTGTATCGAGACATGTAGATTTCCTCATTGATCAGCCAAGTCGACTGGTGTTGGAGTAATTCGACTGTGCCGAGACATCTGCGTAAACTTGATTTCTCTGTCCAGTCGCCTGTGTTGGGAAACCAGTCGACTGATGCTCTGTAATATTCTGTGTATCATCCTTAAAATCCTGAATCTGCTTCGTTTCGCTGTTTTAGGCTGTTTCTTATGGAAAAGAGAAAATAAGAGTTAAATACCACATATAGAGCTTTTAAATGTCTAATTGCCTTAAGATTATTGCTCCTAAAAGTGAATAATATTTGGTTCATCAGGTCCCAGCTCTAATAAAAACAATTTCTTTTGTTTCGACTCAATTTTGTGCCAACATTTATTGCAATTGCATTATTCTTCTCAGCTCTGATTTGTTGTTCTTCATGGAGATTTGACTGTTTCATCTCGTCCAAATCATTTTTCCTAATTATGGTGAATTTTGTAACATCCTGAATTCCAAAATACAACTGAATTCGAAGTTCCACAGGATCTTTACACTTCTTTCGTACAATTTTACAAGGAAATTGAAACATTTCTTACAACAGAGTTACATTATATCTTTACATTATTACAGCAGAAGCAATTTCACAGTAATTACATGAAACAACATTTAAATCAATCTTTGAGCAGCATGTATACTTCAATTTGTCAAGCATCTTTACCCTGCATGTAAAACTGTGGGCGCATCAGTTCATTTACTGACGAAATATTATACACGGCCATCCTCTCTATGCTGAAAACAGTATAACGATTCTCAATACTTAGCAAACCACAAACTTGTTCACAGACAAAGCTAAAGGGACTATCCTATTGATGTTGTGTTGTGAATGTGCACTTAGTCCTTAATGCAGTTGTTATGTTATATGACACTATTGCGCACTTGTTCGGATTCTATGCATCCTATACTACATAGGTCCGAGGGTAAGCCCTTAGTCGTACTTCATCTTATAAGGTTCAATCCCTCACCATGACTTAAACTACTACGGTAACTACGGTAAGTATCCTAGATGTTCTATGATCTACGAGCCCATGTCCAGGCAGTCTGGAGGAGAATCCCACGCACTGATATGACGCATCAAGCAGGCAGACTATGGACAATTCAGCCTCCGCCATGGAACGATGGCACCACCGGCAGTCACCAAACACCCACAAGCGTTGCTGCCGGGACGATAATTCCGGAGTAGTGCTCAAGCCATGTCATTACGCATCAAGCAGGCAGTCTGTGAATCACCCTCACACCGCCAATCCGATGGCCCTCATACTCGTGTTTTTCTCTCACTTTCGTCACATCACCACTATGTATCTAAATCCTTAGTTTACTTGAATCATGAACAAAATTAATTCTCTAGAGTTAGCCTTTCCACTATACCGGTCTTAACCATTTATTCAATATGACTCAAACCTTGGTCTTTACATTTCAAATTTCGTTTTAATTTGTTTCTTTTCAATGCCGGTATGAGGCCTAGCTACACTCTAGTTCTCAATTTTAATTCACAATCACACAAAATTGAGCCTTTCAAACTCATAAGTTCTCTTTTCATGATTAACAATAATTTTTCCTTTTCATGTTCATAGCATTCATATTCATAAAACCTTTCATAATTCATCAGGATATACAATTTCATTCAAAGACAAATAAAGTTCACTTTTCTAATTTGTCACATTCAATCTTCATTCTTTCCATTATCAAATCTCTTTTTCAAACTCTTTCAAATAGTTTATTTATTTTTATCACGAGGCAATTTAAAATCTGAGAAATCAAAATAGTCTGGCCAGTCGGCGATTGAAGTATAGTCGGTTGACTGTTCAGCGAGGATTTAGAAGACTCAAAAATGTAAATAGTCGGAACAGTCGACTGTTAAGACTTGGCCAGTCGGCTGTACTGTAAAGATTTAAAAGCTCGAAAATAAAAGGATCAGGGCAGTCGACTGTTAACAAGATCAGTCGGCTGTTCTACGATGTTTTAAGACTTGAAAATAATTTGGATGGGGCAGTCGACTGTTAAACTTGTACGGTCGACTGTTCTGTGAGAATCACAACTCGAAGAACTAAATATTTAGGATAGTCGACTATCTACGCCTATTCTGTCGACTGCTCAGCAACACAAATCGAAAGTTGGAATCATTTCATCTTTCTTTTTGATTAACACACAAAAATTTGGTTTAGCTTACAATATGTTCATTTCCCCGAAAACTAACACACAACTTAGAATTTATTTAACATCAATCACAACATGCATAATTTACTAACTAATCTTAATAATATAAAGATTCTTACAATTAGTATTTTCCACATGAACACAACTTCTAAAATTTGCACTTTTCCCATAACCACAATTCTTCTACATGGATAAACATTTATTCTAATTTAGCATGCTAGATCAATATCGAAATATCACAACATCAATCATATCATTCAATCAAGTTCAACCATTCATTTCATGCAATTTCACTTGTGTTCCATTTTCATATTAATCATCGTATTATCAAAGAGCAATATTTTTACTTATTTATTCTTGCATGATTAGTACAAAACCTAGCATGGTATCTAGATTAGAAGTCATGAGAAACACCCACCTATTTGAAGAAACAAAGAAAGAACTCGTATAAATCTCCTTGAACAAAGAGCGATCATTCTCCTCCTAGATCGAGCCGCAATTTGCCTTCGCCTCCTTGTGCTTGATGGAACTCGAGCACTCCTTCTTCCTGTCGATTTGGCCGGCCTCCAAAGATGCACACACACTAGCACACCTCAATCTTTCTCTAACTCACAATCTTTTACTCTCTAGTATAGGTCTCTCTTATAAAAAAAAGTTGCAAGAGTAACTTAGGAAAAGGGGGGGGGGGGGGTATTTATACAAGATTTTAGGTGGATTGAACGGCTATGATTAGATCAACTAGTTAGAGATTAAGAGCAAGGATTAGTTTGAAAGTTGCCATAACCACCCATGAATGAGTTAACTACCTCACCACTACTCCCATCTCTCCCTCTCTCTTGATTCCATCCGGCCACTCCTAAGGGTGGGTTTTGCACACTGTCGTGCATGCACGTGCAAGTGCAAAGCAAACTAGCACCCCTACAAAATTTTGTTCATGCATTTATAGTTAATTGTTTATTTAATTAGTCTACCACACAAGTTCGGTTAATTAAAAGAGAATTTAAACTAAATGGGCTTACTATTGAGCCAAAAGACCATGGGATCAAATAATTAAAATAATTTATTAATACAGTGGGCTAAAAGACAATTTTGGGCTTTAGATTTCAATTAGGCTTTAAAAATAAATAATTTTTTGAAAAATTAAGGGAGAACAAATACTATAAAAATATTTTATACGAAAAATTATACAAATGAAATCATACGTGCAAAACACGTAAAATCACAAAAATATCTCATAGATGAAAACTAGGGTGTTACAAATTTGGACTCATTCTCCTTTTGGATCCTACTCAAACCCACTATCCAATAACCCACAACCCGCAACCCTACTATAAAACCCTAACCTAATTAACCCTAATCCTAAACCTATACTGTGCTAACCTAATCACAACAGCCGCCTACCATTACCTCCCCCGTCTCCTTCTTCCTCTGCTCTCAATCGAAAACCCAATTTCGAGCTCCGACCCATCACCTCACCGCCTCACCATCGTCCCCTTGCGCCGCTCTCACCCCCATCCCTGTTGTGCTCATCCCTGCCTATCCACCATCGTCTTCCTCGCCTCTCCTCACTCTCGAACCAATCAACCCAACTTTGCCATCACCATTACCCATCACCACTCGCCGCCACTGCATCGCCCTCACCCTCTCCGTTCACCCCACATCCACCACAGGCCCTCTGTCCTCTTCGTCGTCATCCAAGCCCCGAGTGCACCACGTCGCCCATTTCCCCTGTTTTGGAAGCGAAAATAGAGCATTCAAGCGCCACTACCTCCGACGATGCCGTCGCTTCCCGGTCGCAGTGTCGTCGTCGACGTCGTCCCAGGCTACCAGTCATCGCCTCCGTCGCCCACAGTCGTCGCCGCTGTCGCTCTCCCTCTTTCTGTCGCTGAAGAAGTAGGAGGGATGGGGGGTTACTTTGAATCTCGACCTTCAGATCTCTTCAAGATCAGATCCAGTCTGACCATCACATCTGATCGGATCTCAGCCCTCCATCACCAGATCTGATCAGATCCGATCTGAGCCGTCCATTTGTCCGATCTTGATCGCCATCAAGACCCGTGTCGGGATCTGTTCCCGTTATTCCTCCGTCGGATTCATCGTCTATACCCCAAGGCAAGTATCTCTTGTACAAATTTATTATTCTAGTACAAGCGTTTAATTGAAAATACTGCAAGTAGATTGTAAATGTGACTCCCATTTATTTATCGTTGATGATCTCATGTTTCGCCTTATCTATTACATGATCTAAGATTCACAACCCTTCGTTGATACACTTGTTCACAACTAGTATAATTATGATACATTTTATGCAAAAAGTGTCTTATTTGGTTTCTATTCCGTCTTGGCTTGCTGTTTCTATCCCTATAACACTAGAATCTGAACTTGAGTCCTGAATATGAAATGTAGCCCCAAGTGTCTAGTTGCCAATAACATCCAGAATTTTTGAATTCTAAGTTACGGTTTAGGAGATATCACAGTTTTACTGCTGTTGTGTCGATAATCGCAGATTCATAAAAACTGCTGCACCACTTTGGTTTACAATTATTTTAACTATGCTACCAGTAAGTAAATGACTTTAAATTTTGCATGCTGATACTGGACACCCTAGAGAACATTTCCAAATTTTCTTAGAATTAATTATGATGTTTCAACCCTGTTTCATATGTATAAACTTAGTTTTACAAATTCTGGCTGAACACAAATACTGTATAGTTTGCTGTTTTGACATCAATTGCTATAACTTTTATGTATCTTAATTATGTGCATTGGAACCTGGCAGGAGTCTACTTTCTAGGCCTTCCGACGGATCCACTTTTGCTATCTTGTAGCAACGGAAATCGTAGTTTTGGTGCAGCAACGTCATGCTGTCCAGAACTGCAATTCTGTAGTTCTTAATAATCTTAATTGGTGTTGACCCTCGAATATGCTTTATAATCATCTTAAAATTGTTCCATGTTCTTGACCATGTTTACTTGACCTGCTTCACACACTTTCATGCTTGGATAATAATAATAATAAATAACAAGCCGGAGTTTAAGGGAAAGACCATAGTAGTGGACGATATAGGTAAGTGTACTCGGAAGGGGGCCTGTATTTCCCAGTACTCGGTTCATGAACTTATTGTATCTTGATGTATTCATGAATCCATTACTTTGCTCATGAAATTGTTGTATTCATGAACCCGCCGTGTGGTTCTTGAACTTGTTAGTGTATTCACGAACTTGTACTTGGTTCATGAACTTGTTACATTATTTTCGTATTCATGAACCTTGCTTGCTTGATACTTGATACCTGAGTACACCGTCCTATAAAATCCACTACTAGGCCTAAACATAATTGATTGTATGTAGCAACCATGTAGTAAAAGTATGGATGCATGAAGTGCTATCTAGATAGAATTAAACATTAGACTTAAGATTAACTTGTCACTTGTACACACTTGATACCCTACTTGAGACTTGTTACTTGAGACTTGTTACTCGACACTTGTACGTGATACTTGTTACTTGATGCTTGACACCAATGAATGTCCAGTTGCCACTTGTTCTACTACTAGTACTCGTTACCAGTCATGTCACTTGAGTTGTCTTCCTTGCTAGCTAGTTTCTTGAATCCCACTACTTGTTGCATCCCTATTGTATTATGTTATACATTCTTGATTCCAAATCTTGTTCCATATTTCTTGTACTTGTTTTCATGCACTTACTTGTACTATTTGCGGTCTTAATTTGCACTAAGGGCGTTTCTCTCGTTTTCTATTTTTTTTCCCTTATATATATATAGGAAAATCTTCCATTGTGCACCACCCCTTCGTGTGCACTCGGCCTTCCCGCCTTCGTATTAATGATCCGAACCGTTCACATTGATCTACACATCTAAATTAGTCTAAATATGTAAAATCAAATCATTTGAAATTCATTTGCCCATCCATCAAGTGACTATAAAAAATAATGATTTTCAGCCATACGATTTTGTAACACTTCAATGGATGGGCAAATGAATTTCAAATGATTTGATTTTATATATTTAGACTAATTTAGATGTGTAGATCAATGTGAACGGTGCGGATCGTTAATAGGAAGGTGGGAAGGCCGAGTGCACACGCCGTGTGCACTATAGGTGGTGCACAACAGAAGACTTCCATATATATATATATGCAGACTTTGGAGACAAATTGCCTGCTGGAATTGGTGAGCATACGTTCTAGACTTTGCTTGGAGAAAAGACTCGCTTTAAATATTTTGTTTTTGAGTTGTTTATTTCTTTTGCTATTTGAATCTTGTAACAGACTTATAGTCCTGAGTTTTATTTTTTGATCCAGATTTAAAAACTATTTGGGATATTATTATTTTGTTTCAATTGTTTTCTGTTGATTAATAAATTATTCTTGCATTCATGGTTCTGTACATTTTGTTATATTCTTGTTATGATGCTGAGTCGATCCTACAGCTCATGAATGATGAAAATCATTCGCTGGGCTTTGTCACGTGCTCGTATTTTGTGTTTTTGGGAAGTGGGGCGTGACAAGGTTTTTAGTGGTATCAGAGTCAGGTTTGGCTAATGTGTTAGTTTGACCAATACATTAGATAGACTTGACTCAGTCAGGATTAACTCAACATTAAACAAGCCATGCAACCACATGAATAATTTGATAATCAACTCGATCTGGACACTAGTCTTATCCCATTCATTTTAATCCCTTTATATTCAATTCTTTGATTCCTTGTTTCCTTCCATCTCTCGCAGTCGTCCTGATTTGTTGATTCCATATTGGGTATAAATTTATTCTTTCCGTATTCATGTTCTTTTGATTGCGGTGCAAGCAATCTCTTATTTTTGCTTGCCTCATTGATCCCTTCTTATTTCAGCTCGTGTGTCATTCGTTGATCCCTTCTCATTTATTTTACTGTTAACAAGTTCAATTAAATTCTGAAACAGAAAGATAAGCATGAATTTGTGAATCTGGAAATTCTGACACAACTGTACTAAAATATTGATATCTAAAAGATTATAACTCGGACTTTAGATCCGTTAAAAGTTCTGTAAAATAGATTCATGGGGCTATAATTCATATTCAGAAAGTTATTTCAAAATACAACATCAACATGGTCAAAAATCTGATACAAAACGAAACAAACAGCAGTCCATAATTTATTCTGATGTGAATGGGCAACAATGTAATCATACAACTCTATAATTCATGCTAATTAATAATCAAAGTGATGCTAGATGTCTAACATGCAGGTTTATAATTCTAAGATACAATTTCACAGGCATGGTAATCAATTCATTAAATCAAATTCAATCTAATGTATGTAATTCATCAAACAAGTCTATTACATGGATCTAGTTAATTTTTCATGTAATTGTGCATATGCAAGATTCAAGGGGGACTAGGTTTTAGATCAAAGATGTAGGCACGATGTTAAGAATACGTAGGGTTAGCTCATGTAAATCTTCAATAAACTTAACGGAATTTCAAATAGCAGTACAATAAAAAAGACTGGATCTACTTGTAGAGATCAAAGAAATCTTGAACAAAATAAACAACTAGTTCAAGAAGAGACTTGCCTTTTAATTAGTAGATTCGAATATATAGAATAACGGTATAAGAATTCTGGGCAACGAACTCACGAACTCACGCACGTGCAAACAGTGGATCCACTTCACAGAACAACAAAATAGCAACCAAGATCCAACTCTTCACAAAACAGCACACAACAATACCCTTCTCCTCCACACAAAACACCAAACACCAAGATTGGATCCCCTATACTCCAAACAACAAACACCACAATACTCCTGCCCTTCTTCTTCACAGCGACAGAGAGAGAACGAGATAGCGGGAGAGGGAAACGGCGACTGCGGACGGGAAGCGATGGCGAGGTGCTAGCGGTCGGAAAGCGACGCAGCGACCAAGAGACGATGGCACGAGTGAACTCTGTTTCGCTTCGAAATAGGGGAGGTGAAACAGCGGGGGGGGGGGGGGGGGGTTCGGGGCTTGGACGACGAAGACGAGGTGGTGAGGGGTCAGCGGTGGTTGCGGGGTGAACAGAGAGGGTGAAGGTGATGGTGACAAACGGTGGAGGCGATCAGATGGCGATGGCGTAATGGGTTCGAGCGGGAGATAGGCGACGGGATGGCGGATGAGGGCGGAGCAAGGCGAGGAGACGACGGCGGAGGGGCTAGGGTGACGAGGTCGAGGTCGGAGAGGGCAGAAGTTGAGGAAGAGAGTTAGGTTTGGGCGGTTGGGTTTTTGGAAAGGAAACAGAGAAGAGGAGAGGGATGGGGTAGTTAATTAGGGTTAATTAATAGGGTATTTATAGGGGATTAAGGAATTGGGATTTTGGATTGCGGGTTAATGGGTTTAGGTTACAGGTTTAGGCTCTAAAAAGAGATGAACAAGCATAAATCAATGAGATGAACATATAGCTCTTACAATTCAAACTCAAATTACGAAGAGCAAAATTTGCAATGAGCCAAAAATAGAATAAAAGATTACGGAATGATCACAAGGGGATAAAAGAACCTAATAAGAGCGAAAATTCTATAATAGATTGAATCCAGATATAATAATCAGGAAAGAAAAGTAAAAATACAAAATAGAAAAATAGGGGTTACATTGTATAATCGAGCATAAATATCGGAAACGATCTCTTTTAGGTATTTCTTGACCATCAAACTTCACTACTTTCTCATTTGTGTTCCAAATATTACTAAAATTACATTCAATATACTCTGTTTTAGTTTTGCTTATTCTAAAATCTATAGCTTCCAAAGTTTCTTTCCACGATTCTAATTTAGCATTTATTTATGCTCTAGTCTCATCTACTAAGACGACGTCATCGGAAAAAAAACATACACCAAGACACCTCATCTGGTATTTCTCACGTCAATTCATCCATAACTAAAGTAAAGAGGTATGAGCTTACAACCGAATCTTAGTGTAAACCTACTGTAATAGAAAAATCACTGGTCTCTCCTACTATTATTTTATTTGTGGTCTTTGTCCATTCATACATATCCTTAATTACTTTAATATACCGAATAGTTAATCTTTTATTATTTAACTTTCACCATGTTATGTCTATAGGGACTTTATTATATGAATTTTCTATATGTTGATCTTTCTTATTTTTCTTATATATTTTTTATAGTATTTTTAGTACATAAATTATTTTTATTGTTGATCTTCCATGCATGAAAAGAAAGAAGGGAAAACATGTTTTGTAACATGGTTGATGAATGACTATACTAAAGCAACCCTACCAATAGTCCATCTCTACAATGACATGAAATGTCCGTATGTACAAAGAAAAAAAGACAAAAATAAAACCTTTGAGATCTTTTAATTAGATAAACAAAGTCAAGCAAATTCTACTAATTATACTGTCTTATAAATAAACAAATAAAAACATACCATGACAATGTTGCTACACATAAAATAAGAATGTCAAATTCTTTTTAAGCTGTAAGCATTTTCCGGCTTCATCTCCTATCCTCGGCCATGCCACATAAGTCTCTCCAGCCGGCAACATTACCAATTTCCCAACATCCTCTGTTGTCACACCCGCCTATTCACCATTTCACCGACATCCGGACCCCACCAAATACCTCCCTTCAAACCCTCCCATATCAAAACCACACCACACACAAAAATAGCAAAATAATAATAACTGCAAAAAACAAAGAAAAAAGAAAAAAGAAAAGAGAAGAAAAGAAAAGAAAAGGAAAAAAAAAAAAAAAAAAAAAAAAACCCTTCGACAACAAGCAAACGAAATCCCCGTTCTCTTTCTTCCACCTTCTCCAATTATCAATCGCAAAATTACAGTAAAGCCCCTCGATCTTGATGAGTTTCGCCGGCAATGGTAACAGCGTCGCCACTTGCTGACGGATCAAACGCCGCCGCCGCCAAATCCATGGATCAATTCTCTTTCGTCTCTTCTTCCACCTCTTCGAAAAAGCCCTCGCTTTCTAAACCGCGGCTCGCCAAGGTGCGGAGGAACGCCGCCTCCAACCGGAAACCCTCGCCGGGGTTCCAGGAACCCGCTTCCGATTCCTCCTCCTCCGCTTATTTCAACCCCTTCCGATCCGGAATGGTTGCGCCTGAGCCTAGGGTTTCGGAGAGATCGGGCGGGGCGAATTTTGACGCAGGATCCTTCGTGTTTGGGGGCGGCGGCCGGAGTGTAAAATCGCCGCCGGTGGTTAGTGTTGATGGTTCGGGTTTGGATGCTGATGCGGGTGTGTTTGTGTTTGGGAGCGGAGTGTACAAGCTTGAGGATGAGAATAGTAATGTGGATAGTATCGGAAATCGGAACTTGAGTGGGAGCTCGTCTTCCTTCGGATCAGATGAGGGCAAGCAGGGCGAGAATGCGTTTGTGGGGTCAGGTTCTTTGCTGGGTTTGAATCGGGGGAGTACTGGGTTTGTGTTTGGAAGTGGGACGGGGAAGATCGCTGATTTGGGTCAGAATTCGTTGTCTGGTTTGAGCGAGGAGTCACACTTTAAGCTTGCGGAGTCACACTTTAAGCTTGCCAATGAAACGGGGAAGCTGAATTTGAATAGTAGTAGTAACGAGGCTCGGTTTGAGAATGCGTCGGAGAAACCGGGAGTTGGTTCGTTCAGTTTTGGGGGTATGGGGAGTGGCATTGCAGGTGGCTTTGCATTTGGAAGTGGAGTGAAGAAAGATGTCGGTGGGGGTTTGTATGCTGGGCTCCCTGAGGACATGAGGAAGATGAATTTGAGTAATGAGGATGTTATTGCGAACAAGGTTGTGGAAGAGGAGAATGAGAGTTTGAATGTTGGAAGAAACACAGCAAAGGGAAGTACGGAAAGTGAGAGTGTAGGTTGTGGTCCGGCTGCTGTTTCGAGTAATGAAGGTTTTGAGGAAGATAAAAAAATGGGTAGGGAAAGTAAGGTTGATTTAAGAAATGGCTTTGTGTTTGGAAATAGTGGAAATGCATCTACTTCTTTTGGTAGCGAGTTCATGACCAACGAGGGTACAAAATCAAACATGTGTTCTATTCCATCATGCCCTGCTCCTTCTTTCCAATCTTTTGGGTCTACGTTCACTTTCACGGGCAAGCCCAGTGGGTTAGAAACACCACAAATGGAGTTCAAAACACCAAAGCAGGAACCTGCTCGATTGACTAAAGAGTCTTTGTTTACAGGTACAAACCAAAACATTTCATTTAGTGTCAAAAAATGTGATGCTAAGAGTACAAGGACCAAGAAAAAGAAGGGCCTGTCTAGGCAATCAGCCTCAGTCCACCAAGTCTTTCCCAAACAGTATGTTAATGTGGAAAATGAAACAAATGAGAATCCTGAAGTAGGTTCGGATGGTGCTTACTCACCAATGGATTATTCTCCTTATCGTGAGGATTCTGTTGCCAATCATTGTTCAAGAGAACCATCAGTAGCATCTGTTGATTCCATCCTTTTTGGTTCCAATGATGCCAATGACGATGGCAAGAGAAATTCAAGTGCTGACTCTGTTTATGCAGATGAACAAATTTCTGAGTTTGAGAAAGACAGTGATGTGTCTAAATATGAGAATGTGGGCCTTGATAGCAACGTAAGAGTTGCTCCCATGGAACCTGAAACTGGGTTCTTTAGTTCAAATCCTGAGAGGCAAGGTACTGAAGGTGGAGGTGGATATACTTTTTCTTCTAGCTTAGAAGATTTAGGTGAGTCTAAATTCACCTTTAGCACATCAATGTTTAATCAGAGTAAAGTTTCAGCATCTCAGCATAGTTATAGAAGAAGAAGTAGGTCAAAATCGGCTCAAAATTCATCTGTCTCCACTCCTAATGCTAGAGTTCCCTTAACTTCTCCATTACCCGATTTGATTCCACAAATGAGCACTTCTGGGCTTCTCGATTTATTAAGGCAGAAAAGCACTTCTTCTATTCCGCAAAGTGCAGATGAAAGCAAAACTGGTGAAAGTAGAGAATCTAGGGTAACAAAAGAGCCCACAGGTTCAACTACTGCTAATATTTCAGCACAAGAAGCTTGTGAGAAGTGGCGATACAGGTGCACCTTTAAATCTTCTTTTTTTGGTGGTGCTTCAAATTATGTGCAATAAGACCTAAAAACTTATTGCATACTTCGTTACTACTTTATGATGAGTAATTTGGAATTTGAACTTTTGATCAGGGGTAACCAAGCATATGCAGATGGAAATCTGTCTAAAGCGGAGGATTATTATAGCCGTGGAATAAATTCTGTCTCTCTGAAGGATATTCCTGGTAGCTGCATTCAGCCACTGACTCTATGCTACAGCAATCGTGCAGCTACACGGATGTCTCTTGGGAGAATGAGAGAAGCACTAAGCGACTGTAAGATGGCTGTTTCAATTGACCCCGAATTTCTTAAAGCTCGTGTAAGGGTTGGAAAGTAAGTACATCTTGACCCTTTCAAGTTGCTAAAGTGCCTTTTTAAGCAAGCTGAAGCTCATAAATTAAATAATATATGTTAGACTTAACGACTTCTTTGTTAATAGTGAGTGTACTTTTATAAATACCTACAGTAAAATACTTTAGGTTAAAAAAAAAAACAGAAACTGAAGCTCATACTATTTTACTTAATGTATGCTGTTTAAAATTAGCGAGAGGCCTAGGCACTATCGAATCTAATATACTCGGCCTGAAAAAGGAAAATTTGTGGCGGTTTAAACTTGTCTGAAATCAATTAAGACCATTACGACTTCATAAAACTGCTTGATCAAAACCATAAAACATATTCTAACCCATAACTGAATCCACTTGAAATCCTGAAGTTTTTCCTTTGTGTGTGTGTATATATATACATTTGCTAAAAGACTGATTGTTTGTTTATCAGTTCCTTTCATATATAGGAAAACTTCATGAGAAATATGCCTTCCAAAAACTTACTCTAGACAATTGAATATTTATTTAATTATAGAGATGAACACGATTTTTTTAAATATAAATCTAGACTTTTATTATAAACCCTCTCAACCTGCTTGATAGGGACAAACTTAGCCTGAACCTGGATCCTGCTAAAGATCTGTTGGAGTCTCTTGGCTGTGCCACTAGTAATGTTTATACTGCAATGTCTGATCAATTTATTCTTCATGCAGTTGCCATCTAGCACTTGGAGAGATTGGGGAGGCACTGGAGCAGTTCAAGGAGTGCTTGCTGTCAGATAAGGATGTCCGCACCAACAAAAAATATTTAAATGAGGCTTCTGATGGCTTGCAGAAAGCTCAGGTACAGCTCTATACTTCCATTACCCAGTTATCTGAAAAATGAATTGTATTGTCTGCTTTAACTTGATATTCAATTTGATAAAGCAGATATAGTTTTAACTGAATTATGGTAAAAACGGAATTATGTGGCTGACCCTAAAGTTTTTATCTCTCTCTCTCTCTCTCTCTCTCTATATATATATATATATATATATGGAGGTCTGGGTGGGTTAGGGTATATTTCAAATGGTCAACCACCCCCCCCCCCCCCCCCCCCCCCCCCCCCCCCGACCTCCATATATATATATATATATAACCTTATATATTTATAAGGTTATATATATATATATATATATATATATAGGGAAAGGATCCGTTGCACACTACTTTGGTGCTCACCGCGTGAACACTATGCCTTCGGGCGTTCACATCGAAAATCCGAACCGTTCACATTGATTTACACATCTAAATTAGTCTAAATATGTAAAATCAAATCATTTGAAATTCATTTGCCCATTCATTGAAGTGTTACAAAATTGTATGGCTGAAATTCATTGTTTTTATAGTCACATGATGGATGGACAAATGAATTTCAAATGATTTGATTTTACATATTTAGACTAATTTAGATGTGTAGATCAATGTGAACGGTTCGGATTTTCGATATGAACGCCCGAAGGCGTAGTGTTCACGCGGTGAGCACCAAAATAGTGTGCAACGGATCCTTTCCATATATATATATATATATATATATATATATATATATATAAAATAAAATACAAAGAAAGCTATCAAGTGTCTCTCATTCAATCCTCCAAAAAATCAAAGGCCCAGATCTAATCTCACAAAACATATTTTTCTCACTAAAAGTTTCCCCCTAAAACTCAAATTCAAATTCTCCACCCAAAACAACTCCTAAAAATTTAAAAATTTAAAAATTTAAAAATTTAAAAATTTAAAAATTAAAAATTTAAAAAATTAAAAAATTAAAAAATTAAAAATTTAAAAATAAAAAATTTAAAAATTTAAAAACTTGAAAAATAATTCAAAAAAATCAAAAAAATCATATAATATGTTTTTTGCTAGACCCCCAAAAGTTTCTGATATAATATGTTTGCAACTTCAATTAATTTGCTGGACCTCCAAAACTATTTTATATGATCAAACAAAGTGCACCGTTCCGAAGACGTGCCGTAGGCACGTGTCAACGGGCAAACCTAGTATATATATATAACCTTATATATATATATATAAGGGCTAGGGTGTTGGTGGGGTGGGGGGTGGGGTGGGGGGGTTGATCATTTGAAATCCTGCCTCGCCCATTTTCTGTGAGCCCATTGATGTGAAACCCCGCAATGAAGTCCGAACCATTCATCTTGTGTTTTGCATTCCTAAAATAGCCTAAATGTACCACTCCAGGTTTGATCAGCTAATAGTCTAATAACCCCGAGCCATTCCCATAGTCACGACCCAGTATTTTCACGGCCCCGCCACATGGCTAAAGTCCCACCCATAAAACTAGCTAGTTAAGAAGGCAACTTGTGTTCATCGACTTTAGTATATAAGGACCACTCCAGTCCATCTCTTGTCCGATGTGTGACAAAATTTCTATCACTCTCATGTTAACTAATTTACCGCATATCAATTTATAACCTTTTCTAAGCCCATTAACTTAGGCCCATCCTTCAACAAGCCCACCATTTTATCTGCCAAACTCCATAGGAATATACTAATTCCTACACGTCCGCTAATTAATAATTTGATGAGGACATCCATTCTATTTAGTTTAGTATTTTATTTTAGTACCATATTTGTTTTTGGCAATTATAGCCAAATGTAGTCTTTCTTTTATGCATTAGAATATTTTTGAGATTTTTAGGATATTTTGAGATTTGTATCAAGATTTGTTTTGAGCCTAATTAATATTTTCAGATTTATTTAAAAAAAGTATCCACGACCCCTAGTTTTTCCCTTTTGGTGAATGCGTCTTCGCAGCACCATCACAGATCATGACAAGCATTTTTTATCCCTCCCAAATCACCCAATTAGAAATCCTAGACCTCCTCGACCTGAAATGGATAACTCTGATATTTCCGCTGTCCTAACTGCCATTCAAGCAAATCTTGCCAATATCAATCAGAGGCTTGAGAAAGTGGAATTAAATCAAACTGTTGCCCCTGAGCTTCATGCTAATCGTCAGATCCCTCAAGGGAATGTTCGTGACGATCGACGTCAAGAACGTGATCCTGACGAACAATATAAGAAGAACGTTAAGGTTGACGTTCCCCATTTTGAAGGCCACATGGAACCCCAAGCTTATCTTGATTGGATTCGTGCGATATACCACTACTTTGTGTGGTTTGACATGAGCGAAGCCCTGAAAGTTAAATTTGCCACGATGAAATTTACTGAGAAAGCTCAATAACACTGGACCAATCTTGAATACGCCCGCAGAGGTCGAGGCTTGGCACCCATAGCTACTTGGGAAGCCATGAAAGAGAAGTTCACTGAGAGATATGTACCGTTATTGTTCCACACCCGATTGCTAGATTCGTGGAACCAATTTTATCAAGGAAGTAAATCCACACAAGAATATGTTGATAAATTTGATGACTTCCTTATTCGGTGCAATGCTTTAGGTAAAGTGAGTGAAGAACAAACTTTCTCTAGGTTCAGGGCTAGATTACGAGCCGATCTAAGGAACGAGTTAATTCATAGAAATGTGGACTCATTAGCGGCAGCTTATCATCTTCTCCTCGATATGGATTCCCTTAAAGCAAGTTTCCATTACAAGTCCAGCGATTTGATGGATCATTCCTCCAGAATGAATCCTCCTGATCCCTCTAGATCTGAGCACTTTTTTCCTCAGTACCCTAACAAGCCTTAACCAAATAAACATACTTCAAATTCCTATCCACTTAGAAATGACAACACGGGTAAGAACACTGAAAGAGACTATTCTAAGATTGACCCTCTCACTAAGTGCTATAAATGTAAGAGATACGGCCATGTTGCTGGCAACTGTCCCAGCCCAAGTAGGATCAATATAGTAGAGGGTACCGCAGTCATCGCTGATGAGCCCGACAATGAGTTTATCTATGAACCTAATGTAAGTGATGACTTTGATGAAAAACAAGATGACCGGTCTCTTAATTGTATTCAGTCTGTCCAGTCACCTCCATTGAGTGTACCTGAGTCATCCATCCCTTTCCAAGTCACTTGACAACCTATAGATTTTATCCATGTGTTAGAACATCCTAGAGTCACAGAGTCTGCACCCACATTTGCACATCACATTTATGACTTGCATAGAGAAATTTCCAAGGAACTTAATGAGAATAATTTTAACTACAATTTAATAGCAGATGTTAGAAGGAAATTTATAACTTTTGATATTGGTGACGAAGTGATGGTTCGGATTCGTCCGGAACGGTTTCCAGCTGGATCCGTTAGGAAGTTGAATGCATGTGCTGCAGGCCCTTTTAAAATTTTTCATAGAATCAATGATAATACTTATGTCGTTGATCTTCCTGAAGACTTTGGCATAAGAAAGACTTTCAATATTGAGGATCTAGTTTTCTATAAAGGCTTAAAATTGAACCCTAGAAATTTTCTTATAGATGAGCCTATCCTGTAGCCTAATAGTGAGATTTTCATATTTACCCCTCGACCTGATACTATTACCCACCGACAGAAGAGCTGAATAATATTTTAGATGATCCGATAATCTCTACAAGAGATGGTGGTATGCACAAGTATTTGGTGAGATGGAAGAACAAGTAGAAGTCGGATGACACTTGCAGTGATCGTGAGGAGCTCCTGCAACTGGATCCAGATCTTTTGGAGCACCATAACAGGATCACTAGTTTTGACTCGACTGGGTCGAGCTCTCTCCCACCCGGAGAGAATGATGAGGACATCCATTCTATTTAGTTTAGCATTTTATTTCAGTACCATATTTGTTTTTGGCAATTATAGCTATATGTAGTCTTTCTTTTATGCATTAGAATATTTTTGAGATTTTTAGAATATTTTGAGATTTGTATCAAGATTTGTTTTGAGCCTATTTATAGGCCTTGAGATTAATAAGAAGTTATGCTATTCTTGATTAAAAATTTATTGTGTTAAGTTTTGCTCTTCATCTCTTCTTTGTGTGATACAATTGAGATCCAACTTATTAGGGTTTGATAAATCCTAATAAAATTTTAGGATTTGTGATAAACTCTAAAACTATCCCAAATCCAATACAAGTTCCTAAACCCTAATCCTAATCCCCAAATCAAATTAGCCCAAACCCCTAACCCTCTTTAACTTTTCTTCTTCCTCCAAATCCCGACCAACCCAACCCACCTCATCGCCTTCGACCACCTCTGCCATCAACCCAATCGCCCACGCCTTCGCCTTCGCCCTCCATCTCCCGACTTTAAAACCCTATCCCGACCATTACCCCATCTCTCTCGACCATCTCCCTTTTCTTCCTTTCTCCGTCGATTCCCGAACCCGCTAACCCATCGCCCAAATCCCCTCCCGCTTCGTCGTCTCCCACCGAGCTCCACCAAGACCCTACACCAAGCCTCATCAGCCCACCTCCTCTACCCCTGCCATCTTCAACCCCTAACCCTCTCGCCCTCATCTCCTTCTCCTTCTCTCTTCTTCGGTCCTGACCCATACCCCTCCGTCATCGTATTGCACCGCCGTCATTCTCAACCGCCGTCGACCCACCTCACTGCCCTCAGCCAGCGCCGCCGCCGCCGTTGCCTTTGCTGTTGCCATTGCTGACTTTGTTGCTGCTGTCTCTCTCTTACTGCGGTGCTGATTGCTGTATTCTGCGTTGCTACCAAACTGAGATCTAACCTAGTTGCATAGAACTTCGGTATACTCTTTCCACTTTTCAAATATTTGTGTTACACCACTTTATTATCTCTATTATATTATTTAATTTAACCGTCGGCCACAAATATCGAGATTGAGTGTTTAACTTGCCTAATTAGAGTATGAATCAATATTGCATCTTTTACTTGCTAAGAACGCTTAGGAATATAATTATTGATTGTAGAACTGAATTATTAATTGGGCTTGTTAAACTTAATTCAATTCTCGAAAATCTATCAAATCGATTAACTGTTTAAATTCTAACTTTGATGAGTTGATCCGCACTACATGTTGGTAAAATTAACCTTTAAGATTCTTGGAAATTCTCTATTTAGGATTACGTTTTACATCATAATTCCTAAGCCCACACTGAGGGGCATTAATGCTTTTTAACAACCCCCAACATTGTAATATCCATGGTTAAACCCCAAGGCCCAGTGGCCTACCAAGCCCAAGCTCAAGTAGAAATGAGATTAGTAATAGTCCCACATTGGAATGAGAAGGAATGTAGTTGTGTATATATAATAAAGTGTAGGATCCTAAGTTGCCTTCTACACTAGCTAGTTTTAAGGTGAGACTTTAGCCTTGTGGCGGGGCTGTGGGGAATCGGATTGCGATTATGGAAGTGGTCTGAAGTTCAAAATACGCATCGTCGCATCCTCATTTACAGTACGTTAGGCCAGGGTGTTACGCTGGTGTTGCCAGGGTACTAACAACCATGTGGACCCACATCGGCTAGATATGGTGACTATTCACCGAACTGAGCAAGTAGAGGGGGTAATTGTTATACCCATGGCCAAAACCCAAGGTCTACCAAGCCCAAGCTCAAGTAGAAGTGAGATTAGTAATAGTCTTACATCAGAAATGAAAAGGAATGAAGTGATGTATATAAAATAAAGTCTAGGACTCTAAATTGCCTTCTATACTAGCTTGTTTTAGGTGAGACTTTAGCCTTGTGGTAGGACCGTGGGGACCCGAATTGTGAGTCCGAATACGCACCCTCATGTACGATGAGCCGGGGTGTTACACTAAGGGTGTAAAACCAAGTTATTTGATGTTCATTTGTTTATGTTTTACAACGTGGCAGAATTGTATGGCCAAAAATTCTTAGTTTTCTAACGACATGATGGATGTGCAAATGAATGTCAAATTAGCATGATTTTACATCCTTAGGCTGTTGTTAGCAATAACAAACTATGTAGCATGAGTACTTCTAGCTAGGAGCCGTACTTGTATTGGCCACGTGTCGGGACACTTGGACACTTGGTCGGACACTTCTCATGTGTGTCCCCAATTTTATATTACATATTATATGTTGGACACCTCGTATTTCTTAAAAGTTGAACACATCATTAACAAATTTAAAATACATAATCATATTCTTTTACTAATTAACTTTAGTTACTTTCATACACATCTCCAATTTTTGGTGTCCAATGAAGTATTACCACATTTTGTGAACTATATATTTTTTTATTTTGATTATAAGCAACAAATTGTACCGTTCCAACTCAATTTTTATTTATATTATACATAATTGAAGTAATATTAAGTTATGTTATATACTCTTGTAGCCATGTCTCCGTGCCATACTTTTTACAAATTTGATGTGTCCCGTACTTGTACTCGTGTCGGTACGTGTAGCTGTACACGTATCCATGTCTCATAGAGAACAGGATGAATGGTTCAGATTTTTCATGGGGATTCGTATCTATGAGGCCTCAAAATAAGAGAACTTTTTCCCGAAACCGACATGATGTTTCTCTTTCATTCTTTCTTCCCTACAAGTGTCCACTTATAGTATTGCTTCTCGTAAAAAAAGATATCGTGCACGGGTATCAGTTTACTGACCCGCAAACCCCATTTTGGAGTTGTAGTAGCAGGCTCATTGGCTCTGCCGACTTATTGATATCAATGTCTTACGATAGGTTCTCTTTAGGAACAATTAGGCGCAGTTTATAGAAGCTGTTAAGCTATGTTAAGCTAACACAGGAAATTGATTAGGACCAACAAGCAATGGATGAGCTTCCTTTGTCATAAGTCTCATGCAGCGAAGTTCTGGGTAAATCCCCTTGCAAACGTAACGTCTTGTGTAGGTCTTATGCGTATTTCCCTAATATATAATATTCATTGAATAAGATCGATTAATTATGACTACTTCACTACATAAATTGGTAATATGCATTACTGACTAGGATATCACATTTGCACATGTTGCAAACCTCATTCAGTTCAGTGTGAATAAGGACGCTAGTGCTAATGAATTTCACGAGACATGCAATCCATGTAAAATTTGAAAAAGTTAAGGATAAGCTATGTACATTTAGGATAGTTTTAACAAGGATAAATGGAAAAATTATCTCAAGCAAGTGAATGAATAATGACATGGGATCAACTTCTGCTTTATTAAAATAGATGCATAAAGAAATATTTTGAATGAGAAGAACACATATAGTTGGTGTGAAGTTGCCAAAATTCTGTGTTTAGGGTTCACACACCTTGAGTGAGTGTGGTCAGGGCCATTAGGCATCACAAACTCCTCTCGAGTTACAATAGTTCAGATTTAATGGTGACAAATGACAATCTAAAACGAAATAGCGAATTTGGATGGCCAACGTCCTATGATGATGATTATCACATATGTTAAATTATACACACATATGGCTAGTTGCATATAAATATTTTACAAATTTGAATGCAAGTAAAGTTCAAGAAGAATTGCAAATGGAATAATGAAAAAGGCCTATCTAATATTGTGAATTTTATATGGAAAATTCTATTCATGCCCAAATCCATTGACTCATTTTCTACTCGTTCTAGGTGGCATATGATGTGGTTTGAGCTGCGCAGCTAATGTGACACTTTTTTTTTGTGTGTGAGAGAGTATTTTGAACATTAAATGGCTATTTCTACTTAAATCTACATACTCATTTTAAAACTAGAAAAACAGAATCAAAACCCTAACATTGGGGGAGATTTGTGACCGAAAATGAGTTTATTGTAAATTATGTATGTAGGCCTTTCAATTTTGATTTGAGACTTTAGATAAAACTAGATGATTTTAAAACTTTTTTGGAATAATACAAAATTAGATCATGTTTGTGTGATTTCTGAGATTAAATTGAGGCATGACACGCTAGTTAAGGTGGAGGTGGTGGTCGAGTGTGGTGGCTGAGGAGGTGGTGATTGTCAAGTGCGGAGGAGGTGGAGGTTGTTGTGAAGTGGGGAGGAGGTGGCAGTGGTATCAAGTCAGAGGGAGGAGGCACTACATGGTGGCTGGTGCCAAAGGAGGGAAGTGGTGGAGAGAGAGAGAGAGGTGGCTGGTGCCAAAGAAGGGAAGTGGTGGAGAGAGTGAGAGAGAGAGAAAGAGAGAGAGAGGAGAGAGAGAGAGAGAAAGAGAGAGAGAGGAGAGAGAGAGAGAGAAAGAGAGATTTGTTGGGTTTTTTCCATTCTATTTTTTGAATTAGGTATTAACTAAGTAGATAGTAGACAGTAAAGGAATCTATTTAAAGTGCCACATCATCTACCTAACTTAAACCCACATCATATACCACATAGGATGAGTACAAATGAGTGTTGGTTTGAGCAAGGTTTTAATCCCGGTATCGGGAACAATATCATATTGCCAAAAGTTTTGGGATCGGGATGGTATTGGCCAAATCAGCTGTATCAGATTTTTTGGTTGTAAGCTATTTTTAAATTAAAAATTATATTTAAATATTTATTTTTATTAAATAAATTATTTTAATTAGTTAAGAAAATTAATTAATCAATCAAATATTACAAAGTTAATACCGTAAATGATTGTGTTATGCACGTATAATATATACTATTATAACCTAAGGAGGAGTGAACTCGACCTCCTAAATGTGTGCGAAACCAACCTGCACCTATAGTATGAAAAATGTGTGAGAAACCACCTCATTTTCTTTGTATTTATATACAGAGTGTGCTATCTTGCAAGTTCTCACAAAATGGATAGATTTCTTGCAATGAAAACTTGCTGTGACGAATATTTTGCGTAAAGATCATGCAAGTTTTTAGTTTCTTTGTTTTTCTTTTTCGATGTATCCTGTCATTTCTTTTTGATTTCTCCTTTTAAAAATTTATCGGATTGGTTGTCTCTTGGTTGGACCGGACTGAATCACCTGATCCATATTGTATCTTGGTTGATCCTTGCTTTGGATTGTTGATTCTGATATTTTGGCTGAGGATCAGGTTGTCGCATCCAAAATTGATCTAGATCGTCCGGATCGAATCGGGATCAGCCAATCCTTTAAAACTATGGGTTTGAGTACAAATGCATTACTCATTTTACTATTATGTGTAACAAATTTTTACATAGTGATTAGTATAAGAAGTCCAGACTAGAATATGTGCATCACGCTGTTGAGATGCATGAGTGGCAGTACACAACTTTGGGATAAAATAATAAATGCATTTGTTATATGTTAGAAGTAAATTCAACAGAGGATCAAATGTGCAGACACTCATCAAGACTTTTTCATATGCAAAGAATACTAATAATGACAATTGTTAGGATTGATCATATTGTGATCTATAATAACTAAGTATGACTGTATAAGCATAAATAAATATAGATAGATGATTTTGTTAGTTTAAAGAGATCTGAGACTTTGGTTTAATTAATAATTATTGGTCGATGCTGAGATATATGCCCAAGTCTTCTTGATTTTCAGAGTTAATCAGTTAATAACTTTATCCTGATTAGTTAAAACTCCTCCCCCGACGCTGACCCTGACACTAATAAATCCTCTCTCTAATATCTTTCTTCTCATCTGCATCTGTGAAGTGATATCATCATTATCATTTTGATTTATATTTTCTTCCCTCCGCTGTACTTTTTTTTGTTCTTTTATTTATTTATTTTTCTTTTTTTAATTGAAAATTTTATGGCATTAGTGCTTAATTCAACTGCCTAAGGTGAGATAGCCTAGGTGCCACTTGTGCTTTCATGTGTGCCTAGACAACCACCCAGGAAATTTTCTACAATACTGATCTTTATTACTCTGATCGTTATTACTCTATTAAATTCTTTTAACTCAAATGTGATTCGTTAGGTATTTTTTTGTTATTGGTCCCTAAAATTATGTCTCATTCCATATTAGTGGGTTGAATCCTATATTCCATATTTATATATGAAATCTTTTGACAATGAGAAACACAAAACTCTTTTGTTAGTTATTTTTACTGTGAAGGTGGAAAATGACATTAATGTCCTTTATTTGTTTTGTTATTGTCAAAGCCTCTTTATGAGCTTTCATTATTAGATTTTGAGCTTGCCTGGTAAGTTTAAGCCTTAAATTGCTCCCCTCATCATCTTTCGCCCTGCCAGTACTTTTTCTCTTTTACTACTAATGTTTTGAATTTTTAGTCTGATACATTTAGAAGAGTGGTAAAAAATTTTCTTGACGACAAACAAATCCTTTTTTGACAGCAAGTTGCTGATCTAACTGGTCAAGCTGCTGAATTGTTATTGAAACGAACATCCGATGGTGCGTCTAAGGCATTAAGTGAAATCTGTAAGGCCCTCTTGATAAGTCCATATTCAGAAAACTTGTTGGAAATGAAAGCAGAGGCTCTAATAATGGTATGAACTGTTCTTGATTTTCTTATTAGTTCATGGCACAAACACATACTGTTTTTAAATTTCACTCGCTGTTGATAATTATATGCTCCATAGTCCATAACATTTGAGTAATGTTTTCTTGATTAGAGAACTCCCTAGTCCCATCCGCTACCTTCTCATTATGTCTCTTTTGTTTTGGTGCCTGCAGATGCGGAATTATGATGAAGTAATTAAATTGTGTGAACAGACACTTGATTTAGCTGAACAAAATTCTATTTTAAATGAAGATTCTCAGTTCAGGACTGAATACATGAAAGTTTCAGCTGCAAAACTGTGGCGGTGGCACTTAATCTCCAAGTCGTATTTTTGTCTGGGAAAACTTGAAGATGCTCTTGAGCTAATCCAAAAGACAGAAGAAGTGAAAGTTGCAGTAGATAAGTAATATGTTATCCTCTTTAGTTCAGTCTGTCTGCCTTACTGTCATGATTCAATGCTGACTATTTACTGTTGTTTTTTGCATGAAAAAGAATCAGTTACAAGAACCGGTCTGTTGAATCTTCCACATCATTTGCAATAACCATTCGCAAACTCTTAAGTCTTAAAGTAAGCTTATTATTTATTTGCGATTATTTTTTGTGCTTGGTGCAAACTCCTGAAAATTTGTTTGGTTGATATTTGTTGTTCATCTACTTCTCATATAAATTACTTTAAGTTTCCTCTCTATGAAGTAACTATACCTTAGCCTGCGTATTATTGCTTAATCAAAACACAAACATGCAAAATGAGATGAAGTCATTCAACAGTTATGTAATGTATGCTACAAAGCATGGGTACTAGATGCAACTAGCCGTACCGGATACGTAGCCGTACTTGTATTGGTACCCATCAGCATGGGTACCGTACTGGATAAGACACAAGTATTGGATTTTTTTTTAAAAAAATAACTTATGGGGTCTGAAAAGTAACCGTATGAACTGTACCAATTATTAAAGAAACCTTATTAGTGTACTTTTGTATGGATTATCAAGTATCCCACATTTTATAACTAAATAGACATGACTAAGAGTATAAAACTTTTGTTACTCTTAGATGACTTAGTTTCAGTAGTTCAAAATTTTAATGTCGAGTGCCTTTTAGATTTTTTTTTTAGTGTATGTATTCTTTTTTATTTGATTTTAATATATTAAATTATAATTTAAATAATATGGCCGTACCCCGTACCCTAGTTTTTACATGTTTGTCGTATCCTCGTACCCGTACCTCTTCCTATGCTTTAAGAATGTATGCGTACTCCCTTTGGGGCTCTAAGAGCATCTGTAGTCGTTGGCCATTTTGCCAAAATTTCCAAAAAATGGAAATTGGTGCTGCAGTTGTTGGCTATAAACCCAAAATTTGGGTTTTAGATGAACAAATGGTATGTCAAATTTGGCAGACGAAATAGCTATTTGGAAAAAATAGCTGACGAAAGATGATTTTTTCGTCCGTTTGATTGGAAGAAAGATCATCTTTCATCGCTTGTTTTTTATAAAAATTTTCCCCCATCGGACGGTAAATGATTTGCCGTCCCAAAAATCATGTACTTCTCGGATGAGGGATGATTCCCCGTCCTTGGAATTTTTTTTAAAATTAAAAAATGGCCGGACGGGAAATGATTTCCCATCCGTTCCATTTTATATATAAAAAAAATTGAAATGTGCTGGGACGGGAGATGATGCCCTGTCCCATACATTTCTCACCTATTAAAACCTATGCAACCAAATCTGTAATTAATTCTATGGGTTAAAATTAGGTTTAAATGGTAATTAATTGAAATTTAAGAATTAATTAGGATTAATTTAACAGTTTTTAAGGAATTAATTAGGATTTAAAATTGTTTATTTATTTTTAAATACGATGGACGGGAAATGATTCCCCGTCCGTTGTTTTTTAATTTAAAAAATAAAATAAAAAATATCGGACGGGAAATCATTCCTCGTCCGTTCATTTTTAAAATTAAAACCCAAAATTTGGGTTCAAACGACTACAAGTCAAACTCATTTTTTCTATTCCTATATGCCAAATACCCAAAATTTGGCTCCTAACGACTACAGATGCTCTTGCTGCTTTTGTTTTTTATGGTTACTCTTCCTTGCTGAAAGACGAAAGTTGACTATCAAATAGCATGTTATATATAGGTTAAAACCTTTTAAAGCTGCAAAGGTTAATAATATTAAAGTATACTTCAAATTTTTTTAGTCTCGACTTACCATCTCTAGTGATAGGTCACTTGAATGGTGGCTGAGAACAATCCATAGATAGAAGATATATATAAATAGATTAACAACGGAGGAAGGGGGAGTATAGTGGAGATTTCATGAAGAAAATGATTTAGCTCCCCTTTTTAGTCTTAATCAGCACAGTTGTTTGAGCACAAAGAAAAAGAATCAAGAAAGATCTTGGAAGTATCAGCAGATGTGAAAATATACTAGCCATATTGACTTTACATGTTACCTGCATATTCTGTGGATACGTGAAAGTTGTTACCATTTCTGGTACCTGATACAGAGTTCTTGCACCTTTTGGATTAAGATAGTACTAACTACCTTAATGTGCTAGTATAGCCAAGGTTTAAGATTTCAGCCGAAACTGTTCATTTAGGCTGTTTCGGATTGGTTTCTGTTGACGTCGGTTCGGAACCAGCCCTAAAAAATCGGTTTTGACCAAAACCAAACAAATAAGGGGAATTTTTTTTATACTGCCACCATAGGGAAAGAGGAAAGAAGATGGGAGAAAACAAACAAAACACGGTCTTTTACTGCATGTTCCTGTCTTTCCTGTAGATTTTTAATTTTTTTGCCTCTCTGCCATGATTAATAAAGAGAATAAAGAGATCCAGGGAGAGAGTAGATGGTGAGGATTTTCACCATAGCTTTCAAAGAGAAAATGAGATGAAGGCAGGAAAATAAGGTCAGGCTCGTTAGGGTTTTCGTTTCTGCTGCCATCTTCTAGAGAACAATGGGTCAAGAGAGAAAGAGAAAGGTAATGATTTCTTTTGATGGATCAGGTCCATCTGAATAATAAACCCGACCCAAACTGATCTTTTACTGAAGCAGTTAGGTTTGGTTGGATCTAGATTGGGCCTGACCACAACTCATTCACTTAAACGGATTTGGACATGTGTTTTCTTGTTCATAATGACCCTTGTAATTTGTAAGTGTTTTAACTGACCCAGAAATCAATTTCACTGAACATATCAATGCACATTCTATTCGTAGTAGCACTAATAATTGTAATATTTTGACTTGATTCGTTACCGTTCACTTAAAAAAGTCAACAGATGGATTGTTTTTACACATAAACCCTTATATATATACAGATATATATGCTAAGTGCGGTAGCATAACTCAGAACGAAACTAACAAAATCTACCAAAACTTTATTATCTCGGAGAATCCGAAACTGAAACCAAATGTAAACATTGATCATAGGTCAATCTGCTCAGATGTACTTTCGGAATATCGTATAGCCTTATTTACTAATATCTTGTTCTTTTGGACTATCGTATACCAGCAACATGTCTAGTTGTGTACTCCAATTAAAATTTAATATACAACCATGCTTCATTGGAAATGTTGGGCAATTAAAAAATTCCTGTCTACAGAAAATCTTAGCTATAATGAGGTGATTGTGGTGGGTGGGTGGTAGAATGCTAAAATATACGATATAAATGAGTGTGCCGATAATATTCAAAGTGAGCTCCTATTGGAGATAAACGTGGGATATGGATCAGTTCTGCATGGTTTCCTCATTCTAGTATATATTTAATGTTTGGATGTTTCTGGAGGTGAACATGTAGATTGAATACCAAAATCATTTAGAGGATTATCTCAGTTCATGTCAGGGAGATGTCATCAATGTACATGACCACATAAATACTTTTTCTTATACGAGATCCAATTAATTTGACCAGTGCAAACAGGTTGAAGCACTTCTAAGAAGGAAAACTTGTTGCGCCATAGTTGTGAAATCCATGTACATGTTCTTAATCGTGTAGCATTTTTTCTGGTGTCATGGGTCATGATTAAGAATAAGTATTCCATTTGTCTGAGATCATTTAAGTATTCAGCTATTTATAAATATTAGGCATGTTGAAAGATCCGAAGAAAAAGGTGCATATAGTTAGTTGAGTTTTAAGTATAACTTGAAAATTTTCATAAACAGATTAGATGATTGTAACTTGTAAGCATAAAAATAATGAGATACATATTTTACCATTTCAAAAGTTGTCAAAATTAACAAATACTCGCAAACCAATTATAGGGTTATTATTTAAAACAAAATAGCAACCACTGAACCATAACTAACAGAAACAAAGTACAATGCATAATGATAAAAATAGAATAGAGATATATGAATATTCAGTCAGCTATTGTTGACAATAGTTAACATCCTAATTGATCTTTTTGAGCAAAACAAACTAGAGAAACTTATAGCCAGGGATTTAAATATATATTCATCCATTAAATAAAACATTGTATTAGTCATCCATGAAGAATAAAACATTATATTAGTCATCCATGAAGCATACTATTCATGAATGGATAGGCGGATCTTAGACAAATGCAACAAAAACCCAAAAGGGAAAAATAAATCTCAAAAGACAAGTGGAGGAGATTGATTATATTTCAGCATTTCATGAAAGAATTCCTTGTAAGTTATTAGTTTTATTGGGTTTAAATGAGAGGATTTATGGTATCTTTGGTTTATTTGAAGTTTTAATCTAAGGGATCTTTGGTTTATATAAAGTTTTAGCTATTCTGTGTGTTTTTAAGCAGCTAAATTTAATAAAAAACTCATCAACTATGGGCTATGAAGCATGGACACGGGTACGAGGTGTGGGTACGACACGACACAGATACGGGGATACGTGATTTTTCAAAGAAGTAGGATATGGGTGCGTTTATGGGTACGTTAAATATAATATACTTTATATTATATCTATAAGTAAAAAATTGATTATCAATTTAAAACGGAAGCACTAAAACAATTTCATAGAACTATGAAGATAAACCATGATTATAAGCATTTTAGAGAAAGAAATGATAATAAATGTATTTAAATTTTTGGTGTACTTATTTTGTGTTTGAGCATAAATCATTAAATCTAAAGTAAACATCAAGTTTTTGAAATTACACTACGTCCCCGAGTATATATCTAAACACAAATGTACCTAAAAGTTGCTAAAAAGTATTAAAATTTTGGGTTTGGATACGCATCTGAGAGTACCCAAGGAGTATTGGCACCCGATACGCACCCGCCATGGGTACGTCGGCCTTTCGGAAGTACTCGTGCTTTCTAGACTATGGGTGAGTTATTTTAACCCCCCCTCAATTGTGGCTTCTATTAAAACCTCCCTTCAATTCAGTTTCTCAAGTGCCCCCACTTTTTTTGGACGAAAATACCCCTCTTTTAAAAGAAGGGTTTCTTGTAATTTAGTCCTTTAATTTATGGATGTATACGATTTAGTCTCTTAAATAATAGCATTTGCAATTTAGTCCCTCAATTAGAATGACTTAATTAAGGATTTTTACAATTTAGTCCCTTAATTACTGGATATTTACAATTTAGTCTCCCAAATTATAGTATTTGCAATTCAGGCCTCAAATTAGAATGACTTGATCAATTTAATACCTAAAATTTGCACCAAACAAACGAAGCTAATGGCTAAATTGATTCAAGAACACAATATTAGCAAAATCTAAGGAGGATAGTAAGAAGGAAAATTTTGAAAAAAAAGAAGGTAACACTTTAGTTTGATTATTTTATAACTTATATTTTAGTTAGTTTATTATTTTAATTTTTATGTTTTTATTACTATTGGTTTGCTAACAATCTTGACAAAATGATTATGTTCAGACATTTTAAGGTTTAAAATTCTCGACGCTACCTGTATGGCTGTATATTCATCAGGTGGTAATGTTATAAATTGTTCAATTCTCCGTCGCTTCCCAATTGTTTTTTGAAGCTCTATGAAAGTAAGATTTACTATCGATGTAGACTACATCATATTATCAAAAAAGTTAGGGCACATGATGAAACCATTGACAATTACCAGTGTCCCACATCTCTTCTACATCTTTAATATTCATAAAACATCACCAGATATACTAAAGTTAGGAATTTAAAAGGAATTTAAAATTTGGGGACTAATTTGATTAAATTATTTTAATTGGGGTACTAAATTGCAAATATTATAATTTTGGGAACCAAATTGCAAATATCCATAAATTAAGGGATTAAATTGCAAAAAATCCTAATTAGGTCATTCAGACTATGATTCAAAGGACTAAATTGCAAATATCTATTAATTAAGGGATTAAATTGTAAAGATCCTTAATTAAGTCATTCTAATTGAGAGATTAGATTGCAAATGCTATGTTTGGGGGACTAAATCTTAAATTACTTTTAATTAAGGGACTAAATTATGAAAAAACTCTTCATTTTAAAAGAGGGGTATTTTTGTCCAAAAAAGGTGGGGGAATTTGACAAACTGAGTTGAAAGGGGATTTTAATAGATGCCACAGTCGAGGGAGGTTTAAAATAAGTCACCCATAGTTGAGGTTTTTATATATATAAATTTAGCCGTTTGTAAGGGTTCATATTCTTCAACATGCCTACGGTAGCCTAAGGGTGTAAAATCATGTTATTTGAAATTCATTTACTCAACCATCATGTCGTTAGAAAAGTAAAGAATTTTCTGTCGTACAATTTTTTTCATTTTGTTAAACATAAACAAATGAACTTCAAATAACATGTTTTTTACATCCTTAAGACTCTTTTAGGCATGTCAAACATGGTGAATGTTTCGGAATTTTCTTTTGGAGTTCGTATTAATAGCATCCCATATGACTAGGCCTCAAAATGAGGTGAGAGGTAGGGTCTCACATGAGCACCCCCCGATATATATATTCTTTTTTTAAAAAAAATATGTAAAGGTTATTTTAAATCACATTTTGGATATATATCTTCGTCTGATTTGACAACCTGATATTTTTTTAATATTCCTGATATCCTAAATAAATATTTGCCATCCGATATCAAACAGATTTAATATTAAAAATCTTGATAGATTGATATACAACGAATACATATATAATTTTTATTGATTCTTTCATTCTTTATACACGTTTCATGATGGAAACCACATATTTTAGTTGTAATCAGTATTGCTTGAATTACATGTATGTTGTTGTGATACAGTGTATATATAGGTTTTATACTTCACAATTTCTAACACGACACTCTGATGTTTTCAAATATCCTTAAATTTTCCGACATTTGAAAATTCTTAAGCTTACACGATATAGAAATCCTACGTTTAGAACCTCGTTCAGGCTTAACTTTGTGAATGGGTGGTACTCAGTGAGGGGGTAGGGTTGGTGGATGCGCTGTTCTAAATGTCCCCTTAACATGTCCCTATTTATGTTGTTTTTGAACGGTCTCCATCACCATTATGTACAAAATCCTATATTGTTTAGGGGGATGTCCCTGACGACTGTAACACCCCGTACTTAAGCGTGTATATATATATAAATATTATATATATCTATATAATAAATTACAAAGAAAGCTATCAGGTGGCTCACAATCAATCCCCCCCAAAATCAAAGGCTCATATCAAACTTCACAAAACACATTTTCCTCCAAAATTTCAAACCCCAAAACCAAAATTTTTCCCTTAAAAAACTCATTATTTTATTACTATCTCTCTCCTCTCTTTACTTTTTTCATATTTCTCTCTCTCTCTCTCCCATTCTTTCTTTATTTACTTAGAAATTTTGATTTTAAGATTTCGGTTTTGTAAAATTTCAGAATTTTTAATAGCAAATATCTCAACAATTAAATTTCATTATTTTCCACACTTAAAGTTCTAAGAAGTTAGATTTTATACCCCTATTTATAATTATTTTTCAACATAGACTTTTATTTATAACTAATTATTGTCATACTATTCAAACTTGAGCTACATAATTATTGTTTTACTATTTACATGACTTTTCGTGTTTTGTATCGTTCCGAAGACGTGCCGTAGGCACGTGCCCACGGGCAAATCTAGTATATATATATATATATATATATATATATATATAGGCTAAATTTAAAAAAACTGCACTAAATTTTGGGCCAGTTTAAAAAAACCGCACTAAGTTTTTTTTTGTTTAAAAAAAGAACACAAAATTTCAAAAAACTCCACTGGGTTAGTTAGGGTTAGGGTTAGGGTAGGGTTTAAAGAAACCACTTTCATCTTTCATTTGTGTTTAAAAAAACCACATTCATCTTTCATTTGTGTTTAAAAAAACATCACTTAACTAAACAGATGTATAAATAAACCTCCCCGAACTAACCCTAACCCTAACCCTAACTCTAACTAACCCAGTGGAGTTTTTTGAAATTGTGTCCTTTTTTTAAACAAAAAAACTTAGTGTGGTTTTTTTTAAATTTAGCCTATAATATGTGTGAGAATTGGTTGTGGCCCATGGGGATTCTATAGGGGGCTTAGATAAATGGATTAATCAAAGAAGCCTATAGAAGTTTCTTTGGGGCATAGGCATTAAATGATGGAAAATAAATGAAAAGAAAGAATGTTGGAAGTGGCTGCATGCATGGGGAGAAGGGTGACGTGGCTAGGTGGGTGAATTAGTCCCATATCGTTGGTGGGTGTGTGAGAGTGTGGGGTTATCTAGAAATTGCCAAGTGATAAGGGTACCTAACGGTTAACCACCCTTTTGATGGCAGTCTGTGGTGGGCAGTTGTTAGGATTTTATTTGTTCGCGTATTGTCCGCACATGTAGTCGCGTGCGCAGCTGGGCCAGGCTCGGGACGTTACAAATGGTATCAGAGCCGACTTTCAATACCGAGTGTGTGCAAGATGTACGCCTGAGAGGGAGCGAGGTTGGGACATGTCGTCCGGGTAGGGGACTGTACAACTAGCAGAATCGGGATAATCTTCTCCACATCGGCTAGAAAGGCGATCCTGTATCAGCTTGCGGGTCCCGGGCTCACTGAGGACACTGAGTTCTTAAGGGAGAGTGTATGTAATACCCCGTACTTAAGAGCGTATGTATATAATATTATATGAAAATATAATAATAATGTAGCGCCCCGAGTTCCACACACTTGGAAGCTCGCGACACTTACCCAGAATCTTTACTTCAATGAGTACACAACACAGAAATCACAGGAAATTAGAAACTTATATTACAGAAGGAAACTATATCTTCCACATGGATGCTTTCCGCAGCTCGAGTCCCCTGCTCCAGATCAGCAATCCTGTAATGAGCAAACTGTGGGCACGGCAGTTGAATGCAACTGACGCAATGTGGATAAAATCCGCAATCTCCAAAATCCTCAACAATCAATATTTGATGCAGGAGAAAAGAAACGTGAAAGTCATACAAACATAAATGTCGGTGTATATCATGATCTAGAATTTAATGCACAACTCATATGCACACCATGCTCTTAATCTAATGCAAACTTGATTTGGAAACGTATGCATCCCATACTACATACTCCCCAAATCGAGTTTGTTTTCTCCAGATAATAGGGTTCAATTCCTCACCATGCATCCTACTGTTGTACTCTTTCCTGTTCCTGACATTCATTTAGTGATTGGTAGAGTCTGCAGTACATGTGGTCCATTCCCGCTCCTGCAGTCGGATCGTGGTCCTTCTCCACTCCGAGCGGCAGTGATCACTTTGTTCGTTCAGATCATGGTCTTTCTTCACTCTGACAGGATTGTGGTCCTTCTCCATTTCCGGTCATGCCGGTGATCATCAGCTCTGCCGGAATCATGATCCTTCTCCACTCCTGTCCCTACCAAAGTTATCATGAACATATGGTGAATCAATAGGGCCACCGCTACTCCGCCAAGAGACTTAGAGTTACACTCTTGCTCCTTGTTCGTATTGATAACCCAGAACATAGACAGAAACTTAAGAGTCCATCTCCTAAGTTCCGACAGGACTTGTGACTTACGTCTGTATCCTGTTCTTATCACTAAATCCCAGAAATTAACAGTCGAGACGACGCCGCACGTGTCCCAGACGAGACGATGCTGCACGTGTCCCCTTGACAGGGGAGTACACGCCCAACTAGTGTCTGTCCTTACCAATCATGAGTCACACTACTTAGGACCAACGTCTTTACTAATTTATACAACTTAGGTCAAATTCTCATCCACTTAATTCCTTCATTAATCACCACTTACTTTCTAGGTGGAATTATTAGTACTCAAGGTCTCATTGCTCCTAACATAAGCTATGTTTACTAACTATAAACAATTGGTTAGCAATTAGGTTACTACGAGGTCAAGTCTACATTTCGAACTTCCTAACTTCTCACTAATAAGGTGTTCTAGCATTTTTACTTTACTAATTTACTACCATACTAACCTATTTAACTTACTAACTTACTAACATGATCAGTATTTACACAAGAAACCCTTATATGGTTCTCAACTACACATTGGAACTTACTAACATACATTAGGCTTACTAATATTTCAACAAAACTTACTAACATTATTAGTACAATGCTAGTACCTTACTATCAATGTAAAATTTACCAATCAAGATACTAACTTACTAATCATAAGGACTTTAAGCATTCAAACATGAAAATTTAATTAGACAATTTACTCCACAACATCACAAAATCACCACTTATGTTTAATAGTTAACAACACAATCCTCATGCCCAAGACAAGGTTTGTATTCATAATCTTGCATAATAAGGACACTTAACCTATAAATAGAGGTAGTGGAGTGTGGAAAGGTGTAGAAATGCTTAGGTGTCCTTACCTTTTTACACTTAACCCCTCAAGCTTTATTTATTTACACTTAACCTATAAATAACCATGTTGGATTGGGCCTTAAGAAAAGAAAATGTTGGGCTTTAAAGAAAATATATAGATGAAAACAAACATAGTAAGAATAGTGTATGATAAAAATAAAATAACCATATCAACATAATTGTTACTTATTTTAGGGGTATTACAAATATAATATATATATACTAGGTTTGCCCATTGACACGTGCCTACGGCACGTCTTTGGAATGATACACCTTATTTGATCATATAAATTAGTTTTGGAGGTCCAGCAAATTAATTGAAGTAGCAAACATATTATATGAGAAACTTTTGGGGTCCAGCAAAAAACATATTATATGATTTTTTTGATTTTTTTGAATTATTTTTAAAGTTTTAAAATTTTAATTTTTTTAGTTTTTAAATTTTTTAAATTTTTTAAAAATTTTAAAAATTTTTATTTTCTTAATTTTTTGAATAGAATAGGAAGGTTGAGAGAGAAAAAGAAAAATAAATAAATAAATATAGGAGTTGTTTTAGGTGGGGATTTGAATTTGAGTTTTGGGGGGAAAAATATGTTTTGTGAGGTTAGATCTGGACCTTTAACTTTTTGGGGATTGAAGAAGAGCCACTTGATAGCTTTCTTTGTATTTTATTATATATATATATATATATATATATATATATATATATATATATATAATGTGAGATGGAAAATGGTAGATGGCCTATAGGGGGATCCTATAGGACTATGGCTTAATTAATTGAGAAGGGAGCCTATAGGATGGAGCTATGGGGCTATGGTTTAATAATGCACTACAAGACAAAATATGCATGAAATGAGAGTAGAATAAGAGGGCGTTGTGCATTTGGGCGTGAAGGATTGTCCCACATCGGAAGTGCGGTGAAGAAAAAGAAAGTATATATGAGAATGACCAAGTGATAAAGGTCACCTATAGGGTTAACCCACCTTTTGATGGTGCCTGTGGTGGGCGTGGCTAGAATTTTGTGTTCGCGTGCGCGCACACGTAGCCGTGTGCGCAGCTGAGCCGGGCTTGGGGCGTTACAACGACGCTAGGTTTAATGTGATATGTACGCCCCTTGCCCACTCACACATACTGTTTATCCCCATATCCATCATCTGACCCACATAAAAATTCTTAGGGTTGATCAATGTTGACATACTTATTATTTACCACGTACAGTATACAAATCCTCAGAATACCAATACTTACAGAAATGTAATTAGGTACAATTCTTGTGAGTTTCCAAAACTAAAGTAAGACTGTAAGAGTATGATTATCAAGTAGTATATTACTCCCTCCGTTTCAAAATATAAGTCATTCTATGTTTCTACACGACTATTAAGAAACAACCTAGTATTGAGTAAAAGTACTATATATTCTTGGTTTTTGAAGCTCATAAATGAGCCATCAATTGTACAATGTTCTATTTGCCCTCATCTATAATTTTTTATTACTTCTCTTACAAAAAAGGACAAGTGTAAAATTGGAAATCTCATAGAAAATTAATTCATGGACATTTAAGTGACAAGACATCTTCTCGAAACCCTAAAGTGACTTATATTATGAAACAAAAAAAGAGGCTAGAATGACTTATATTTTGGAACGGAGGGAGTATTATTTTGATATTTATGGTTTAGTACCTTAAGGTGCCAGTATTACCTTATATCATTTTTTCACATAGCCCTATTATCACAACTCAAACTGTATTATTTTTTGCATACTCATGTACTTTTAGTTCTGAAATGAAGCTGTTGTTTTGATTTCTTTTCTTCTTCTAGTCTGCAGGAAATGAAGCATTTCAAGCTGGTAAACATTTGGAGGCAGTTGAATGCTATAGTGCTGCCTTATTGTGCAATGCAGAATCACGCCCTTTTACGGCAATATGTTTTTGCAATCGGGCTGCAGCTTATCAAGCCCTTGGACAAATGACAGATGCCATTGCAGATTGCAGTCTGGCAATAGCTCTTGACCCTAGTTATCTGAAGGTAAGTCATACCATATGGGCAGCGATGATGTATGAATAATACCTTTTTAGTTTTATGAAAAAGAAATAGATAGTTTAGACATATTCCATATGTTGGACCTTTCGTTTTTTATTTGGAGTTCAGTGTTGGAGCATGAATACTATATTTTTAGTGTATATATTTGATTTTCTATATTTCTGACTTCATTCACTACGTTTCCATTATCTGTTTGTATCTTTTACCTTGTTGCACTATATCTTCATCCTTACCGAGTAGTTTATGTTGATCAATTTGAAACTGCCCAATATAAGGCATGCGTGCTTCATTATTAGAGGTACATGTACCACTGATAAAGGAGTGTTTCGGCAATATTACTCTCTTTTGGCATGTCGCGGTCCATTCACTTTTCCGTCAATCTCTAGTATTATAACTAGAGGGTGGGATTGCATGTTTTGTGGACAACCATCGACTTATAAATCCCAGCCACACACCTATAATTCCAACTTATATCAACCGTCCACTTCAATTCAACCTCTTCTTAAAATCTCAAGTTCTCAATTAAACATTGAAAATTTCAGTCTTATCATTTGTCCATTAGAATCTCACACACATTTAAAACTTCCATCTTCCACATAAATTTAAAGAATTTAAAAAGTCATCCCACTTAATTGCTTAAAACTAAAAGGGGAAATGACCAAATGATACCCAAAGTTTATCCTAATTCCCAAATAGCACCCAAAATTTTTAATATACCCAAATAGCACCCGAAGTTTTTAAATATGGACGAAAAAGCACATGCCGTTAAGTTTTCCGATAAGTTAATAGAATATTATCTGAATATACCTCTTAACGAGTTTAAATCCGTTAAGAAGAGTATGAAATGTTGAAATTGCCCTCACCTCTTAATAGGTTTAAAATCTAAACCCATCTCCACTGCCGACCACCATCTCCGCCAACCACCACCTTCACCACCACCATCTCCAACCACCACCACCACCACCACCACCACCACCACCATCTCCACCACCATCTCCAACTACCACCTAAACCCATCACCATCACCTTCGCAACTCATCTCCACCGACCACCATCTCCACCACCTCCGAAACCCATCACCGTCACCTTCATCTCTACCAAAAGTTTTTTTAAAAACCAAAATAAGGAAAAATGAAAAAAATGAAAAAAATGAAAAAAATGAAAAAAAAAATGAAAAAAAAACTGAAAAGAGAAGAAGAGAGGGTGGGGGTATTTCTGTATTTTCACATTAATTCTACAAAAAATATTAACGGAAGGGTTTTTTGTTCTATTTTAAAAACTTCGGGTGCTATTTGGGTATTTAAAAACTTTGGGTGCTATTTAGGAATTAGGGTAAACTTTGGGTGCTACTGCGTCCTTCCTCCAAAATAAAAATTTAACTCATGTGAATTGCAGTTGCTAACTAATAACTATCTTCCAGAATTTGACATTGCAAAATTGGTATGTTGTTATGCTTTTAGGGTGAAACGGAGGACTCTTAATGATTTATTCACATTTCTCGTGGTTTCACTTATTCCTAATTTTGCATTGGATGTGCTAACATGCTTGTGAAAGTAGTATTCTGTAAACTTATCTTTGGTTTTGTTCATCCCACCCCGTTGCAGGCAATTTCAAGGAGGGCCACCTTGCATGAGATGATCAGGGACTATGGACAGGCTTCTAATGATCTTAATCGATTAGTATCTCTTCTAGAAAAACAAATGGAAGTGAATCAGCCTGGAGCAGTGGGAAGATCAGCTAATACTGCCTCTGATCTAAACAAGGCTCGTTTACGGCTTGCTAAGGTGGAAGAGGAGGCCAGAAAAGGAGTCTCCTTGAACATGTACATGATATTGTAAGTTCAGTCTTCTCCTTTTTTGCCTATGTTTT
The DNA here is from genome assembly GCA_017893485.1 of Hemerocallis citrina. Taxonomy (NCBI): domain Eukaryota; kingdom Viridiplantae; phylum Streptophyta; class Magnoliopsida; order Asparagales; family Asphodelaceae; genus Hemerocallis; species Hemerocallis citrina. The sequence goes on along the minus strand of CM030360.1, from coordinate 287,708,295 downwards.
GTCCACAATTTGATATATGAGAGTGATTGGCTAATCTTCTTTTGGTACGATTTGAGCGTAAATCAAAGTTCAAGTTATCTATATCAGGGTGGAGCTAAGTTTTGCTTAGCATAGCATAACATGAACCTACACAGTAGCTAGCCTGTGTTATGCTTAGCTCTCCTTGTCTTTGTGCGGACCTAGTCAATTGTTCTAAAACTTTAATTTAAGGATTTAGGTTGCGGTGTGTCTTTTATCAGTAGTATTGAGCATATCAAAATCATCAGTTGGTAAAATCTTAATATAAAAGGACAGGAGCTTCTCAGTGTCTAGATATATTTCAAATGATGGCCTAAACCGATAAGTCCTATTCTGGTCCTATTGGGTCTGAGCTGTCCTACATGCCTAATAGATCAGCGCATAATGCCACATGTTCCTGCACTAGATCAGTGCATAAGTCAATATTAGATTGTGAACTGTGTAAAGGTTGGTAAGCATTTTCCTATGAACCTAGCCGTTTGTTGAACTTGATTAGATCGGTTAGAGCTTTCTATTCAAAATATGCAAGTATCAATCTTTCTGCTTGGAGTAATATATCCTCATTATTGAACCTCCGTAATGGCCTGAAATTGTGTAATTTGACAAAGTCCCTTTAGTTTGGACGGTATGGAAAAATAACATTGAAGTTGAGATTAATATAATCTCTTTGCTAATCTAGTCAAATGACAGATCAAAGGATAATCTGCAAGCGAAGGAATAATTGGTACTTGTTTTGTGCTTCTCTGATAGATAATTGGTGAATTAGTAATATTAAGAAAAGCATGAATATATATATATATATATATATAGAGAGAGAGAGAGAGAGAGAGAGAGAGAGCTTGTCTACTTTCAGGAGTAGTCAAATGTGGATAATCACAAGTGAATTTGGATGATTGCGTATTTAAATTAAAATTTCAACCATTGGATATGTTCTACACCATTAAATTGTATGACTGGATATCGTTATTTTTTATAATGACATTGATGGATGGACAAATGAATTTCAAATGACTGATTTTATATTTCTAGATTAATTTAGGCATTCTAATTAATGTGAACGGTTCGAATCATCCATGTGATGGCCATGCAAGGAGTTCTTATGAAGCTTATCGGAGAACAGTTATCACTGGATCGCCTCCATATTATATAGATATATATGGAGAGTTAAGTAAGGGCTACTCTTGCAAGTACTACTCAATTTTGTTTCGGTGCCAAATTTAAAAATAGACACCAAAAATGAAAAAATCAACTCTGTTCAATGTGATCTATATTGTAAGAAGTATGTAGGAACAAAATTTTATATAATTTAGACAATTTTTAAATGTTCATCTTGCAACTGCAAAATCGTTGCTTTAGAAAAAGTTTAAAATTAGTCAATTTTGCAGTTGCATAATGTGCAATTAAAATTCATCAAAATTGGTTGGAATATGGTTTATCTCTAGTACTCATAATGTAGATCACATCCAATGGAGCTGATTTATTTTATTGTGTTGTCTATTTTTAAATTCTGCGTCAAAATCAGATCGAGAGTAGTATTCTGGAGAGGAGGAGGAGGAGAGGGGGGGGGGGGGGGGGGGGGGAGAAGGACTTAGAGTGACACTCTAGAAACCTTTATGTTATGCTTAGCTCTCCTTGTCTTTGTGTGGACCTAGACAATTGTTCTAAAACTTTAATTTAAGGATTTGCGGTGTATCTTTTATCATTAATATTGAGCTATCAAAAACATCAGTAGGTAAAATCTTAATATAATAAGACAGGAGCTTCTCAGTTTCTGGATATATTTCAAACGATGGCCTAAACTGGTAAGTCCTATTCTGGTCCTATTGGGTTTGAGCTGTCTGACATGCCTAATAGATCGGCGCATAATGCCACATGTTCCTGCACTAGATTAATGCATTAGTAAATATTAGATTGTGAACTATGTAAAGCCTGAATATATATACATAGAGAGAGAGAGAGAGAGCTGGGCTACTTTCACTGGTGAATTTGGCTGTTTGAGAATTTAATTAAAATTTCAACCATTGAATATGTTCTACACCATTAAATTTTATGGCTAAATATCATTATTTTTTAGATGACATGATGGACGGACAAATGAATTTCAAATGACTTGATTTTATATTTCTAGACTAATTTAGGCATTTTAATCAATGTGAATATTCGAATTATCCATGTGATGGTCATGCAAGGAGTTCTTATGAAGCTTATTAGAGAACATCTCACCGGATTTCCTCCATATTACATTTATATATACTTATATATGTATATATGGAGAGTTAAGTAATCCTGTGAGTACTAGTCAGTTTTGTTTCAATCCCAAATTTAAAAGTAGACACCTAAAAATGAAAAAATCAACTCCGTTCAATGTGATCTATATTGTAAAAAGTTTGTAGGAACAAAATTTTTTAATTTAGACAATGTTTACATGTTCATCTTGCAACTGCAAAATCGATGCTTTACAAAAAGTCTAAAATTAGTCAATTTTGCGGTTGCATAATGTGCAGTTAAAATTTGTCAAAATTGGTTGAAATTTGGTTTATCTCTAGTACTCATAATGTAGATCACGTCCAATGGAGTTGATTTTTATTTTGTGTTGTCTATTTTTAAATTTTGCATGAAAACCACATTGAGAGTAGTATTCTCGAGAGAGAACGGAGGAGGGGGGTGGGACTTAGAGTGGCACTCTAGAAAACTTTCTACAGTGTCACTCCCCCAAATACTTGATACACATTGTGTGATCCACATGTCGTAGAATATGAGGATGTAAAATCACTCGGTTTGGACTTGATTTGTCCATTCATTAGGTACTTGCAAAATAAACGCTTTTTTCAGTAGTAAATGAAATGAGACGGCTTGATACATGGGCATAACATTTTCAAACCTCGTGATTTTACATGCTTGTATGTTTTATGATATGTAGATTGCATTGAATACTGTGGATCATGCATTTTTTTTGGGGGGGGGGGGTGTAGGAAATTTTCTAGAGTGCCACTATAGGTTCCATTTATCTTTTGTATCCACACGTATCAGCCAATTCACGATACGAAACAATACGGTTTGGTATGATTTAAAAAAGTAAAAATAAAAAAATAGAAAGGGATAAGATAGGGCGTTGTTTCCTCTTTCCTTTGCTTATATTCTTCTCGCCTTCTCTGTTTTCCGCATTTGCTGTCATCGACTTCGACTTTGAGATCTCTCGTCGTCAATATTTGTGATCCCCACCTCCCTTCTTTCTTATGTTCTCTTCCTTTTCTTCTCGTCTTCTTTGCTGCCATCATTTTTTTTTGCAGAGGGGGGGGGGGTATAGTCGGGCTCAAATGAGAAGTTTTTGGGGTTGAAAAATAAGTTTTTGAAGAAAATAGAATGAAGAACATGAGGCTTACATCATTACATGTGGACCGCTCACCAAAACCACTAACCCTTCATGTAGTTTTACTTGAGAATTATTATAATTATATAAAAAAAGTAAATGTTGCAAACTTGTATTGCCTAAAATTTCCAAATAGTTATGACTATATAAGAGTTTTGTAAGCTTTATGGACACGAAAAAAATCTTTTGCACTTGTTTTTGGTTCATGTTTTTAAAGCATATTAGTCTTAAGGTCACTAAAATGACCTTTTTGAGTATGTGACAAAAAACTTATGATACACGATACGTAGCGATACACTATACAATATACAAGAAAACGATACATGGTACGATACACAATTTGACAACTTTGCCTGTGAGTGGTTTGGTAAGAACATCCGCCAACTAAGGATTAGTACTCACATGTCGAGTTTCATGCTGCGTAGGCTCCTAATTCCCAACAATCTTATTACGAACTACATGATAGTCGACTTATGCTTTGTTTTCTAACGATATACTGAGTTTGAAGCAATATTGATTGCAACTTGATTATTAGAATCAAGATTTAAGGTTTCGGTTTCGGTTCATCAAAAATAGATAGGTTTCGGTAGGTATCACTAGTTTCGGTAGGTTTCGCTCCAAGTTTTGGTTTCAGAATTTCCTATATATATAGAGAGAAATCTTCGGTTGCACACTACTTTGGTGAGCACTTCGTGAGCACTCACGAAATAGAGCACCTATGACAAATCCGAACGCTCATATTGTTCTATATACCTTAGATAGCCTAACAATAAAAAATCAAGTAATTTGAAGTTCATTTGCCCATGATTTACATCATTACAAAATTGTATGGCTGAAAATTCTAACAGCATGATGGACAGGCAAATGAACTTCAAATTAATTGATTTTTTATTGTTAGGCTATCTAAGGTATATAGAACAATATGAGCGGTTCGGATTTGTCATAGGTGCTCTATTTCATGAGCGCTCACGGAGTGCTCACCAAAAGTAGTGTGCAACCGAAGGGGACTCTATATATATATAGGGAAAGCTTCGGTTGTGCACTCCTCTAGTGCACACGACGTGTGCACTAGGCCTTCAGGCGTTCATATCGACGATCCGAACCGTTCACATTGATCTACACATCTAAATTAGTCTAAATATGTAAAATCAAATGATTTGAAATTCATTTGCCCATCCATTGAAGTGTTACAAAATTGTATGGCTGAAAATCATTGTTTTTTAAAGTCACATGATGGATGGGCAAATGAATTTCAAATGATTTGATTTTACATATTTAGACAAATTTAGATGTGTAGATCAATGTGAACGGTTCGGATCGTCGATATGAACGCCCGAAGGCCTAGTGCACATGCCGTGTGCACTAGAGGTAGTGCACAACCGAAGCTTTCCCTATATATATATATATATATATATAGGGTAGCGATCCAGTGAGAACTGTTCTCACGATAAGCTTCGTGAGAACTCCACGCCTATCCATCTTATGGATAATCCGAACCGTTCACATTGTTTAACATAACTAATTTAGTCTAGAAATATAAAATCAAGTCATTTGGTATTCATTTGTCCATACATCATGTCACTATAAAAAATCACGATTTTTCAGCCACACAATTTGTAACACTTCAATACATGGTCAAATGAATCTCAAATGACTTGATTTCTCATCCATGGACTAATTGAGTCGTGTAGATCAAAATGAACGGTTCGGATCTTTCAACTAATATCCCAAACAAAAGTTCTCGTGTGGTTCTCACCAAAAGAGTTCTCACTCGATCATTTCCCTATATATATATATATAAGGTAAAAGGGATATGAGCAACTTGCTCATTTAGTAAATGAGCAATTGATTATGTGGCATGCATGTGATACATTGGACAACTAACCCTTTTAAAGATTGTCCAATCACATGTATGCCACATCATTAATTGGTTATTTACTAAATGAGCAAGTTGCTCATAACCTTTTTTCCCATATATATATATATATATATATATAGGAAAATCTTTCATTGTGCACCACCCCTCCGTGTGCACTCGTGTGCACCCCGCCTTTCCGCCTTCGTATCGACGATCCGAACCGTTCACATTGATCTACACATCTAAATTAGTCTAAATGTGTAAAATCAAATCATTTGAAATTCATTTGTCCTTCCATCATGTGACTATAAAAAACAATGATTTTCAGCAATACAATTTTGTAACACTTCAATGGATGGGCAAATGAATTTCAAATGATTTGATTTTACATATTTAGACTAATTTAGATGTGTAGATCAATGTGAACGGTTCGGATCATCGGTACAAAGGCGGAAAGGTCGAGTGCACACACCGTGTGCACCACCTATGGTGCACAACGGAAGACTTCCCTATATATATATATATATATATATATATATATAAGTCCCCTTCGGTTGCACACTACTTTTGGTGAGCACTCCGTGAACACTCACGAACTAGAGACCCTATGAAAAATCCGAACCGCTCATATTTATATGTCTAAGATAGCCTAACAATAAAAAATCAAGTAATTTGAAGTTCATTTGCCCATCCATCATGCTGTTATAATTTTCAGCCATACAATTTTGTGATGATGTAAATCATGGGCAAATGAACTTCAAATTACTTGATTTTTTATTGTTAGGCTATCTTAGCCATATAGAACAATATGAGCGGTTCGGATTTTTCATAGGGTCTCTAGTTCGTGAGTGTTCACGGAGTGCCCACCAAAGTAGTGTGCAACCGAAGATATATATATATATATATATATATATATATATAAGTCGGGAAAGCTTCGGTTGAGCACTACTCTAGTGCTCACCGCGTGAACACTAGGCCTTCGGGTGTTCATATCGAAAATCCGAACCGTTCACATTGATCTACACATCTAAATTAGTCTAAATATGTAAAATCAAATCATTTGAAATTCATTTGCCCATTCATTGAAGTGTTACAAAATTGTATGGCTGAAAATCATTATTTTTATAGTCACATGATGGATGGGCAAATGAATTTCAAATGATTTGATTTTACATATTTAGACTAATTTAGATGTGTAGATCAATGTGAACGGTTCGGATTTTCGATATGAACGCCCGAAGGCCTAGTGTTCACGCGGTGAGCACTAGAGTAGTGCTCAACCGAAGCTTTCCCTATATAAGTCTACTAAATGATAGTTTTCTTGTTATTTTTTGAAGTACAAATGTTTAAGTGGTTAAATATCATGTATTAATAATTTCTACTACTAAATAATAATTTTTTGTGTAGCGCCCCGAGTTCCACACACTGGGAGCTCGTGACACTTACTCAGAATCTTTACTTCAATGAGTACACAACACAGAAAAATTTACAGGAAATTAGAAACTTACATTGCACAAGGCAGCTATATCCTATACTCGAATACCTTCCGCAGCTCGAGTCCACTGCTCCACGATCAGCGATCCTGCAATTAGCAAACTGTGGGCACGTCAGTTGAATACAACTGACGCAATGCGGATAAAAACCACAATCTTCAAAGTCCTCAACAATCAATATTTGATGCAGAAGAAAAATGTGAAAGTCAAACCACAAGTGTTGGTGTATGTCATGATGTAGATTCTAATGCACAATTCATATGTACACCATGCTCTTAATCTAATGCAAACTTGATTTGGAAACGTATGCATCCCATACTACATACTTTCCAAATCGATTTCGTATTCTCCAGATGATGGGGTTCAATCCCTCGCCATGCATCCTACTTTTGTACTCCTTCCTGTTCCTGATATTTATTTAGTGACTGGTAGAGCTGCAGTAAGTACGGTCTATTCCGTCTACTGCATGAGATCGGTGGTCTTTCTCCACTCCCGAAAGTCGGTGATCACCCCGATCTATCGGAATCGGTGGTCTCTCTCCACTTTGCCGGCCAGTGGTCTCTCTCCACTCCCGACAGGCTGGTGATCATTCAGCTCCGCTGCAATCCTGTCGGAATCGGTGGTCCTTCTCCACACCCGGACTCTGCCATAAGTTATCCGTACATAAGGCGAATCGGCAGGACCTTTCCCTACTCCGCCAGAGACTGAGAGTTACACTCTAGCTCTTTGTTCATATGGATAACTTAGAGCATAACGTACTCATAGGGGTCCATTCCCCTAGATTTCGACATCTCTATCACTAAATCTCAGGAATTAACAGTCGAGACCATGTCGCACGTGTTCCAGACGGACGACGCCGCACGTGTCCCCTTGACAGGTGAGTACACTCCCAACTAGTGCCTGTCCTTATTTTATTGGTCAGAAGATTTCATCATCATTGTTGTCCTTTCCTTCCTATTTCATTTTTCCTTACTTTTAATAAATACTACTTAGTTTCTTATTCAATGATAGTTGGTTACTAGGTGATTTAAACCTAGATCCAAAGTTAATTATCTAACTCGAGTATGGATTAAACTAAGAGTAGTTGGTTTAGCTACTTGTCATAAAACTAATGCACTTAAATGCAGTTACTTATATGTAGGATAAAGGGCACTTGGTGCACTAAATATCACCATATGCGTATCAATATTAGTGCACTTAAGGCACCAAATACCACCATATGCATACACTTATGCATACTACCACCATTTGTATTATTAAAGTCTTCAATGCCTACAATCTTTTCCTTTACTACAATCTACTTTACATGTCATGAACTTCTAATTAGCTAAGCATGCAACTACAATCACTAAGCATATTACTACAAGTGTGTAGTTTCATTCAATCACATCAATTTAAGTATTCGAGGAGTAATCTTTTCTACTACATACAACAACGTTCATGTTATTCTATATAATGTACATATACACTACCATTCTCATTGTTCACATTTACAATGAAATATCACAATAAAATAACACTATAGTCTTATTCTCAATTATTGACCCAACTTGGTCCTTATCCGGCCCATAGAAAACAATTACACAACTCTATACTAACTTCACAAGTTAATCACATTCTTGATTCAACCGTCCTTCCACCTACTAATCTCGAACATGCATTTTCGTTATTAAGACTAGGTGCTTACTAACTCCTTCAATTTGCTTACTAGCATAACAAGATCAAGTCTATATTTCCAACTTCCTAACTTCTCACTAACAAGACGTTCTAGCATTCTATTCTACTAATTTACTACCATACTAACATATTAACTTACTAACTTACTAACATTTCAACAAAGCTTACTAACATTATTAGTACAATGCTACCATCTACCAAAACAATCTATTAACAACAATTTTCCTTTTGCTACAAATAAATTACTACACAATCATGTCAATAAACTACTAAACAATTATTTAAATATAAATAACAAACAAATAACAAACAAAAAATAATAACACGAGGTATGAAGAATACCCACTTTGTTTTGTTTGTAAGCTTCAATTGCTATCTTCTCCTCCTTGCACCTTGATTCTTCTTGACTTCTTGCTCCAATCCAAAAGTAGTTGTAGAGTGGTATAGTAGTAGTAGTAGTAGTAGTAGGAGTTGTAGTAGAAGTTTGTAGTATTAGGTACTAGTAGTTGAAGTAGTAGCAAGTAGTAGTAGTTGAAGTAGTAGGTAGTAGTAGTATGAAGTAGTAGTAAGTAGTAGTTGTAGTATTAGTAGTAGCAGTAAGTAGTAATAGTTGAAGTAGTATATTAGTAGTAGTAAGTAGTAATAGTCAGTAGTAGTAGTTGTGAAGTAGTAGGTAGTAGTAATAGTCAGTAGTAGTAGTTGTGAAGTAGTAGGTAGTAGTAGTAGTTGTAGGAGGCAAATAAATAAAGAAAAGGGGAAAGGAAAGGGCTGCAGCTGCCTGTTGTGTTGCTGTCGGCAGTATGGAGAAGGAGAAAAGTGTAGTAAGTAGTAGTAGTAGTGAGTAATGGTAGAGTTTAATACACATGTATATATATATAGAAAAAGAAAGGACAAAAACTGATGTTGCTGCTGGCTGTCTGCAGAAAGAAGGAAAAAGAGAGAAAGAGAGGTGTGTGGAAGGGTGTAGAATAGCTTAGGTGTCTCTTACTTTTGCACATAACCCCTCAAACTTTATATAATTGCACTTTAAGCCCTAAATCTTATTGGATTGGGCTTTAAGAAAGAAAGTATTGGGCTTTTTTAAAAGAAAACATATTAGGTTTTTAAAATAAACTAACCGTATTAACATAAAAAAATAATAGTGTAGTGTATGAAAAAATAATAATGTCAATGCACATATATATATATATACATATATATATATATATATATATATATATAACAATGTATATATATTGTAAGAATTTAAGGGTATTACATTTTGAACTAGTGGGTTTAAATGATTAAATTACCGTGCTTTATGCTGTTTTTTAGTGATAATGTATGCGAATCAGGTTCAGATCAGTGAAAATATGACTCGTTCCAACTCTAATATTTATTTTTAGTTGGGTCGGGTCAGATTTGAACCAGATCTGACCCGATAACCATTAAGAAACCCGAATCCCACCCTCTTTGAGTTATGCCGCCTAAAAAGGGTTCTTCTTCCACTTTCCATATCGCTTCAAAGATGGAGAAGGAAAAACAAAAATAAAACAAAGAAGAAGATCGGACAGAAAAAGGCGTCTTTTGTTATAATTTTACTTTTAACTGCTTTCTTCCTCAATCTTCTATAACTACGTCCTCAAAATTCCACTTTTTTTCTTCATTTTTTTGAGCCTTTTACATGGTTTCGGCCACCTCATTTTGGACCGAATCTAACCGAAACCGGAACGGATCGGTCAAAACCTTTAACCATGATTAGAATACAATTGAGTGAGATCATTCTAAACTAACCCAAGCTCCTTGGGAAGTCGTTTAATCAAAATCAGCTCAGTTAATATTGGTCGTGTCTTTTTATCTAGCCTCTGCACTAGACCGTAAATCCACAGTTTGTTTTTTGCTTTTCCAAGACACCCGTTTCCTACCACAAAAACACTGTAGCAAGTAGTATATGTATATGGTGGTGATTATGTGAGGTTCTATCTCATATTTGGTGGACCTCCCTTATTATATGAAACCCCCCGTGAAAAATCCGAACCGTTCATGTTATCTTACATGCCTAAGTTAGCCTGTGAGTGTAAAATCAGGTTATTTGACACTCATTTGCCCATCCATCAAAAAGTTAAAAAAATAAATAATTTTCAATCATACAACTGTCTCGTTATAAAACATAAACAAATGAACTTCAAATAACTTGATTTTACACCCTTACGCTATCTTAGGCCTGTAGAACAAGTTGAACGGTTTAGATTTTTCATGAGGCGTTTATATCAACGGGCTCACAAATGAGGCTTCTGAATAAATTGCCCATAAAGCGAGGACAACCATTTTAACAACATAATACCTATCACGTCTCATGGTGATAGAATCCGTCAATAAAACAGTAGCTCTGAAAGGCTAAAAACAAATATATAATTCGTTACGAGAAATAATTGAATTTTTTTTAGCAATTAGTCTCCTTACAGTTTCAATAAAATAATTTAAACAAACTTCCAAATTCAGTTTAATAGCCTTAACAACTCTCTACGACAATTTACTCTTGAAAGACTTAAGCTTCCATATCCTTTATACTCTTTAAGCGCCCAATTTTAAGCACCCGATCCTGATGCACTAATCTGAAAAAGTTTGTTAACAACAAAAATGAGCAGACACCCTTAAGTAATTGAATAAATATAAGTAGCCGGCAATTTATAAAATGCCGCATTAATAATTAAACATATTAATGCACAAACATATAGCAATGCAAATAATAGAACAAAAATATCTAGATTGCAAATCCTCTTATTATATATGAATGCAACATCAAATAAGGTGATCATACAAGCAAGCAATGCATGCTGCCTAATGCGATACTTGTCTAATAATTCATGCATCTCATACTACGTTAATAAGCAGATAGATATTCTATAATGCAAAAGAATTTAGGTACGCCTTCCTTTAATGCAATCAACACTTACTAGTCCGGTTGATACGAGAACACCACTACAGTCCATGATAAGGACAATTTATTGTACAATGTTCAACACTCAGAGTGGACACATGAGAGCCCATAAGGGGTTAACTTAAAATCCTGACTCATATACTGGTATATAAACGTGTATGCATGACACGAGTAATAAAATTATAATTATGATAATAACTCAAATAATCTTCTCAATATTCAAAACATCATAAGACCACTCATGTACATGCATCTCTACTTAAACTACACAAAATGATGCTTAATAATATAAATTAAATCGACCATCCACAAATATTACTAACTACAATATAAGACAAATACCGATAACAATCATTTAATAATTTCATATTCATGAAAATGTATCAACAGTATATTAATCTTAACTTAATAGTTGCACATCATCACACTATATCACATAAAATAGTCTTAAAAAATACACATAACATTACAACACTACAATACAACAAATATTTTATAAGCTACATTCGACAAGGTGTATTCATCCAATTACTTACAGTGCTTGGCACGAAAAAGAAGCTAGTAGCGGGCTTTGAGATAGTCCTCAATTCCAATCAACTCCATATGATTTTGGCAGCCAAACCCTCTAATAAGAGGAGAAGATCAAAAGCAAGCAACTCTGAAGGATCCTTTCTTTCCCTTCCAAAACCCAAACCCTAACGCAACCCTTATTCTTCCCACTACAGATCTGCCCAAAATCCTCAAAATCCCACAAATCCCAATCAGAATCCCCCAATTCAGTCGTCAAACTCTAACCCTAATTTGGAGCATATGGGTTTTAGAAGAAGAGATGAAGATTAATGTGACCCTTTTGAGGATGAGTTTCATGGTGTTTGGTGTTTTGGAATTTGGAGATGATGGATGATGGTGATGGGTTGATAATGATAGCAAAGGAGATGAAGAAAGGTTTGGCATTATTTATTTATTTATTTATTATTATTATTATTATTATTATTATTATTTTGGGTACTTTATTTAAAAAAACCATCTTACAATATAAATTTCATAAAATTCCTACTATATATGAAGTTTCCTCTCCTTATTAACAAAAGCTATCAAGTCAAAACAAGGTATGCAATATAACTAATATTAGCAATATCGTTAATAAATGTTTTGGGTTATTATAGAGGTAAGGTCTCACATGATAACCCACTATATATATGTAGGAGTGATCCCTTGAGAAGCACACTTAAATGAGAAGACGAGAAACACTAATTTTGACTATTAGATTTAAGTTAAGTGAAATGAACAACTATAGCTTATTTGGATATATAAATCGAGGGTTATAAAGAACTTTTTTTTTCTCCCCAAATTCTTGTAGTTTAAAAATTGTATCTGCTTTGAACGCTATCTTTTCCTTCCTTTTCCTCACGCCAAGTGGGCAAAAACATGATTGGTTTCCTCTCATCAACACCGCCCCCTCTCTTTCTCATCCTCCCACGGTTTATCGCTCCTCCGCCCCGCTCAAAGTTTTGGAATCCATCTCTTTCGGTAAAAGTCGTAACTCGATTGCTCCGAAATGCTTCTCTCCCAAGCTGTTCAACATATAGTCCCCATTTCTACTCCGAAAACGGTCATCGCGGATTATTTTTGTGGCCTTAAGGGCTGGCATTCCCACAAAAGTTACCGTCCTTTTCTTTAATGCTGTCCTTTTCAACATCAAAGGATCGTTTCTTACCTACTTGGTCATTATTATTATTATTATTCTCCTCTCATGCAATTTTATTCCTATTTCTCACCGTTTTAAATTTCGGCCAATACGTCCGAAATTTCGTTTCGGCTTAGCTTGCCGATACGAAATCACAGATTTTATACTTTATAATGTTTTGGACCGAAATGTATAGATTTCGGCCGGAATATTGCCGAAATTACCGAAATATCGGCCGAAATAGACACTAATGTTATTATGAATATATGACTTTTTTGTTTTACTTTTTGCATATAAGTCTTTCTATATAGGACCTTAAGCTAAGATAATGAGAGAATTGTCTCTTTATTGTTTGTGTGTATGCGAAGTCAAGTGAGTCTATATTAACTAATACATTTTTTCTAATCAATGCAAATTCAATTTTGTTATATTACATTCTCTTTTATATTGTCAAGTTATATGAATATTTACTGTGATTGATTCATGTCATTAGTTACATTATGCAATATTTTATATGATAAATGACATGTAGAACATATATCTTGTTTAGTAACAAAAAAAATATGTTTATTGTTGTCCGAAATGAAAATCCGAGATATTTACATTTCCCCGACATCTCCGATATCTCCGATCCGAGACGAAACACCCCTTGCCGAGACGTGTCCGAAATCCGAGATTTAAAACCTTGCTTTCTTTATCTTTCTTTTGCTACAACCAATTTTGAGAAAAAAATCATTTTATTGGATTATTGAAGATCTTTAACCAATATTATATGCAGATAAATATTACTCCTTCCGTTCCAAAATGTATGTTGTTTTAGCCCTTTTTTTGGGTCCAAAATACAAGTCGTTTTCGCTTTCCAACACAATGTATTTACACTCATTCTCTCATGACTTAATTTTTTAAGCACACTAGCAATTTTACCCTTCGAGAGGTTAATAAGTTAATAGGTTCAATTAAGAGAGATGTTTCAAATAAAAGGGCATTTTTGTAAGTATACTATTAATAAGTTAATAGGTTCAATTAAGAGGGATATTTATTTCCAACACACTAACCTAGGTGTTTCTTAAAAAGGTGTAGAAACCTTAAATGACTTTCATTTTGAAAAGGAGGGAGTAACATGGCATCTTACTAAAAGATAAGTAAGATTTTTTGGCCTAAGAAAGCACCAAGTTCTAGGATGTCTTGGGACTTTTTAGATATTTATCAATTCACCCCCATAACCTTATTATACTGGTCTGCATCCACTTGTTACTGCGTTTGTGCGGCGCTGATGGTTTTTTGGACCCTCATCCGTTCAGCCGCCCTTTCTACTTGCTGAGTTTTGTTTCCTCTGCCCTACACTCTGTACTGGGATGTCTCGTGTGTTATGTTGATGCTGTCTTACTGCGCCGGTTTGAATTCTATGTTCAGTTTGCGGCCTCAGGCATTGGGTTGTTTTAATGGCAGCCTTCTTAGCTACCTTGTTTTCGTTGTTTGGATTGTGTTTTGAATTCCTCCTTTCTTTGCTGTTGATTTACGCCTTGTAAACATTGTAGATGTATGTTTTGTTATTTATTATTTATATGTATAGTTTGGCAGGAGTCGTTTAGACTATCCGATTTCTTCAAAAAAAACATTTATGAAGTTATTTGGATGTTATGAACTTGCATTATGAAGAAGGAAAGAGAGGAACATGTTTAGAATGTTACAAATGCTTCTAAAATCTTGCGATGGTTTGAGGGAGAAAAGGAAACCCAATGGTTTTATGAATTGTAGGGATATATGAACTTGCATTATGAAGAGGGAAAGAGAGGGAACCTGTTTAGAATGTTACAAATGCTTCTAAAATCTTGCGATGGTTTGAGGGAGAAAAGGAAACCCAATGGTTTTATGAATTGTAAAGAATTGTAATTTACAATTCATAAAACCATTGGGTTTCCTTTTCTCCCTCAAACCATCGCAAGATTTTAGAAGCATTTGTATATATATATATATATATGTATACATAGAGTCCCCATCCGTTGTGCACCTTCCATGGTGCACACAACGTGTGCACTCGGCCTTCGGGCGTTCATATCGACGATCCGAACTGTTCACATTGATCTACACATCTAAGTTAGTCTAAATATGTAAAATCAAGTCATTTGAAATTCATTTACTCATGCGTTGAAGTGTTACAAAATTATATGGCTGAATATCGTTTTTTAATGATGACATGATGGATGGGCAAATGAATTTCAAATGACTTGATTTTACATATTTAGATTAATTTAGATGTGTAGATCAATGTGAACGGTTCGGATCGTCGATATGAACACCCGAAGGCCGACTGCACACACCCTAGGTAGTTAAAATCGGTTTTTGGAACTAATCGGTCTAGGAGCGATTAGTGATTAATCGGTTAATCGGAAAATTATCGGGGATTAAATTGGAAAAATCGATATATATATATATATATATATATATATCATTATGTAGCAACCCTAAATCCTAACATAAAACTATTATGAGATTGTCAAATAGGAACATATAGTTATAGAGGAAAAAAAAGTGTACTTTGTTTGAGCTGAGTTTGGATTATGGATGTGGATCGGGTTGGATTTGCTCATCGGTTCCATTAAACAAAAACAATCGGGGAGGAGCAGCGCAAGAAGCAAGAGGAGGTGCAGTAGATGCGGTCCGGGGGAACGACGACGGGTAGGATTTGGGTTTGCTCAAGGAAGAAGAGAATCAGTTTGAGTTTGGGTTTGCGGGAGGAATAAGAAGAGAGTGGCGACATGTCGGGTTTGGGTTTGCGCGAGAACCAGAAGGGGTTTGAATTTTGGATTTGGATTTGAGTTTGGACCGGTTTGAGCCCAAATAATGCAAACGAGCATGAAAATTGAGGAGGAGATTTAATCGATTAAACGGCCACTTAAAATCGGCATGTCAATATAATAAATCGTTAAAAAAATAATTGCTTAGCCTGCGATTTGCGATTAATCGGGCGTAATCGGGGATTTTAACTGCTTAGCACACGCCTTGTGCACCATGGGTGGTGCACAACGGAAGGGAACTATATATATATATATATATATATATATATATATATATATATATATATATATATATTAGTTGGACTACATAGTTTCCATTTAACTCAAAAAAGTAGTAGTTAACACATCGTACGCCTTTCATTTGCTTTAAGATACGATCCGATCACATTTTCAAAAGGTGAAAAGTACGTAGTAAATATAATACATGGTGGGCCTAGGTTAATGTACGGCTAGAAAAGTTTTAACTACTATTTTTTACAGTTAATGGAAATTATGTAAATCAACTCTCTCTCTCTCTTCTATATATATATATATATATATATATAGGAAATTCTTCCATTATGCACCACTCCTCCGGTGCACTCGGCCTTCTCGCCTTCGTATCGATGATCCGAACCGTTCACATTGATCTACACATCCAAATTAGTCTAAATATGTAAAATCAAATTATTTAAAATTCATTTGCCCATCCATCATGTGATTATAAAAACCAATATTTTCAGCCATACAATTTTGTAACACTTCAATGGATGGGCAAATGAATTTCAAATGATTTGATTTTACATATTTAGACCAATTTGGATGTGTAGATCAATGTGAACGGTACGGATCGTCGATACGAAGGCGGGAAGGCCGAGTGCATACGCCGTGTGCACCATAGGTGGTGCACAACGGAAGACTTCCCTATATATATATATATGGCGGCTATTCGGTGAGAACCATTCTGACGATAAGCGTCGTGAGAACTTCTTAAATACTCATCACACTGATGATCCGAACCGTTCAAATTGATTAGAATGGTTAAATTAGCATATAAGTATAAAATCAAGTAATTTGAAATTCATTTTTCCATGCATCGTGTCATTATAAAAAATAACAATATTCAGCTATACAATTTGTAACACTTTAATGCATGGACAAAAAAAACTTGAAATGACTTGATCTCCCATCCTTAGACTAATTTACATGTAGATCAAATTGAACGGTTCGAATTGTTCAATTAATGTCCCAAAATAATGTTTTCACTCACCGCATCATAACCCATATATATACGGAGGTGATCTTCTAAGGTCCTACCTCACCTCTTATTTTGAGGCCCTACCTCAGCTCTTGTTCTACATGCCTAAAATAACCCAAGGGTTTAAAATCAAGTTATTTTATATTCTTTTTCTCATCTATCATGTTGTCAGAAAAATATAGAATTTTTATCCGTACAATTTTGTCTCGTTGTAAAACAAAAACAAATGAACTTCAAATAACTTGATTTTACACACTTTGGCTATCTTAGGCATGTAGAACAAGATAAAGGTTCAGACTTTTTATGGGGGGTTCAGATCAATGGGGTCACATATGCTCAAAATAAGGGGTGAGGTAGGCCTTTGGGGATCACCCCCTTATATATAGAAAGATTATAATACCCTTTTTATTTCAATACTACTAATAGTGCTTACACAAAGAGCCTCTGGTTGTGCCTTGAAAAAATCTAAGACAACTCAATGTTGATTTTTTATTCGTAGTTAATGCCGATATAGTTCGGCCAGTGTACCCATATATTTTGTGGAGCGCACTTTAACCCTGGATCTATTTCATATAAATAACACTGAAATAAATAATGATATTCAACACCTTAGAAAAGAAAGTTGTGATTTGGTAATGTGAAGTAGATTGTTAAACAAAATCATGATTTTAAGGCAGGGTTCAAAATCTCAGTATTTTGATCATGTCGATGCCTTACTATGGTCACAGTTTTTTTAAGGGATGGCAACCGGGCCGGGCTGACCCGCGACCCGCCCACACAAACCCGGCCCGCTATAACCCGGTTCGGGTCCGGGTCGAACCCGCAGGTTAACCCGGGTCGGAAAAATCGTGAACTCAACCCGCTCGACCCGGCCCGCCCAGCCTGTTGACCAAGTCAAAACCGCCCGTCAACTCGCGGGTTGACCCGTTTGACCCGTGTTTTTTTGACTTTTTTTATTTTTTATTTTTGTATTTTTTTGTATTTCCCCCTATAACACCCCTTAATTCAATCTAAAAATTTTCACACCTTGCTTTCTTACTCTCTCTACTACTAGTTTACTACTACTCAATTCAATCTCAATTAAATCAAGTTTTTTCAACAAAGAAGCAAGCAACAACGAAATGAATAATCAATAATATATGCATTTTTTCACTTTTATACAGTTATACTTAATAGTAATTTACACGTACAATGCACGTTTTAATAATTTTAAAAAATAAAAATAAAAACTCTGACGTAGGGAGGATTTGAACCGGAAACCTCCTTTATATTAGTTATGTACGTGCGTTGCACATGTTGGTAGAATGACAAAATGACAAATGACACTAAGGCATTCTCCCATTATAATATTAGAGATTATATATTTTCTTAAAGTGAAGTTGTCAAAAAAAAAAAACCCGCGACCCAGCCCGACCCGACCCGGGTTCGACCCTAATGGGTTCGCGCGACTGGGTCAAAATTTTCAATTTTGAATCCGGCCTGGCCCGGCCCGGTTAACCCACCGACCCAACCCGAACCCGCCCAAGTCAGCCTTCAACCCGGACAGGTCCGTCCCGGCCCGACCCGGTCGACCCGAATGCCAACCCTAGTTTTTTTAATAGGGTTAATGACCTAAAGGCACCCAAAGTTTATACTAATACCCTATACATACATGAAGTTATAGTAATACCCCAATAACACCCAAACTTTTTAAAATTGGACAAAAAGGCACATGCGTTAATTTTTTAACAGAAGTGGCGTGAAATTACATAAATACCCTCATCTCTTATTCTCTTCCTCAGTTCTGTTTTTTTTTTCCTTCATTTTTTTTCCGCCATTTTTTTTCTTTTTTCCTTTTTTCTAGTTTTTGGTGGGGATGAAGATGGTGGTGATGGGTTTTGGGGATGAAGGTGATGGTGACGGGAAGGTAAAGTTAGAGATGGTGGTCGGTGGTGGTTGACGGAGATGGTGGTGGTGGTGATGGTGGTGGTCGGTGGTGGGTTTTCGGTTAGAGGAGAAGAAGATGGGTTTCGGGTTTGGATAGGGTTGATGGGTTTGGTTTTGGATAGTTGAGGGCATTTTTATAATTTAAGTTTTGGATAGTTGAGGGCATTTTTGTAGTATAACATGTTTCTTAACGGGTTTAAACCTGTTAAGAGGAATATTCGGGGAATATTCCACTAACTTAATGGAGAAGTGGACGGCGGGAGCCTTTAGGTCAATTGTAAAAAAGTTTGGGTGCTATGGGATAATTTTTTTCACTTTAGGGGAGTGTTTGGTTGGAGGGGAGGGGAGGGGAGGGGAGGGGTTTTTTAAAACTTTTCGGGAGTGTTTGGTTGGAGGGGAATGGAGGGGAGGGGAGGGGTTTTTTAAAACTTTTCATGTTTGGTTCATTTTTTAGGAGGGGAGGGGAGGGAAATGGGGGGGTGCAACACCCGTCCTGAGCCAATTTTGGCTCCCCTCCAAAAGTGGGAAAAATTGGAGGGGAGAGAAATTATGTCTAATTTTTTAATGTGGTTGGACTAAATTGCCCTTTTAGTTAGTTCTCTTTGATATTTTCTTCACCCCTTATGTTTATGCTTTCTTCTTTTGTATAAACAATGATATCTTACTATTTGCAAATGCTATAATTTTGAACTGGATGTGTCAATTTTGAGTTTTATGTTTATGCCTTTGCCTTGTGTTTTAACAGTGATAACTGATATCATACCATATGTTTATATTTTTCTGCACAACTTCCCCATTTTATTATTATCATACAGTTTTTTTTTTTGAAATATCATATGAAATACATTGTGGAAAGTAGGTAACACTGGCAGTTACAGATATATGCACATTATCTGGACTTGGGGTTTTTCTCCCGGCTCTATGCTTGTGGAGTTTGAGATTGGGGAACTCTGGATGCAGGTTACTTTGGCGTGAAGTAGTCCATTAACATCCTGAAGAGCATGCAACCTTTATAGAGTCAACTGAACAACCTATGATCATATCAACTTGTTTGTAAATGAATAATAATGTTGTAACTGCAACATTATTATAAAATATGTTGTAACTGCAAATTGCAATTACAGTAATTGGGCAAGTTAGCAAGATATATTGTAACTGCAAATAAACTTATGAAATATTACTCAATTTGACTTGCAACTTATTTATATTTATTGTTTAAAGAAAACTCACTTGTACCAAACAATTTGGATTGCAATTAGGGAATGCAATTGTGAAGGGTATAAAAGTAATTTTATTATAAAATCCATTCCCTCCCCTTGTGAACCAAACAAGAATATAATTATTTTCCCTCCGCTCCTCTCCTTTGAACCAAACAGAGTCTTCATTAACTCCCCTCCCTTTCCCTCCCCTCCCCTCCCCTCCATTAAAATCCCTCCCCTCCCCTCCCCTCCTTTGAACCAAACAGAGCCTAGGTGTGTAGGTAATTAATACAAACTTTGGGTGCCTTTAGGTCCTTAACCCTCGTATTTAAGTGTACTATTTTTTTGTCCTTTAAACATTTTGGAAACTTCTTTTCACTTAGTTACATATTTAAATTTTCCTTTATTCAGGGGAGTTGAACCATCAAGTTCTGCAGCAGATGTAAAGAAGGCTTACCGCAAAGCTGCTCTCAGGCATCATCCAGACAAGGTCTATAAACTATAAATCTAGTGTGTATCCTTAAATCTCCCTGGTTGACTTTCCTAACAAAAATCATTACAGGCTGGTCAGTTCTTAGTCAAGAATGATAACGTTGATGATGGACTTTGGAAAGAAGTAGCAGCCGAGGTGCACACAGATGCTGATCGATTGTTCAAAATGATAAGCGAGGCATACACCATACTCTCTGATCCCACCAAGGTTAGATAGCATGGATTCACTATTCAGAAATGTAGTCTTGTTTTGAGGTTGAATCTAGGTTTAATCTCAAGTACATCATTGAAAAGTATTATAAAAAATTACATGAACACATCATCAAAGATGAGAGATGGTAAGAACTAGTTTTGGTAGCAAAAAATTGTACTCATTTGTTAAAGGAAGTGTTTGATTGTCATGTTTTTGAATATTTATTTCTATCTGATTCATATTTATCTTTGTTACTTTTGTATAATTTTTTTGCAGCGGCAGCAATATGATGATGAAGAGGAAATGAGGACTGTCCCTAGGAAGGGTAATTATGGTAGTACAACCCCTAAAACCTCATCATATACTTACAGTAGCTATTATGAAAAAAATGTCAACCGGCCCCAGTGGCAAGCACATGGAAGTTCATACCAGCGGTGGTGATTTCAGCGGTAAACAGATAAGTTATTGGATCTGAAATGTTCTTCTGATAAATGTAGAAGGTTGAAGCCGATTAGTCGGTAAGAATGTATTATTCAGCTTGGGACAGTGAGGAGAACCAGTTGATCAGCTCATTGACCATCAAGTAATCTGATATTGGCCAGAGATTGGAAACACACTGATAGGAATGCTCGAATTGAGACGGATGACTGACAGTGATTGCTGTGAATAGCATTTGAAAAAATTTGGTTCGTTGATGACTGTTTGAATAAATCTGGATATGTGAAGAGGAATTGGTTTGTTTTCACGAGGGTTATACAGAGGGAAAAAAGTACGGAAGGAGATGGAACTGTATGTTTGTTCGAGCTTCATCGATCTAATTTTGTTTCTTTGTGGTTGTTTCACTTCTTTTTTCCTTGTTGTAAAGTTACAATTTTCTACACAGTAAGTAGTCATGTGAAATTACCGGGGGGAAATCAGTGTTGTGTGAGAAGTTTGTGGCATAAAATTATTTGTTACAGTTGTTTGTTCACTATAAAGATTATGTTGGGTTGATGCCATCTCAGTTAATTTCATC
The DNA here is from genome assembly GCA_017893485.1 of Hemerocallis citrina. Classification (NCBI taxonomy): domain Eukaryota; kingdom Viridiplantae; phylum Streptophyta; class Magnoliopsida; order Asparagales; family Asphodelaceae; genus Hemerocallis; species Hemerocallis citrina. The sequence goes on along the minus strand of CM030360.1, from coordinate 287,686,412 downwards.
TTTGCTTATATAAGCTCGACCTGATTATTTTCCAACTATGTTTGCATCTTGTGATTTTAATTCAGAATAAAAATGATTCTAGGAATCATAATATCCGATAATTTTGGTCCCTAGCAGGTGTGATATGCTGAGCTTTCTGTGTTCCCCTTTTTCTGTAAGTGAAACTTAAATTAAAAGTCAAATTGTGATTTGTGATGTCCATGTGAATGACTTCTAACAATGATGGATGATCTGCAGTTTGCTATTTTTATTTAGGGCAAAAATCAAAGTATCGCCCCAACGCTTGGCCTGAATTCAAAATGCATGCCCATACAACATTCGAGAAAATACATTATACCTATTCATCTGTTAACTTAGTCTATTCTGTTAACTTTGAATTATTAAGTTACCTTTGTCTCTTTATTCTTTTATATCTCAATCTTAAGGCTGTCGACTTTAGGATAGACCTGCTCACGGTTTGGGCGGTTTCCGGTTAACCGGCGGTTGGAACCGCCGCCGGCGAGGCGGTTAATCGGAACCGCCGGTTCCGGCTGGCGGTTAGAACCGCAACCGGTCTGGGGCCGGTTCGGTTGCGGTTAGTCGTTTTGATCAACAGCCAAACCGCCGGTTAACCGGCATATATAGTAATTCGATAGCCTGATTAAAAAACATACCAAAAACTCAACTATAGTCAAGTATTTGAAATTAAAATCGTGAAATTTTAAATTCATATATTTGAATATAGTTCAAGTCCAATTTTTTCAAAAAAAATTATTCCTTATTTCCTTATACTTTAATAATTTTTCAAGTCAAGTTATTTTAATTTAGCTTACAAACAAAATTACTTCATTACAAAAAAATAATTGAAACTTGAAAGTAATGTTTATAAGTTTATAAACATTACTTTCAATTTTTCAATTATTTTTTGTAATGAAGTATTAATGTATTATTGTTATTTTTATTATGTTAAAGATGTTAAAGAATTATTTGTTGACATAGACTCATAGTTGTAATTTGCAAACATTTTTTTTATAAGAAATACTTAGTAATGTTTAATTAAAGTATTATTTATTATTTGTTTTTTGTTTATTTATTTAATGTTAAATACTTATTTGTATTAATGAATTTTACCATTTAAAGTATTAGTCTTATATTTATTTCTCAATTTTCATCATTTCATGTATTTTTAAAAAATATTGTCAAAAATATAAAAAAAATAAAATAAAATAAAATAAAACCGGATAAACCGGTCAAACCGCCGGTTAACCAACCGCCGGTTCCGGCCAACCGCCGGTTGACCAACCGCCGGCAACCGGCCGGTTGGGCGGTTCGGTTGCGGTTGGCCATATCCCGGCCAACCGAACCGGCGGTTGCAACCGGATAACCGGCGGTTATAAACCGGAAACACCACTACTTTAGGAAACCCCTGGAACTGTGTTATATTAGAGCCGAGTGAGGCAATTTCATTCGACCATAAAGCAAACGAATTTACAGATAGTATTATAACCTTTGATACAGCTGATTTGATTCTAAATTTGGGATGGAAACAAAGTTAAACTATGTTTCATTTTCTTTCCTGTTTAACATAAATAAATTCTTAATCTGAGTCTAATTAACCCATAGCATTAGTTAGTTATCTTTCTATTTTTCCTTTTTGTTTGAGAACTAGGTTTGCCCATTGACACGTGCCTACGGCACGTCTTCGGAACGATACAACTTGTTTGATCATATAAAATAGTTTTGGAGGTCCAGCAAATTAATTGAAGTAGCAAACATAGAGCAAAAAACATATTATATGATTTTTGCTATTTTTTGAATTATTTTTAAAGTTTTTAATTTTTTAATTTTTTTTTAAAGTTTTAAAAATTTTTCAAGTTTTTAAAATTTTGTTTTTTTTAATTTTTTGAATAGAAGAGGGAGGAAGAGAGAGAGAGGGAAAAAAATATAGGAGTTGTTTTGGGTGGGAGATTTGAATTTGAGTTTTGGGGAGAACTTTTGGGGGGAAAATATGTTTTGTAAGATTAGATCTGGGCCTTTAACTTTTGGGGAATTGAAGGAGAACCACTTGATAGCTTTCTTTGTGTTTTATTATATAGATAGCTAGTTATCATAATGTGTAGTACATAGTTTAAAGATAAATTAGATGACATAAATATTGTAATTATCGTATGTGTGCGCTGCATCATTTTGTTGTTCACTGAGCTAAATTTTTATGTTCATATACTACATTTCCCCCCCCTTGGCATGCACATGAAAACATCATAAATAAATCGTAAACGTGAAACAAATGTATATATTGAATTTACAGCGGAAAAGCTTCCCCTCAGCTACACAGCTGGAGCTGAGGAGCATGAAAGAGAGAATGAAGATTAGGCTAAGCAACAATGGAGCAATGTGTTAGTTTTGACCAACTTTCTATGCTTTTCAGGTAATGGATTCACTCTACTTAAAAAGGATATATATGTCGAGCTCACTGTAGTTCAATGTTGTTAAACATTTCAATATATAGGTGATATGGGTTAGATGACGTGGCCCCTCCTGGGCCATCAGATCTTCTCAAAACCCGCTCTTCCCTGATCATCAAGTCAACAGAAGTCCAACGGGTCGTTACCGCTTCAGGCCCACAGGCAAACAGGTCCGACCCGGCCCGCTCAGGTCGCAGACCCGTTTTTGCCTCTGCCTATAAATACCAGACCCCCTCCTTCATTCAAAGGTAATCAAATTTTCTGCCTCTGAACCCTAGCTACTGTTGCTTTTCCGAGTAACTGACTAGATCGTCGGAGGGCCTGTCGCCGGGACTTCTCCCGGTGTTTCTAGGTAGTGTGCAGGTACCTAGTATCGAGCTGAACCCCCAGATCCGAGCCGAGCACCAGGTCCCTGCCTCACCGCTCCTACTCCCGAGCCGGCTCCCGCTACCCGGGGTTGGACCAGGACCAGTACCGCAGTAGGACTTTCAATTACAGGAACCCACACCTATTGCCCCCACACCCCCAAAAACAAACAGCATCAATAGCCAATTCAGGTTTGAAACAGAGAACAAAAAGTTGCTCATTGGACCGTAGGACGGCTTCATTTTTGTGTAGACTCCTTGTATTTTTGCATAACTAAAAGATGAGATTTTCTAAGTTAGTTAGACGGACTGATCAAGTATAAATGCTAAATTTCGGAGTTGTTTCCTATAAATCATGCAAATTGTTTTTGTTATGGTTTTCTACTTTTGTATTAAAAAACTAGCATGGCGGAATTAAGGAAAATTAAATTGATTTTGATCTTATTAACTCAGAGTCGGGATATATCAGAATACTTTGAATTAAACCAATGTAGATACAAATCAAAGATGCAAACCAACCAAGGCAGAATGATGATAGAATATGTAATGCCCTGATTTTTCAATTAATGAAAAATTATTTTATTTTGTACGTAGTGTGCACGTGCAATATTTTGGTTGAATTATTTTATTGAGATGTGTATAAATATTTAAATAGGTGTTTTCAAGTTATTTTATACAAAAGCCTTTTCTTTAAATAAATAAAAAGCCTTATTTTAAGGCCTTTTTCTTAAAAGCCCAAAAATGTAAATTATTTATTTTATTTTAAAATAACTATTTTGGCCTAAAAATAAAGCCCATGGATTAATCTATTTCTTTTTATTTAACTTGTCATGTAGAAGACAATTTTAATACTATTTTATTTTTGTACAAAATTTAATGTACAACTTTTTGGATCAATTGGCATGCACGTGTATTGCACGTACACGTGCAACATGCACAAAAGTGCTAGGCCGGATTACTTCTTGGAGGGAAACTCAAAATTGGAGTGGTAGTCATGGCATGGTGGTTATTTGGGTGTGGGTAGTTTTTATAACTCCTATCTTGACCCTCCATCCTACAACCAACTAGTCAATCCTAGCCCTCCATTCCACTTGATTTCTAGTATAAATATCCCCTCCCATGGCTAGTATTCTTATGCAATTATATCTTCCCAAACCTATAGTCTAATAGCATTATTTAGTAATAGTTGTGAGTTAAAAAGATTGAGAGATTGTGTGGGATTGCTTGCATTTTTCAAGGAGGAGAGGCCGGCTAGTTCAAGGAGGAAGCATTCGGTTTGCTTTGGTGTTCGTGGAGCTTGTGCGCGCATCGTCTAGGAGGAGGTGCATCTTGTTGCAAGGATTTGTTGCTTTTGTGTTTGTTTCTCTCCATACAAGGTGGGTTTGATTTTCCTTATTTCTAATTAGAAATGATGCATGGAAAATATTAATAAGAATACATTTTAATGGGAAAGTTAGTTCATAAATTGATTGGAATGTTAATGAACAACTTGCATGTGAATCTATTGTTAAAATTGAGTTGTGGGTAAAATTCTCAATGCTTGCTAGAATGAATGAATGATAGTGGTTTAATTTCCTTAAGAATAATACTAGTATGATATTGAGACATGATGCATGGAAAATACTAATAAGAATGCATGTTTAATTGGAAAGTTAGTTTATAAATTGATTGAATTGTTGACATGGAAATAGTATGTAATTCTATCGTTAAAATTATAAGTTGCATGTGTAATTGATTATGATTATAGATTGATGGAAGAAAATACATTTATCACCATCACAAATTATATGAAAAAGTTAGTGCTTTGTTAATGCTATTTTATGTGTTGAAGAGATCTTTTTGAGTTATTGTGGGAATGGATAAACTCAAAAATAGATTTGTATGTTGAATAAAAGATTAATAACCGTAAATTAATGTAAGAAAATTGTGGATAAAAAGATTAGAAGACCAATTGTTAAGCAATGTCAAAAATGAGAAATATAATAGTTGTAATGTATAATTCATTGAATTGTGTGAAAAATATATTTTTATTGGTACAAAAATTATTTTATGCATACTAGTATGAAAATCATGTGAGATAAAGTCAATCTGGAATTTTTCAGTAACTTTTATAAAAGCAATAGGAAACAAAGATTAATTGAACATCGAGACGTTTTTAACAACAGTGGCAAATGATTCAAAAAGGATTTTAATTTGTACTGTGACAACCTGAGCATGTAGCTCAAGTGGTCACTGTGTGCGGCTGTGTTCTCGGGGGTGACTGGTTCGAATCCCGTGTGCAACATTATTTTAGTTTGTTTTTTTAAAACAATTAAACTGTAGGCCGAGAGCATTTAATGCTCTCAGCCGAAACCATACCGCTGGCACAGTTCGGCCTAGTGGCGGGTGCTCTTGGCTGTGTTCTCTGTGTGCCTGGGTTCGAATCCTACCCTCGGCATCTTTGAAAAAAAATATTTTTTTGGGTTTCTAGGTGTCCAAAAATTATGAAAAAAATATGGTTATTCTCATAAAAATGTAAGGGATTTTATAAAAATAATTTGGGCATTATTTGAAAGAGATAAACTATGGTTTGTGAATAAAAGGCATAATTAGAACTATGGTTCTAGATTATATACTTTATGAAAATCATAACTTATAAGAAAAAATTGAAATGAAGTATTAGAAGGTGATTTGGCAAAAAAAAACCTTGTTGTGTGACATAATGCAATTTATTCTCACTTGAGAATAATGTGAAAAAATATGAAGTATGAGTATTCATTAGTGATGTGAATTTCAAATGTGAAATTATTAATTGATAAATTGCATGAGTTCATGTATGATTATTGATTAATGAATGAATTAGAGATCATGTTGATGAAAAAGAAATTCGTTGGTTATGAATATGAATTTTATGAGTTATAAGTACTCAATGTGGACATTGTGAATTGGAATTGAATTGAAAGAGTAGCTAAGTCTCCCCTGGCAATTGGAAAGAAAAAGAAATGAAATATTGAAATGAAAGACCAAGGTTGGTCACGTTTGTATAAATGAATAAGTCCGGTTAGTGGAGAGGCTAACTCTAGAATTTTGATTTTATTCATGATTCTATTAAAATAAGGACTAGTACATAGTGAAGACGTGATGAAAGTAGGAGGAAAACACGAGTGAGGGCCATCGGATTTGCGGCAGAGAGTATTTCACAGGTTCTTCACGATGAGTCGTGACATGACGTGGATACGGCTCCAGGGTACCATGGCGGCGGAGAGTATTTCACAGGTTCTTCACGATGCGTCGTGACATGACGTGAATACTGCTCCAGGGTACCGTCCCGGTGGCGACACTTGTGGGATGTTTGGTGACTGCATGAGGATCGTGTGCCATGAAGGAGGCTGAATTGTCCATAGGTTCTTCACGATGAGTCGTGACATGACGTGGAATTTCCCTCCAGGTTTTCTGTACACGTGCTTGCACTCATAGATCATCTAGGATACCTACCGTAGTTACAGTAGTAGATTAAGTCATAACGAGGGATTGAATCCTACCAAGATGAAGAACGATTAAGGGCTTGCCCTCGGACCTATGTAGTATGGGATGCATAAAATCCGAACAAGTGCGCATTAGTGTCATATAATATAAATAAATGCATTATGGACTAAGTGCACAATCACAACACGACATCAATAGGGTAGTCCCTTTAATTGTAATGTGACAAGTTTGTGTTTGCTAAATATGGAAAATTAAGTTATACTATTTCCGGCATAGAGAGGATAGCCGTGTATAATGATCGTCGGTTGAATAAACTGAGAGCTAGTCAGGAGTAGAACAGAAGCATGAGTTGAGTGGTGAGCTAAAGCAGGGTAGCGAAACTAGGAACGGAGTTGGCTTGTTAGAGCTAGGCTGTTGAGTGAAAGTAAGCGAGCTAGTCATACGAGCGGCAGCTTGCTGTAGTTGGCAGGTAAATGACATGTTAAAGATTAAAGAGGAATGGATGCTTAAAGATTATACCATTTTGTTGTACATTTATTTAATTGTTGTAAATTTTTACTTCCGTTGTGCAAATGAAAAGTGTAATAATGATGTAAACTCTGATGTAAAGTGAAAAGTTTAAATTTCCTTGTAAAATTGTACTAAAGAAAGTGAAAAGATCCTGTAGAACATCTCGAATTCAGTGTATTTGGGATTCGGGGCGTTACAGAATAGATTAACCATGAGGTTTGGGTTAGTGGAAAACTAATTACAGCTGCCAATGGTAAAAGAAGGATAAATGTAGAACAATTGAAAAGCACAATCTGTTTTTTAGAATATGATGAAATTGAGATTTCGTTTTTGTTTAATGTTTGAGAATGAAGAAAGGAGAGAAAGAAAAAAGAGATTAAGATATAAAAAGGTAAGTGTACAAATGCAATTTAATAATTCAAAGTTATCGAAATGAGTTAAGTTAGCGGATGAATGAGTATAATGTATTTTTTAAAACATTGTATGCACTCCGGCCAAATGTTGGGTGTATTTTGATTTTTGCCCTTTTATTTATGCTTTAAAGGGATTGAGAATCACCTTTTTGCATATTGAAAGATAGAGTTTGATATCGGCCGACAATAATGAGGTATTTACTCCATTAGTTCCTCATGTTTCTTTTGGCAGTGTAATCATAAAGTTGTATCCTTCGAAAGCATAAAGTCTTCAGAAATTAGGTATGGTTTGTAATTATGTTCAAACTTGGAGTTGTTGACGACTGGCTTTTGCTTGGAACAATCTTGTTTTACTCGCTCCCCCGCCTTGATTGAGCGCACCTTGGGTTAGAATGTAGAACTTCCACCCACCCAAAAAAAATTCAACAAAAAAAGAAAAGAAATCAGTGGCAAGAATTAAAAAAAATTGATCAATATCTAGACCACAACTCAGAAGACATATTTTGTTTGACTCGATGCTTACAAGAGATATTGTGGTTTGTAGCATGTGGACGGCATGCATACTTAGGGCCTGTTTCGTTGGAGGGGGGATGGAGGGGGAGGGGAGGGAAGGAGTTTTTTTAAACATTTTTTGTTTGGTTCATTTTTTAGGGGATGCAAAATCTCTCCTGAGCTAATTTTGACTCCCCTCCAATATTGGAGAGATTTGGAGAGGAGAAAAAATGGGTCTAATTTTTTTAAAGTGATTGGACTAAATTGTCATTTTTAGATCTAAATCCCTAAAATAAAAAAAACAGATTCTCTCTCTCTCAACTCTCTCTCCCACTCCCGCTCTCTCTTTCTCCCCCTCCTCGTCACCTCCCCTCTCGTCTCCGTCCATCAACCCGGTGCCCCGCCGTCCCGTAGTCCATCATTCTGTTGTTTACCAAAATGATTGCTTCTTTCGAATAATTACAAATGCTGAACATTGAAATAGTGCCAAGATGCTGAGAGTTTGAGCTCCGAATTTGCAAACCAAATGTTTAGAACTAACCCCAGAGAATTAATTCCCTTTCAGTGCTAATTTGTCATGGACTGCTTCACAGCTTGTACTCAGAGTGTCATTTTGGTTATCTTAAGCACGCGAGTGATGCTTCAGTAATTTTTACCATGTACTAGAAAGGAGGAGATTTTAGTGTATTGATATGCAATTGGCTTGTTTTATACAGTAGACAACTAGACATGAGGTCACAATTCTTTCTTTATGGAACCTCGAATTCATCTGCTTTCATTTGCTCTATGTTCTCTCATGAACTGTCAACAACTGATGGCATGAGTGAGCATGAAAATACAACACAACACTTACATGTTAGGTGCGACAATGAAGGCATGAGCAGGAGGTAGAGCTGTGTTGGTTGTGAGAACCCTAAAGCACTAGTATGATTGACATGAACACAATGTAAGTTTGTGGTAGGATACAAGACCCTTACCATGAGTATGAGAAACAAACGCAATGTAGGTTTCTGAGAATAATATTTTTTGTCATTTTTATGTCATTTTTTATCAATTCATTTATGTCAATTTTTTAGTGAAAATATCATTACATTGAAAAACTTAGTTTAGGTGGTTGTCTCGTCTGATAAAATTATGAATTATACAGAGAAGATTAGCATTGCTCCCTTGCAAGAATGACATATGTGATTCGAGAGTTTGCTCGATTCTTCTGAAAAAAATCTACGAAACAGTGGATAACTATGGGTCGTCCCATCAGCCTGCAAGGTGGACATCTCCTAAGAAATTCGAGTCTAAGAAGCTTTCTTTCTTAAGATGAGGGTGTATTGTGTTCAGATGTGTCTTCTAGCCAATGTAAATTGCACATGCTATTTTCGTTTGATTTTCAATTCCGTTTTGATACAACATCAGAATTGATGATGATGGAATGGATGAGGTTCAATTAAGATTCTCAATTGCCACAACTCTACAAAGCATAACACATGTATAGGCGTGGGACGTCCAACATAAATATGTCAAACTACCAAACATATGTATTGATTGCTATAGCAACAATATCTATCAATCAATCTGCCTTCATTAATTATTTTGTTTATTGGTCTTCATTATTTTGTTTATATTACCAAGTTAGAATTAGAAACAGTAATGCATAGGCTCTCCTAAAATGTAAAAGGGTATAAAAGTAATTTAATTATAAAATTCCTTCCCTCCCCTTGTGAACCAAACAAGAAAATAATTATTTTCCCTCACCTCCTTGGAACCAAACAGAGTCTTGATTAAAATCTCTCCCATCCCTTTCCCTTCCCTCCATTAAAATCCCTTCCCTCCTCTCCCCTCCTCTCCCCTCCTTTGAACCAAACAGAGTCTTAGGTATGGTGAGGGAGAGATCAGATTTGGTGTGTGAGGAAAGTATAGGATGAGTGGTGAGAGGGCACACAGGGTTTGGGACTTGATGATTGGGGGGTTGGGGGGGGGGGGGGTACGTCAGGGCCGGGCCCCAATTTGAGGCCGGTGAGGCGGCCGCCTCAGACCCCTGATTTTTATGGATTTTTAAAGACCCCAAATATGTATTTTCCTTGTAAATATAGGCACACATTTTACGCGTAAAAAAATTATATTGTAATTAGGGGCTCCAAAAATAATTACTTGGGCATTTCACCTTGGGCCTTCGGGAACTCAGAGCTGGCCTGGGTTACTTTCATGGACAAAGGTGTATGATATTTACCCAAACGGACTCGGTTGGCTGCCTAAACGGCCCAGATTCTACATTTTCAGATATTTCAAATTTGTGCTCCGCTTCAGAGATTGGGAGGGGAGCATTTAACTTGAAAATTGTTTGTTTTTTCTTTTCTGTTCTTTAGCGTTAGCTTTAATTGCAGTACTTAGCCGGTGAAGCTCAACTGTCGAAGTTTGTTTTTGTATGATACCTGGAACTTTTATTTCCTATATTACTGTTTAATAAATTTAACTTGGTAATAGTTATGACCTTCCCTTTATTTATTTTTTCAAAAGTTAAAAGTCATAACATTAGAATTCATTTGAACGCACAAACACGTACATGATCATATCTGAATAAGATATTTGGCAGTTGGTCATTCTAGAGTATTACTATAACCAAAGACAAATCCGACATGCACCCCGAATCCTTAAGTTGCCCCCATTGACATCAAATAACCACAGCCGTGAGAACCACTGTCTCCATTGTAATTCCTGGTTGGTCCGTACGCGATCAACACCCCCCACTCCATCCCATCTCCAGTAGTCATCTTCCCCTCTTCTCGCGACATCTTTCTCATCTGATCCATTATAAACAACACAGAAGCGCCCCACATATTACCGTGCTCTTTCAGCACCTCTCTTTTCGCCCTCATCCTCTCATCTTTTGGGCTCAATGCTTGCTCTCTTTGATGATGTACAGAAGATGATGTGCGCAAATGTTGGGCTTTGGACGACCCCACTCTTTGATGGCGGCCAACGCTGCTGCCTTGCCTAGCTTGGGGATCTTGATCGGCATTGGAGATGGCCTGGCAGGAATCGAGAAATTGGGACTTGTAGGCACAAATGTTAGGATTTTCCTTCAAGATGTCCTCAGTCAGGTGCATGTATCGACGCTTCCTAATCATCTACTTATCACCTACGAAAACACTTGAAGCAGGGGCGAATTCAGGATTGAAAAATGAGGGCATACAATGTAACATTCAAAAATCCAAAAATATATAAAATTGTTATAAATACTAGAGGGATATACCAAATTCTCCACATCTTTCAAAATATACATTCTTAAATCATTTTAGTTGCACCCGACGATGTTTGATAGAGTAAAATTCATCAACAATCACATCAAAATCAATGTCTTCAACAAAATCTCTCTCAATAAAGATTGTCAAACAATCTGTAAGAAAATCATCTTCCATCTTGCTCCGAATTGGCATTTTAACAAGTTTTATAGCGGAGAATGCACGCTCTATTGTTGCCGTTGAAACAGGAAGAGTCAACACCAAGCGAATGAGTCTATCAATCAAAAAACAATTCCTTGATTTTTTTTTGTTTCCACCAACTTCTGACATAATTCAGAAAGAGAAGACATATTCTGAAACAAAGGATGGCGAATCACATCGACCTTATAATGTTGTAACTCCACTTTCAAAGCATACAACTCAGTTGTGGTAAAATCTTCAGGATAGAACTTATCTGCAAGAGTACAAATATCATCTATCTTGAATGATTTGAACTCATCAATAGGATCTAAAGCTGTACTGAGAATAAGTAGTTCAACTGTCAACTCAGGAAACCTGCTACACAACTCCGAAATATGAAAATCTATTACTGCATTGAAGATATCAACATGATAGTAATGTTGAAATGTGATATTATCTCGTTGTTGACAAGAGCGACCAGTACCATCTATGTAAGGAGCATTCATATCAGGTATTAAAATACCATATTTCTCACAAAATGAAATCAAATCCTGGATAAAAGTCTCCCAACCATTTTCCCTCAACTTCTGAAGTATTGCTTTTGTTGATGAGACAATCCATTGCTTTTAAGATGTCTAAAGATTTGTGCTGCAATTCTAAACAAAGAGTGTTGGTAATACTTATCACTTTAAACATCAAATGCAAAATTGAAACTTGGGCACTTGATAATTGACCAACACTTTTTACACTAAAAAAGTTGAGAAGGGAAGGTGTAGTTTGTTTCCTTTTTGCATTATTCATATTATCAAATTGCAAAAGTTTAATTCCTGTAAATATGATAATATGAAAATATTAATCCTACTTTCAAGAAGTTTCACTTAAACAAATAAAACTCCAAGAACACTCGGTGAACTTGAAATAAATAAAATAAATAACTGAATACATTGCCTTATATATATAACAGAGTACAGAGAGTAATCTAAATTTAATTTCAATGTGTGACTAACTAAGACTACTTTAACAATTTTGTTCCTTATTCAGCATATTAATTAGTTTTAGGTTTGTCTCACTGGCTAATTGAGTTGATTCTTTCTTTCAAAGAACACATTTCATTGCTAGAGACTCATTCTTTCGAAGCACACATTTTTTGTCTTGTGACTCTTCTAGATGCCGCAGACAGAAATTATAACGGAAGAAGTCATTTTGATTTTGGGACAATAGATGCAGTGGGTCAACATAGGCCAGAGAGGGTTGCCTCACTACTGACAGAAGGCAGAAGAAGCCCACCACCCACTGTCGTGGGTGATGGTTATGGCAAGGGGCCTGTTCGGACTACTTCTTTGCAGCCTGAGTTGTTGAGCCCAAATGGTGGGTTCAGTTACAGGATTCCAGAGTATGACGTTTTGGCTGCTCGATTCATAGCTCTGAGGAAGGCATAATAAGAAGGGCTTGAGAGATGCACACAAAAGCAAACATACACAAATTTGATTCAGTTTGTCCAGGTTCTTGAGTACCTTTTTTTTTTAATAAAAATAATCTTCCTAAGTCATGACTATTTGAGAAGTAAACAATACTGTTTGGTTGTTGTAATGGCGATAATGGCATGTAGGCTTATTTGTACATAATTAATAAAGTCGATGGTGGTGTCTCTCCCCTACTATCTATAACATGTCAGTGAGTGCTTTTCTTGTTCGCTCAATTCATTTGTTTTCTTCTTGTTCTCATAAATGATGCAATTTGAAATTTACCCTTCAATTTTTATTTCTCTGGTTGTCCAAAACTTAGCTCAACCACTTCACAAATAAATTACTCTGGTAAATGACATGAGATGTGTTCCTTCTTCAGTTGGCCATGTATATGTATGTTTTCAGCTACTTTCGGCACTAGTTGCCCTTTTCCTTTTATTAATCCTTTCTACCAATTAATCTTTTTCTGGTCTGTTGATAGCTCTTAACACTGACACTCTTGATAGCACCTGGACCAAAGATTTTGGGATGAAGGCTTTTATTGTTGGTGGTGGCGTTTCTTTTGATGCCGAAGGAGGAAATTAATATTTCAGTTGTTCAATTTAAGATGAAGTCTCCTGTCTCATATTGCTTTGTTCTGATTAGAATTTTTATACTAAGGAGTTAATTCAAATTTCAATTTTGGAGCTATTTCAATTAATCAAGATTAACCTATCATTTCAAATTTTTACAACTCCAAATTCAATTCATTTTTGCAACTCCAAATCTAATCAAGATTAACCCCTCTTACTAGTATCATTATTAATCTAATTCAGTTAATCTAATTCCATTTTGCAACTTCAAAATTCATATAGAAATAGAGACAAAGAGTTAGAAAGAGAAAGACTGAAAGAGTGCGGTGAGTACCAAAGAGAGAGAGAGGCAGCAACGTTCGTTCCACTCCGGTAGGCGTCGTCCGTTCCGCTCGTCGACGGTCGTCGCGTCGCGTAGCGTAGTGTCGCTAACTCGCTTCGTCAATCGTCGCTCTTCGGTGATCGGTCGAAGTAGTAGAGAAAGGGAGAGAGGCTGAGAGGCCGCCGCCGCTAGCTGAGCTGAGCTGATCTAGGGCTAGGGTTTGGGACCGTAATATTTTGTGGAAAATATTAAAAGAAGGAAAGAAGAAGAAGCCAGGGCTGAAGGGGGCATGTGAAGGAGTCGTGGCTGATTTGGAGAGGGCTCAGAGAGTTGAGTGAGAGTTGAGTGGGCTACTGGGCTTTTAATTTTAATTGGAGGGGCTAAAGAACAAGCCCAAATCAAAATTTCAAAAGAAAAAAAAATTAATTAAATCTCTAAATGTTGGGGGGGGGGACTGTAGCATACCTCAGCACCCCCCCCCCCCCCCCCCCCCCCGATTCGCTCCTGACTTGAAGTACTTGTTATCAATAAGTTCATAAAGTGTATTTGAAATATGGTGATAGCTAAAATTCAATATTTGTATAACAAATAATGATCAATTTTTTTTTAAATATTTTTTTTAAAGATAAAAGTGTCCGAGGTCACCGGTTAATGATCAGTTTGTATATACTGACTGAAGAAAATAATTTTAAGGAAAATAATTCTTATTCTTCTTGTTGTACTTTATTCTTTACTGTATACATCTATATATAAGGATTACATTCTTGGAGAAGAAGAAAAGAGATTGAGAGAAGATTGGAAAAATGAGAGATTTGGAGAATCTGTTCCTAAATTAGGAAACATAATATACAATTACTATATTTCAACACTCTCTCTCAAGTTGGTGCATAGATATCGAGCATGCCCAACTTGTCAACAAATTTCAAGAAGAGCCGAGTCGAAACGGCCTTGGTTAGAATATCTGCGAGTTGATCTTCTGACTTCACTTTGGATATCTCAATAACTTTCTCATTTAATTTTTCTTTGATGAAGAATCTGTCCACCTCTACATGTTTCATCCTATCATGCTGAACTGGATTAGCCGCAATATCACATGTCGCTTGAATGTCACAATATACCTTCATAGGTTCCTTTGGACCATAGCCTAAGTCCTGCAACAGGAGTTTTAGCCATAAAGCTTCTGTTATACTTAAACCTAGTCCGCGATACTTAGCCTCTACACTAGAGCGTGCAACAATATTTTGCTTCTTGCTCCTCCATGTAACTAAATTTCCTCCAACAAAGGTGAAATATCCTGAAGTGGAGCTCCTATCGATTGTAGATCCTGCCCAATCAACATTAGTATATGTCTCAACCTTCAAGTGACCATGTTTCGCAAATAAGACTCCTTTTCCTGGGGCTGACTTAATGTATCTCATAATTCTCATTACCGTGTCCATATGTTGTTCCCGAGGTGCATGCATAAACTGACTTACCACACTTAAAGCATATGACAAATCTGGCCGTGTATGTGCAAGATACATTAATCGTCCAACCAATCTCTGATTTCTTTCCTTATCACAAGGCACTTGATCAGCTTCGTTGCATAGTTTCAGTCCTTCTTCCATTGGTGTACTAATCGGTTGACAAGCGGACATTCCAGTTTCCTTCAATAAATCCAGAGCATATTTTCTTTGAGAAAGAAATATCCCCTTTCTTGAGCGAGAAACTTCAATACCAAGGAAGTATCTCTAAGGTCCAAGATGTTTCATTTCGAACTCTTGTGACAAGTAGTTCCTTAATGCCTTCATCTCCTCAGGATCACCTCCAATTACTATCATATCATCAACATAAATAATAAGAGCAGTAATTTTACCTTCTTTCCTTTTTAGGAATAGAGTATGATCAGAATTAATCTGATCGTATCCGAATGTCCTTATTGATTTTGTAAATCTTCCAAACCAGGCTCTTGACGACTGCTTCAGTCCATACAATGCTTTCTTCAGACGACATACTTTGTTGCTGTGTTGGACTGGTCTGTTTGACCCTGGTGGAAGATCCATATAGACTTCTTCTGTTAATTCCCCATGCAAAAATGCATTCTTCACATCAAATTGCTCCAACGGCCAGTTAAGATTTGCAGCAAGTGACAGTAGAACTCGAATAATGTTGAACTTTGCCACAGGTGCAAATGTTTCGTCATAATCAATTCCATAAGTTTGAGTGTACCCTTTGGCAACCAGCCTTGTCTTGTACCGCTCTATCGAACCATCCAATTTATATTTCACTGTATAAATCCATCTGCATCCTACTGGCTTCTTTCCTGTGGCAGCTCGATTATCTCCCAAGTCTCATTCTTCTTTAAGGACTTTATCTCCTCATCCATAGCTGCTTTCCACCTTGGATCGGCTAAGGCTTCCTATACACTGTTAGGAATAGATACAGCAGATAATTGATTCACAAATGACTTATTTGATTCAAACAATCGGTGAGTGGACACATAATGACTCATGGGATACTTGACTTTACTAGTGGGATTAGGCTCGTAAGTGGGTTTTGGGATACCACTAGTAGTACGGTTTGAGAGTTCTCTTCTTGGAGCTTCGGACAGCGATGACGATTAGTTTTGGGGTTCTGCTGGGAGTAGAGATAGATCTGATGGTACTGGTGGTGGAGATGGTTCAGATGGTGCTTGTGGTGGAGATGGCTCATCTTCATGGAGGTTCGGCACTGACTGCAGATCTTCGTGGAAATTTTCTTCCTTAACCAAGTCTTCATTCGAGTGATCGTCATTACTTACATCCTAATTTTCTCCCCTTATATCTGATTGTTCAGTTTGAATAGTAATCACTTCATCATAGGCAAGAGTTTGAACTTTACCTCGGTACCCTCCCTGAAGTTCAACCTCAGAGGAAAAATACATCTCATCTTCATGGAACACAACATCCATAGTCACAAACATCTTTTGAGTTGGTGGGTGATAACACCGATACCCTTTCTTATTCTGTGCATATCCCACGAAAACACAGCGGACAGCTCGGGAAGTTAACTTATTGCGTTCATGTTGATGAAGATGAACAAATGCAACACACCCAAACACACGAGGTGGCAAGTTGACGACTTTTGGTGCATTCACAGCTTTAGTTAATGCTTGAAATGGTGTGAGGAAGTTTAGGATATTAGAAGGAACTCGGTTGATTAAGTATGCAGCAGAAGCAAGGGCTTCTCCCCAATAAATGAGTGGAATATTTCCATGGATGAGAGAAGCACGGACCACTTCGAGCAAGTGTCTATTTTTCCTTTCTGCAACCCCATTCTGTTGAGGTGTATACGAGCATGTAGTCTGATGAACAATTCCGTGTTCCACCAAATATTGTTGCAGATTTGAACTCAGGTATTCTCCGCCATTATCACTCCTAAGAATTTGAATCTGTGATTTATACTGAATCATAACATGCTTGTAAAATTTCTGAAACAAACCACTAACTTCACTTTTCGACTTCATCAAACAAACCTAGGTCATACGGGTATAGTCATCAATAAAGGTCACAAACCATTTGGCTCCTTCAAATGTAGTGGTTTTGGATGGACCCTAAATATCAGAATGAATAATCATAAAAGGTAGGGAGCTTTTACTAGGACTTGGAGGAAAAGAGACACGATGACCTTTTGCGAGTTCACACACATCACACCGAAAGGCAGATATATCCAACTTCAAAAATAAATTTGAAAATAATTTCTTCAAATAACCAAAAGAAGCATGCCCTAGACGTCGATGCCATAGCCAAATGTCTAATTTCTTCTTCTCATCTTCGGATCCTTCCACACTTAGAGCTTGAGTCAACTTGCTCGAACATTCAGATTCTAAATCCAGTTAATAGAGCTTTCCGTGCCTAACCCCATAACCAATCGTCTTGCGAGTCCAAATATCCTTAAACATGCAATGAGAAGGCCAAAAGACTACAATACAATATAAGGTAGTTGTTATTTGAGCAATAGATAATAGGTTGAAATTCAAGGATGGCACAACTATGGCCGTATCTAAGGTTAGGTTGTTTTTGAGATGTATGGTACCCTCGCCAGTAACAGTTGCAGGATCACCATTGGCAGTGGACACAGTCGATTTAGTGGATGGTTGAAAATTTTGAACTTGTCTAGAATCAAAAGTCATATGGTCGGTAGCACCCGAATCAATTATCCATTCACTATTCATAACAGAAGTAGAAATATTAAATACCTTACCATCATTACCTGTAGCTGTGACTAATGTAGAGGCGAGTCCAATACTCTTTTTAGCTCTATCTGTTTTTCCCATGGTAGCACCCAAAAAATAATGGATTTGATTGACACAACTTGGCCAAGAACAGCAACTAGCAACACAACAAACAGCACCAACAGTAACACAGCAAGCACCAACACCAACAAACACCAATCAGGAATCGGGAGCTCGGGAGGACGACAGGGAGGATCAGAATCGGGATCTTCTTCTTCCTCATATCTAATTTAATCAATCAACAACTCAGCAAACAACTCACTCAATAAACAGCAAGAGAAAGACAGAGAGAGAGAGCAGCAACAGTGAAGAGTCAACGGCCGGCCAAGGGGCAACGGCACTGGCGACCAGGGGCAAGCTCGACATCGCCGGAGGAGGCGCACGGGGGCAGCGTCGCAGGCGAGCGGCTTCGGGGTGGTCGGAGAAGAAGGACGGAAGGGGGAATCAGGATTTTTTTTTGGTTCTGCTGTCGATTGAACGGAAGAGGAGAAGGGGGGGTTCGGAGGTTGTGCTGGCGGCGACGATGGGGGTCACCGGAGGGAGAAGAGGTGACGGGGGTGGTCGGGAACTCGTCGGAGAAGGTGATCGGAAATTGGGGTTTAGGGGATTTAGGGAAGATGAACAGTAACTACCTAGAGATCTGGAGATCATGAAGGTCAGGAAGATGAAGGTGAACGGGATCTGGAGATCTATAGTCGACGAGGATGATGATCGGTGACGGGATCAGCCACGAGATCAGTAACGGGATGATGATCGGTGACGGGATCAGCAACGGGATCAGCAACGGGATCTTTGGATGACGAGGTGGCAGATCTGATCACCTCTTCTTCTTCAATTGGCCTAGATCTGGTTAGGCTCTGATACCATGAAGAAAATAATTTTGGAGAAAATAATTCTTATTCTTCTTGTTGTACTTTATTCTTTACTGTATACATCTATATATAAGGATTACATTCTTGGAGAAGAAGAAAAGAGATTGAGAGAAGATTGGGAAAATGAGAGATTTGGGGAATCTATTTCCTATATTAGGAAACAGAATATACAATTACTATATTTCAACACTGACAATCAGAAGATTACATTCGAAACGAAAAAAGAAAAAAAAAAGTAGTAAAACATAATGCTCTAATTGGTATTGCTGAATGAAAAATGTTTTCGCCTAAAAGGGTTGTTATCACAAGTAGTGTTTGTAACAAATATTTGAAGTTACATTTTTTTTAACAAGTACTTTTGAAAAGCTAAAAACATCACTTTAGATGCTTCAAGAAAAAAGGCTAAAAATTATAGTTTTGGCAAAGTACCTTAGATTAAACACACCTTTTAATTAAGTTTACAAACATCTAATTTGTGTCTAAAAATGATTTTACAAGTAAAAGCACTTTCGAAAAGCAATGTAAATGGAGACTAAAGTACTTACAGGTTTTCTTGAACTCGTTCTTAAGGTTAGTCATATGGTCATTGTGTTAGGGAATTAAGTGTAGCCAGGGGGGGGGGGGGTGTAGAGCAGCGATAACTGATTATAATGAATAACTAAGCAAGTACACTAAACCAAACACAGAAAGCACACAATCTTCTTCCTGTTCTGCGAACCTAATCCAGAAGAGAAATAACCGAGATATTATTTAACTATAGAAGATACAAGAGTTACAATCACTATCACCAAGAACCTATATATCTCTCAAGTTTCACTAGAAGTGTTGTTTATAATGAAAAACTCTCAGATGAAGTACTCTATCTCAATGAAGGTCATTACATTGATATAATCCAGGAGAGAAATAACTGATATATTATTCAATTAGAGAATATACAAGAGTTACAATCACTCTCACCAAGAACCTATCTACCTCTCAAGCCTCAATAGAAGATACTTTGTTGTTTACAATGGAAAACTCTCAGTAGAAGTACTCTGTTTCAGTGAAGGCCGCTACATTGATATATAGAAAAGTAGAGAAACCGTGGGTTGTAGTCTTGATACAACAATAACTGTTCGATATACCCCGAAGAGAAATCCACATGGTAGGAGCCGTACGATCTAACTTGGAGAAGAAACTGAGCTCAAACAGATCCATCACTAATCAGGCCCAGCCGCGTCGGCCCCTTGCGGCCAAAAACTCCAAGAACATTGATTGCTCTCTTGGTTGAGAGCAGTCCAGACCACTTGCGGTCGACTGCAATTCCATGCAGCCGACTACAAGTCTACTGTTGCTAATGCATGTTGCTGCCACTGCTTGCTCCTTTCGTCTTCGTCTTTGCTTCGAATCTCTTCTCGCTTTGGTTTGTTATCTTCACATCGAACCTAGTATGGAAAATATAAACCTAACAATCTCTACCTTGGATTGGATACTCATGCTCTCACACTTATATGATTAATTGCCTCTAAACTCTTCCGTTTCTCCTCTTGAAAACAATACGATTTAGTGGCTTCTTCTGTTCGTCAAATTTATCTCTGCCTGTTATTTGTCCAATCGTATGCCCCTTCAAGGGTAAACCCCAGTAGGCCTCAACATGAAGGTGCTACCCTCCACACGAACTTTACCTATCTCGAGGCATCCTCCACCTCCTGACAATATTCGAACATCGTGATCTCACTTCAGTGATTCGAGTGGCAGCAAACTAGATACTACTTTAGGAATGCAAGTCTTAGAAATACTTGCGCAATATTTTTCGTTCTCACAAAAATTATAGAGGTTGTGCTGAACACCCATCATTCCTTTCATCACTTTATGACGATCTTCTCAAACTGATAGAACACCACCTCGAGCTATGTACTTGCATACCCGTGCTTCCAAAGTTCTCAAGGATATCAGATTTTGTTTCAGCAAAGAAATAAACATGACCATTCCCAATGTTAACCCCTTTCTATCTGGCATCTCCAACTCACTTGTTCCATCACTCACTACGTCACAAATCTTACTAGTCCTCGTTCTCAAACAACGATCTGTTATAGACTTGTAATATGACAACTCACTAATCTGGCATCTCCCACCCAATTGTCTCCCCCCCCTCCCGTCATGCCCCCGTCTACAACCTGATGCCTCCCTCAACCTGGCCTCCACTCCAACCCGACCTCCACTCAAAGCCGATTCCAAACCCCTCCCTCTCATTCTCGAACCGTAAACCCTTTTCTCCATCAAGTTCTGGTAAGTTTTCGCCTCCTCTTTAATTCTTTTTTTTGGATTCATCCGATGAGGGTTTTTGGTTTCATTTCTTCGCCTTCCATTTTCTTGATTCTCAATTTATTTGCATGATTTATCGAAGAGATGGATGGATTGTTGTTGTTTTTGTTTGTTTAATGTTGCAGGTGATTAGGGTTTGTTGCTGAGATCTTAACCAACCATGGCAACTTGTAAGTTCTGTTCATCGTTATATATTCAGTTTTTTATAGGAAATTTTGTTTTGCCCTTATTTGACCCCCAAAAATGCCGGGATAGACGTTATGTGTTGTAGTGTTTATTTTAAGTTAAACATTGATTTAATTTTTCTTGCTTAAATTTATATTGCTTTCTCTTAGATGGTATTGTTTTGTTTTTTTTTTGAAGGAAAAGGTGGAGTACGACCACCATGTTTCATTAATAAGGAGCTAATAAAACAAACTCAGAGTACTGAGCCAAGTACAAGAAACTACGATGCAACACAAGTACATAAACCATTCCAAACATGGGGGGTGGGGCACCAAACGGTACAAACATACATATAACTGGACGAAGAAAATACATCTACTCCCCCCAACAAAGCCCTGGGGAGGAGGGGGGGGGGGGGGGATCCCTCAATCAAAACCTATCTGGCCGGCGTGGCACTTCCCTCAGTCTAGTGTCAGCCCAATCTCAACGTCCTCATCATCGTATTCCTCCACCTGGAAGACGCTCGTTATCCGCCCTCTAGGACCTGCAGCGACTACATTTGTCCAAAAGGAAATAAGATGAATAATGTGAGTCAAATTGCTAGAAATATTATTATATGTCCCAGGGAAGTACCATTATTCCTATCAAGTCAAAGACCCTAGGTCGTAGCGGCAATAGCGATAAACCAAGCTTCTCTCATCGTTTGTCTCTCCGTAGCGAACTTTGGTCCTACCCACAAATCCTCATACTTACTAGGGAACTCATTTGTCCCCAGGGCGCTAAGTACCTCCACCAGGACTGCTTTGCTCCTTGGACAGTCAAGGAAAAGATGGTCTCTAGTTTCAGGGACAGCATTGCAGAACCCACATGTAGAGTCCAAATTTGATTGGCATTTCGAAAGGTTCTCTCTTGTCAATATAGCGTCATTGAGCACCAGCCAGAAGAAGGCTTTAACTTTTAGCGGGGTTTTCGCCTTCCACACTACTCCCGACCAATTGTGGGGGACATTGCTGGTGCTGTCGTTTAATCAACTTTATATCCTATTGCTATTGCTATATATGATATGAACTTAGCTTCATGCAGGTTATTCTTCTCTATTGGCTATCTTGAGGTTATTTAATGATGTTAAGCTTTTTAACTGACTTTATTGCAATGTTGGTAACATATTAAACTATCTGCTTCAGAAAGACATCAACACAAGCTTTCAAAACTATAATCATGGTTAAGTTCATGCATCCTTGCATCATATGCTAAATTTTGCGTGAGTGTGTATGCATCGTGTCCGGGTAGGTGATGGTTCGGTTCTATGCCTACATTTCAATAATCCAAAATATTAAAGAACATAAGGATACAGATATATTAACTTCGATAGAGATATTCGATAAGAAACTTGACCCTCAGCTCTCAATAAATCAAAATTATTAACTTTGAAGCATCTTAACGTGCCAACAACTCTGTGTTTTGACTTTAAATAATTATTTATCCATGTTCTTAGTGACTCCACTTCAAACATGAAACATTGTCTTCTCCTGAACACCTCACCCTCCTAATTGGAGAGCACTAGGTGAGTGTAAACCCGTTTAGCCTAACCCGTGTAACATATTATGTAGGGTAAAGGTAACTTTTTTTTATTCATGTTGAAGAAAACGTGGTATACGGGTAGACATTTAGTCTAAATTAATAAAATAGGTCGGTAGGTAGGTAGGTAGGCAAGGACAAAGCATTTAGAATCATCTATTCACCCATTCACAATTTACTAGTTATATCAAATTATATATTTTACCATGAGAAGTATGATTACTTCTTCCAACCGTGATGTTTATGTATACTCAAATAGTATTATCTTAATGAGAGATCATTTTTCTTATTGGTTGTATGTTCTGCAAGTATGTTGTTAGCATGGAATGAAGGGGAGTTTGCTTATATCAAGTGCAAATGTGGTAAAAATGAAGGGAATTTTGCAGTTGAAGAAAGATGGTATTGTTAGTAGAATCTTTATATGCTCACACGGTACATTCAAATTGGCTTACCATGCCAAAGAATAAAATGGCAGTTTTATGGCAGCTTTGACTAATAGATATTTAAATGTATTGAGGAACCACATTGTGAATATATACAGTTTCCGTATGAAATTAGCAGTTGATCTAGTCTCCGGTTGAATCATGTCTTAGTTATTTTCTCCGTTGCCGACTCCATCTTAATTATATTATACTCTTGTGCAGAAAAGAAACTGTCAGTAGTTATTACTGCGACGGAAGTAGCTTTCACAGATACAACCGTTGACCAGCTTTAGTTACCAGTGCCATATGCCAGTCAGGTAATGTACAAGCATGTCTTTATTCTTGTTGTTTAAGACATCAGAAGTAATGAATAGGTTAAAGGAACAATAATTTCATTAGTTTTGGTAGCTCATTGCTTCTTTCTTTCCCAAATGGCTATAACATTTGTATCTTAAATCTACATTGAGAATTAATTTCTGATTGATGAGAGCCGAAGTTTGTACCTGTAGATTCTCTCTTTAAATATTCTGTATCGTAAATCTAGTAAACCCTTACTACATATCACAGCAAAAAGTACCAAACTTTTATGCATGACATATTACAAACACTAAGCACATATTTGTTGTGGTTACTGCTGCAGGCAAAGAACTTGAGCAGTCTCAAGCTATTCTTGTGATAGAAAGATGATCACAAGTGCAAACTATTTTTGGTCATACACAATTTTCAGATAGGACAAGTTAGTATGTGAATCTCTGCTGGCCCTACTCTCCAAATCAGGTACTCGTCCACTTATTAGCTGACATTGTACAAAATTTGGTGTTAAACTTGATTGACTTTTCGAATGCCCTTTTGTTCATAAGATGACCTCCATGTGGTTTGTAGAAGGCAATGTAGATGGGATCGTCATTGAGCCCCACCCAAAATCAGAAGTTAATAAATGCCGAATTCAGACTGAACCGATTTAAATTTTCCTCAGTATCCAATAGCTACCCACCCTGCTCGTATCTATGTCATGTGTTTGTTCATACACATGTCTATGTGCATTTCTCTTTGCTAAACTTGTGTCTGTGTAGATGTGCTTGTATAAATATATTCAGGAATTTCATATATCTATATATAAAGCAATGTAAAGGTACTTTGATTTAAGATGAAATTAAGATTAAAGAAAAAGATAAATTCCTTCAGATAGTAATGTATATAGTTAAGACGATCCTATTTCCCTCATATCTATTCCTTTGTTTTCTCCCCAAAAAGTGGCTTATATGCAGACATCATGTGAATATGTTCCTAATCACTTTTATGTCAGTCTGTATCTTAGTCAGCTAGTGGTTGTGATCCTGTTCTTTGGGTATAGGAACTGAAACTTTCTACAACCTTAAAATTCAGGGTGCTGTTGGTGTTTGTTTTCAGGATTTCAATTGAAGACCAAATAGCTGATTGCTCCATTATTCCATATATCATACAATTAATAATGGCAAATTGTGATACATCCATTCTGAAGCGCATCAAATATTCAGAGCATCTGAAGGAAGCAGTGACTTACATTGAACAATGCCATATTGGTGTTTTTTTTGATAACACGAACGGCTCCAGCCAAAAATTAATAGCAATAAAAAAGAGTATCATACAACGACCAATTTTACAAGGTGTAAAACTAGGGAACAACAAAAAACAGTAGCTATCCAACAGAGAATAAATGCAAGCACAATAAGAACACAGCTGAAACAACCAGCCAAGCGACAAACAGAACGACGAGAATACCCTCCGATCACAGCCGACCTGAAGCAGGAAAGGCAGCCGCAGGAGGCCCAACTCCATCACCGATAGGCGCACACAAAAAAACAGAGGCGAACCCAACAACAAAGCCGCAACCGAAGTCAACATCACCCACAAGAAGACAAGCGACGTTCACTACAACAAACACAGAAGAACGAAACCAACAAGCAACAAAAAAGCCACAGCGGCGAAGGGCCTAACCTCGAAGTCAGAAAAAAAAAAAAAAAAAACAACCAGAGTAGAAATAAAACAACTGCAGCCACCTCACTGCATTGCAGTCACAAAGCAGACCGCTAAATAGAGCACAGCTGAGAAGCATAGGACCACAAGTAACGAACGACAGGGAGAAATAACTACACCAGTCACAACAATAAAAAGACCAAAACAGAACAGAGATCCTGTAACATAAAGGTATAAACCAAGATAAAAGAGGAGTAGTAAACACACAGCCCAAGCAGCGGACGACTACCAAAAGCACAGAAAAGAGACGAAAGAAAAAGATGATCAGTTAGACAAACATAGCCCAATCAGCCAAAAATATTGACACAAAAACAGAGAGCCATCAGAACAGGCCTCCCCATGCCCAGGCTTCAAGCAGCAAGCCTGAAAGCCACCCAAAAAACCGCCAAAATAACGAAACTGAACATCGAGACTACAGCCGACAGCCTCACCCCTGCAAGATAAGCAAAAGGCGACGAAATTAGGGAATCTCAATATTCAAAAGAGAAGCAGTAGTGAAGACATAATGTAAATAATTAGTAGCCTAGTCAAGCATATGAAGGCTTAACCGCTGGACTTTGTGAAGGGGAAGAGCGGAAGGCCAATGCTTAGAGAAAAAAATAAACTCGTCAACAATAGTATCAATAGGCTTATCAGAATTATTAAAAATGCGATTATATCTTTCTTTCCAAATAACCCAAATAATTACCATAATAGAGAGAATCCAGGATTTGTGAAAATTTTTACACACTAACTGACAGTTCCAGATAACTAGGAAGGAGGTGTTGATTTCAATTGGTTTTATTGAATGAAATTGTGGAGTTCTATATTATTTTATAACATATGGATTCTATTTCATGTAGGGTAATTTCTATTTAAAAATTTTTAAAAAAATTATAATTTTTTTAAATATAAAAATACATCATATCCTGGCGTTTTTGGCTAAAAACGCCGAGATAGGGCATTTAAAGAAAATTAATATATATATATATATATATATATATATATATATATATATATATATATAAAACCTATCCCGATGTTTTAGGCCAAAACGTCGGAATAGGTAACTTTTTCCTTTTTTTAATAAACGTTATATCCCGGCATTTTTTTATTGAAACTACCGGGATAGACATGGTCTATAGTGGCATTTCAAAAAAATAGAATGCCGGGATTGACCCCCAATCTGTTCTGACGCTCCGATATAGCAACGTTTCTAGCGGTGTTTCCAGAAACATTGCTACAGTCTATCCCGGCGATTCTAAACTACGGATAGCCCAAAAAAAACGTTGGGATAGGAGTAATGTGTTGTAGTGATACCACACCCTTACACACACTATCCCTTCCAATTGGAGTACCATCCACTGCCAAGCAACCCATAGAAGTAGATGTTGATTTCTGATCTCCTTTCTAAGTGCACCATCCTTCAAGCCCTTGATCACACCGGCTACCAAAAACTTCTCCTTTGCAGATTTTCTGTGTAACATGGTGGTTATCAAATGCCTATGAATCTGACAGTGAATATATCAAGTTGAAAGTTTTATTCTCTTAGCTTAGGTCATCTACATTTATTGTAGCGCCCTGAATTCCGTACACTGGAAACTCGTTACACATCCAGAATCTTTACTTCAAATGAGTACACAATACCAAATCACATGAAATTAAAACTTTTATTACATTCAATGATATTACAATGTGCAAGGTTGTTTTACATAAAATTTATGCCATAAATTACATTGTAACTCTTTCACTTGGATGCTCCACACAGCTTGAGTCCCCTCCCACGATCAAGGTCCTGCAACTAACCAACTGTGAGCACATCAGTTGAATGCAACTAACGCAATGCTGATAAAACCAGCGAACTCGAATTCCTCAACAATCAAAATTAAAGTCAATAATTTGAATATTTTATAAATACAATCCCGAGATATGTCAGTGTATGTCATGACCCTAAAAGTCTAATGCACAAAACAATGCACACAACGCTCTTTCTAATGCATGCTTGTTTGAAATTCTATGTCGCCCATACAACATAAGTTCCGAATGCAAGCTTCTAACGTTTCTTCTCATAATAAGGTTCAATCCCTCGCTATGCATTCCTATCTCTGTGACAAACATTCAAGATTTGGACATCATGTGAGTATTGGCTCTTGTCCCGGAATTCTGGAGATTTTCTCACTCCGAAGATCATCTTGGAGCCTCAGTACACGAACATCCTATGAGTTTCGCTCTTGTCTCGGAATTCTGGAGATCATTCCCACTTCATAGATCATTCTGGAGCTTATTTCATCTCCCATCCCGGATCATTTGACTTCATAGATCATCTTGGAGCCCTTTTCTCATGTATGTTCTTGCTTCATCACATCACCTCTCTAGTGTCTATCCTTACAATCATTAATAGTGTGGCCTAGAGCTAGCATACCTAATCGTACTTATGTCAACAACAAACAGGTAACTTGCCATACTCGGCCCAACTCTGCATCCTAAGGAACACAACACTGCCGGTATCCTGCGCCTTGCCTACCCTCTAGAACCACTAAGGTAATACGTTTCTAACTAAGACATCTCAACATCAATCTCAACATATTAGGAAGCACCTAAAACTAGAGAGTATTGTTATTCTAGAATTTCTAGTTCGACCCATTATTAACTAGAATCACTTGTTTCTGAGGGTTCTATTCTATCTATTACTATTCCATAATGATCAAATCTAGCATAACTTCGTAGTATCACAACTTATTAATTAATCCCTCATCCTTGATCTAGTTTTCTAATAGTTCACAAGTTCTATTATCATATTTTAACTTCTAGGCATTCAACTCATCCGCACGATCTACCCTGTTAACTATTCCATGACTCACAAGCCATGCACAACTCTTATTCTCACTTTCCATTAATTTATTTCCTAGCTCTAGATCTATCTTTCTAATTGGAGTCGAAAGGTTTAGAAGTTCATTCTAATATTCCCAAAATTAAGGCAACTAGTTAAAACTCTCATACTATATATAGTTCAACACCAGGCTCGCGTACTAGCTCCAACACTATGCGACCTAATTCGAGATAGACCAAGACCTAAACCGACCCAAATCGGGGTCTAACTTGTAACATCCTAAATTTTCATATAATTAAATATAAAATTTTTATTTGATTTCACGTGTTTCGCACGTGCAAATTAATGTGTACATTTGGCCCTAAAATTATTTTTATTGTCATGAAAAAAATTTTCAATTCTCTTTTAAAAAGCCTCTTATTATTTATAATAGGATCCTAGGCTTAATAACTTAATTCTAGCCCACCCAAATTAAATTAAATTAATTAATTAAAAGGCCATAGAATTTGCCCACCTAACTAGCCCACTAATTAATTCAATTATTAATTAAAACAACTTGTATGGTAGACTTGTCATGTAATAAATTAGTGTAACAAATTAATGAACAAACTTAACTATAGGTGTGCATGTGGAGGCACGTGCTTTGCACATGCACGTGCAAATGGAGCAAGGGGAGGCCGGCCATTCATGAAGAGTGGGGAAGTGGGAGGTGGTTGTATTGCTAGTGGGTGGTTCTTCTAACTTCCAAGTGCATCTTAGCCCTTCATCCAAACACATCCCAACCCTTCATTTATTCATGAGTTGTGTATAAATAGCTCCCTTTGTCATTCTTTATTCTTTGCACCTTAGAATTTTGAAAGAGAAAGAGAAGACATTGTGAGAAAAAGATTGAGTGTGAAGAAATTGTGTGTGAAAAGAAAGAGAGTGTGTGTTCTTGCATTTTGGAGGCCGGCATAGTACAAGGAGGAGGGAGCTAAGAATTTTTGCAAGCTTGGAGGAGAAGGCTCGCGGCTAGGATCAAGGAGAAGGGAACGCAATCGTGCTTTCAAGTAGTTTTCTTTAAGAATTCTCATTTGTTTTTCAAGAGGTGGGCAATTTCTCTACTTCTAATCTAGATATCATGTTAGCAGGTTAAAATTATGAATATGCTAGAGGAAATAGTAAAAATTTACCATGTGATTGCTTAAAAAGAGAGACTAGTAGGGAAAAAGAGAAAATCTTGATGGTTAATATACGAAAATCTTGACTAGTAGGTCTTAAAAGAGAACTGAAAAGCATCTAAATCAGCAACTTTTCTACCCAGAATAGTGAGCAATTTCTTCGGAAAAATAGTGAAAATAATCATACAATCGATGCATTCTTGTGCTTAAATAATACTTCAATCTTTGGGTTATTGATTATTACCATTACTCAAGTTTAATATCACAACATGGCATGCAATTGGGAATTGAAAAGGTGAGTTCTTGGCTTGATATGAACCACAAAGGAAACGATATAATCATGCATAACAGAAGTAACTTTTATCATCACAATTGTTGTTGTGAACTAGATTCTTATTCATACTTCATGTTATTTGTTCAATACCAAAATTCAAGTCAAACTTAACCAATTGTAGCATGAAACTGGATATTTAAGTAGAGTGTTCTTGCATGATACAAACCATTAAGGAATCGATATTCTACAAGAGCAAAAACAACAAATTTTTTGTCCTAACAAAATATCAAATCGTTTAGCTTCGTATAATCACTCCTTACTCAAGCAAATATTCATATCTTTTTAACATATCATTCTAAAAATATGAACAAACATACAACCATACATCATGTCCCTATTTCATGAACAAAACAAACTAAGAATAGAGCACACCCACCTTGAAGAGAGGAGTTGCTAGCTTCTTCTTGCTCCTTGGATCCGACAACTTGTGCTCCCCCTTGCCTTCTTTCTCCCCCAAATTGAGAGCTAGAGTTTTTTTGAGTGAGTGATTATCCAAATGGGGAGGATAGTAAGCAGCCCAAGCTCTTATGGGGCCGCCAGCATGGGGAGGTGAAACGGCCTTGTTGCTTTCCCTTGCCTTAGAAACCTGCTCTCTCTTTCCCAAAGCCTATAGACTCACAATCCCCCTTGATATGCCCTAGGCTAATCATAATCTAGCTAGGGTATGGGGTTTTGGACGACCACCTCTTCGCCTTCCCCATCATGTCATGTTGCACCAAGTGCACCCAACATGAGTTAGGTTAGGTTAGCTTGGCCCATGAGTCAAACCCTAATTTCGGTTCAACCATATACATCTATAAGGTTCAAAACACACCAAGAATATATGATGTGTCTAATTTTTATATAAATATTTGTACTCATTTACCCATAAAAATTGTTTGTATTCGTCTATCTTGTTTATAATTTATCTTATTTCCATAGATTTCAGTTAATTAATTATTTTTGGAGGAATAAGATTTTTTGATGCAAAATGTGAAGATTTTTGGTAAAAATCAACAAACAAAACAAGCAGAATGATTTATTAATTTCTCTTGATTTGTTGAATTTTAAATTTTTTTTGATGCAACGAATAGAGCCTTATGGCTCTAGCCACAAAAATATATTGCAAAAAATAAAGCATAGAGTACAGAGACCCATTTCACAAGGAGTAAAATAAGAGCTAAGTACAAACAGTAGGAAAAAACAAAGTATAGGACCCAGACTACAAAACATAATAAAAGCTCACACCGACGACGCGACCAAAACAAAGCAACACAGTCCGCCTCCAAACAATCGAAGAAAGGAGCAGCCTACAACTCCAACGCCCACCACAGCACAGGCACAGAAAAAGACCGCTGAAGAAGGACCGGAAGCCAATCCCAAACAACAGACTCTCACCGCCACAACACCAGGCCATAGCACTAGACCACAACACAGCCCATGCCAACCAACACGAAAAGAACAATACAAGCCAAAACAGGGCTGCCACGGCCGCAACACTAGGCCACAACACCAGGTCACAGCAGCATGCCTCAACAAAAGGCCATCACGGGCGACGAGGGGAGGAAAGAGCAAGTCAAATCAAAACAAGCGGCAACCAGAGACAAGCTTGCACCTCCCATTCCAACACCCCCAAAAGAACACAGCGAACAAGAAACACAAAAGCGCAATTGCGCAGGGCCTAACCCCCCAAACTCAAACCATAAAAAATATGAAATAGGGTAGAGGCAAATAAACTCTGCCGATGCACAGAAATACAGAATCAACCAAAGCAAAACAGCGCAAATGCACTCACACTCGCTGTAGTGTAAAACTGCAGGAAGAGACCAAAAAAATAAAAACAAGCACAAAAAACCCCCAAGAAATAATTGGCTCAGACCTGAACAAGACAACAACCATCATATAGCCCAAACCAAAAAAAAGTAGCAACCACAGAGTATAGATAACAACCACAGAGAAGAGAAATAAGAACATCCATAGAGAAGAGCTAACAACACACTAAATTCTAGGCCAGAGCAGACTCTACAGAAATAGAGCAGAGCAAACTCTACAGAAATAGGGCCAGAACCACCAAAAGTCTACAACTGCGAAAGAGTAAACGAGGAACAACAGACTAACTTGCCCCAAACCACCAAAAAATAGCAACACAAACACAGTGAACCAACAGGGGAGGGCACTCAAGTGGGATGCAACCCAAGCCAACAGAGGAAGGCATCCCAAAGGCCAACGAACAAAAGTAGCAGAGACTAACTAAGCCACCACCAAAATAATAAAAGTACATCAATAAAAAGTCAAGAGACTAGCCCTGCAAAGAGAACAAAACCACTGAAATTAGGAAGTATCTAAATTGAGAGTAGTATCAGTAATAAAGGCAGAACGTAAAAACACAGTAGCGTCGTCAAGCCTATCCAGGCATAGCTGCTGAATTTTGTGAGGAGGAAGAGTGAAAGACCAATGCTTGGAGAAGAAAATAAAATCATCAACAATAGTGTCAATTGGTTTAATAAAGTTATTAAAAATACGATTATTTCTTTCTGACCAAATAACCCAAATAATAGCCATTAAAGAAAGAATCCAGGATTTGCGATACTTATTACTCATAGATTGGCAGCTCCAGCCATCAAGGAAAGAGGGGGGTAGAGTGGGTATCTACCAAGCCAGTAAATAGATATCCTAAAGAGGTCTAATAAAGTTACAGTGCCAAAAAAGATGGTCAATATCTTCGTGACCATAAAAACAAAAGGAACATAACTGGCCCATAGCAAGATTCCTCTTATTAAGAACATCGACAGTAAGAAGCCTATTGTTAATGGCTAGCCAAGTGAGGATTTTAGCCTTAAGTGGAGCACAGCTGCTCCAAATAAATTTAGCGAATGGGGAGGATGTACCTCCGCAGATGAGAAAGTTATAAAAAGATTTAACCGAGAAGGAGCACGAGGAGGTCCAACGCCAAGAAAAATCATCTTTGAGATGCCAATTATTAATGTTTAAGAGAGTAATGAGTTTAAGGTTGATGTCTAATTCAGGCAATAGACCAGTAGAGAAATGAATATCCCAAACTCTGGTGTTGTCATAAACAATAAGATAGTCCAACACTTTGGCGAGAGGGTTGAGAGCAATGCGGAATAAAGCCGGGAAGGCAGAGGCCAACTTTAAGTTGCCAATCCAGAGGTGATTCCAAAATTGGGTCTTGGAACCATTAGCGCAAACATGGTAAATGCTACAATGGAATGGTTGAACGACTTTCCAAACCTCTTTCCAGAACGAAGATGCTCTAGACGATAGAGTTGTACGAAGTTCCCAACTCCTATGGCGACGAAAGCAATTATTGGAAATCAGACGAGCCCAAGGAAGATTCTCATCTTTAAGTAGCCTCCAAATCCATTTAGATAACAAAGCTAAGTTTTGTTGTCTAAGATTGAGAACAACCAAACCACCAACTGCCTTGGAAGTGCATACCAACTTCCAATTACAAATAAGACCCAGCTTTATAGGATGCTGAGCTAGACCAGAAGAAATAACCAAGGTGGGGACGTAGAAAAAGGACATCATATATAAAGGGATAGAAGAGAGGACCGCATTAACAAGAATCAATCTACCTCCTCTAGAGATGTTTTTGCCAGTCCACATATTAAGTTTGGATTCAACTTTATCAGTCATCGGAT
The DNA here is from genome assembly GCA_017893485.1 of Hemerocallis citrina. Classification (NCBI taxonomy): domain Eukaryota; kingdom Viridiplantae; phylum Streptophyta; class Magnoliopsida; order Asparagales; family Asphodelaceae; genus Hemerocallis; species Hemerocallis citrina. Next base: position 287,653,391 of record CM030360.1, on the reverse strand, counting down.
GCCAATCCGATTTGTGGAGCTTACCCCATCTCAAAGGGATCCCAAGATATTTGACCGGGAAGGATGCGGAATTACAATTGAAGAACTGAGCAATCTCATCTTGATGATTGTGAGAGCCTCCAAGCCAAATAATCGAAGATTTGTGAAAGTTAATAGCTAAACCAGACGCACACTCGAAAATGTAAAGAAGGAACTTTAGATTACAAAGAGAACAACCATTAGGTTTGGCAAAGATAATAGTATCATCAGCATACTGAAGATTGAGAACGCCCCGAAAGCTATGGGATCCACCAAGGCCTTCAATAGCATGGGCGTCCCAGGCGTTCTTTAGTAATTTACTGAAGACTTCCGCCACCAGAGTGAAAAGGAGAGAGGAAATTGGGTCGCCCTGACGGAGGCCACACTTACACTTAAATTTGTGGCCTTCCGAACCATTAATAATAATGGAAGAGTTGCCAGCAAATAAGCTGGATTTAATCCAAGCTATCCACTTAGGGCCAAAACCCCTATGAAGAAGGATGTCGAATAGAAAATCCCAGCTAACCTTATCATAAGCTTTTTCAAAGTCTAGTTTTAACATAATCCCTTTCGAATTGGATTTATGGTAATGGGAGATGATTTCTTGAGCAGAGGTCACACTATCAAGAATGAACCGATTTTTAATGAAACCCGATTAAGCAGGATCAATTAGAGGGGAAATGACCAGGCTCAGACGATGAGAAAGCACTTTCATAATGATCTTGAACGTGGTATTGAGAAGACTAATAGGACTAAAATTAACCACCGAATTCGCTCCAATAAGTTTGGGAATGAGAACAATGTGGGCGTAATTAATCCGATCAAAGGAGAAAGATCCTTGGTGGAGATCCGTGAACATTTGAAAGAGATTATCTTTAAGATAGTCCCAGAATTTTTGAAAAAAGAACGCAGGAAAGCCATCTGGACCTGGAGCTGAGTCACTTTTTAAGGAAAAAATAACAGACTTAATCTCTTCCAGGGAAAAGGGAGCCTCTAAGCTGGATAGGTCATGAGTAACAGGACCGTAAAGATGCATCCAATCGTGATGAATGGTCCTAGTTTGAGTGGAACCAAGAAGATTTTTATAGAAATGAAGGAAAGTAGTATGAAGGTCAGTATCAGAGTGCATATCAACACCATCGTTGATGATGGTAGAGATTTGATTGCACCGTTGGTGGTGAGAAGCAAAGTTATGAAAAAAGACGGAGTTACCATCTCCTTCCTTAAGCTAGCGCACTTTGGCTCGCTGAGCCCACTTGATATGATCATTATGAAGAATAAAAGCAATTTCCCTTTTGCAGGAGCTCCTTTCATTACGAAGAGACTCCGAGATAGGAGCTATCTCTTCAAGCTTATCAATAGCTTCAATAGTGGAGAAGAATAAGAGTTTAAGTTCATTAGCAAAAGCAAATCTTTCTTTATGCCAAATTTTGCAACCAAATTTAATGGTATGAAGCTTCAGCAGAATGCGACCTAGGCCATGCGAGCCCGTGATAGATGAAAGGCATTCAGAGATAAGGTTCACAAAAACCTAATCTTGCAGTTAGAATTTTTCAAAACAGAATTTGAATGGCTTAGCGAAGTTATAGTGAAGTGCCATGGGAACGTGATCAGAAGATGGATTAGGCAGAGCACAACAGAAGGAGTTGTGGAAGAAGGATAACCACTCATTAGACACCAGGAAACGATCGAGTTTGGTCATTGTCGGAGTCTGGTGCATATTAGACCAAGTAAAGGATCTACCGTTAAGAGGGATGTCGGAAAGGTTGAGAGAACGAATGCACTCGTTGAAGCGTGAAGAGTCAAAATTAGACGAAGCCATCCCAGATCTTTTGTATGAGAATCTAGTGACATTAAAGTCTCCACAAAAGAGACTAAACCCATGAATGTGGTTCTGGAAGGAGTTAAACTCATTCTAGAAAAGGTTACGTCTGTTAGCAGCAGATGGGCCATACACAGAGACTATTGTAAGACCACAATTGAATTCATTCCACTGAAGCCTAATGATCAGAAAAAACGTTAGTCGCTGAACGGAAATGACAGAGAAGCGAGATTCCTTGACTCCAAAAAGGATACCCCTATGCGTATCATTCGCGTTAAGAGGTATCCAATTCGAAATCAAGGAGCCACCAATGTTACGGAAGAGAGTGGGAGACATGAAGTCCAACTTGGATTCCTAAATGGAGACCAAGTCGCAATGGGAGGACGAAATGAGGTTAAGAAGAGTTTGCTACTTAGATGGGCAGTGAAGACCCCAAATGTTCCAAGAGAGACTAATCATGAAAACTATTGAACTCAAAAGCTCTAGAGATTTCTCGATTATGAATGTTCTGGAAGTCCACAAAGTGGAGGAGTCCACCACGAATCCCATACTATTAGCTAGAACCATCATGTCAGGATTAGACAGAGAGTCGAAGTGAACTTGGTAAACGGATCCAAGGGGGAGAGGCGAACTATTAGAGACAGGGGGTGGGATGTCCAGGTTACGAATGTGAGCCGCATGCATGTGAAAAGCAAGATAAATTTTTAAAATTACCAATAGAGCTGAAAATGAAATAAACAAAGTTAAAAAGGGTTTAATTGAACTAATATGAATTTTAGTTAGTTAATTTAAACTAATAAATTTTATTTTTATTTTTAAATCCTAATTTCTGATTTATTTTGTTTGTGTGCATCATGTGTTTCAAGAAAAAGAAAGAGAAGAAAAAGAAGCACGAAATAAAGAGAAAATTAAAGAAGGAAACAAACAAATAAAGAATTGGGATTTTTCTGCAAAAATAAACCCTAATCTCTACTTCTTGTGTCTATACATAGAAGAGCAAAAAAAAAAGAAGGAGGCGACACGCTTAACGAAGAGCAAGAGTGACGTGGCATCTCTGGCACGGTTTTCAGAGGTGTCCATGTCAGCTCTGGCGTGTGCTCAAGTCGATGACACAGCGAAGAAGGGTCTCGGGTGACGTTAGCTTCGCTGACGTGGCACGAAAAACGACAAAACAGAGAGAGACAGAGCAGGGCATGACGGCAGCTGGCTTCGGGCAGTGCGTTCTCCAATGAAACACAGAGGAGAGAGGGAGAGAGATATTGCACGGATTTCGAGATATCAATTTTTGTCTTAAAAAATACCAGTTCTTTCCATTTTTGAGAACACAATTTTTAATTTTATATTATTTTTCTATCTTTCCATGGTTGTGTGTTTGATTTTTGATCTTAATGCTTACAATTGGCTGACCGAGGTTTGTATGATCTATTAAATCATGGAGAGACCGAACTGGTAATTTGTGATTAATAAAGTTAAACACCATTACAAGAGCGAACCACTGTTAATGTGACCGTTAATAAATTCATAGATCTTAATGAATTTTCAATTAGTAATTTGTGCATGAACTATGACAAATAATTAGTTAAGAATATTTTTGATATTGCTTGAGAGAGAGTATTGAATAATATGGGGATTTTGGTCTACAACATGGAAAAATAATCTTTTTGTTCACATGGAGTTATAAATTGTGTGGGATTAACTAGGTGAAATCAAAAGCCTTAGAATTAATTTTGCAATTAATAAACAACAAATTTTTTATATTCCGCTCCCATTTAATTAATTTAGTTAAGTTCTTTAGTTTAATTTAATTTAGTTATTTTCTTTATTAATTTCAATTTTCCAAATAGTAATTCATCTAGTAAATTTCAGTACTCAATAAAATAATTAGTCCTTGTGGGTTCAACACTCTTTTCACTTATCTATATTACTTGTTGCGATTTTGTACACTTGCAAATATTTACATCAAGTTTTGGCGCCGTTGCCGGGGACTAGTTATTCTTTTATTGATATTGAAAATTACTAGACTGTTACTAGTTTGGATTTTTATTTTTATTTTTGTTTTATTATTATTTACTTGTTTATTTTCTTTTGACTTATTTTTATTTTCATTTTTTTTATTTTAGTTTTTTTAATACTTATATTTTAGGACATACAAGTATATTATCATGGAAAACGATATAAACAGGGCTTTGAGAGACTATGCTATGCCCTCAATTAATGGAGCAACATCAAGCATAAAGAGGCCGGTTATTAAAGCTTACGATTTTGAGATTAAACCGGCGATTATTCAATTGATTCAACAGACTGTTCAATTTTGGGGACTACCGCACGAGGATCCTTATGTTCACATTGCAAACTTTATAGAAATTTGTGACACTTTCAAGCACAACGGAGTATCAGATGATGCAATTCGATTGAGACTCTTTCCTTTTTCACTAAGAGATAAGGCTTGGCTTGGCTAAATTTTCTATCACCCGATAGTATTACTATTTGGGAGGGACTTGTACAAAAATTTCTAGCTAAGTATTTTCCGGCGCTAAAGACAGCGAAGCTTAGAAATGATATTACCACATTTACTCAATTTGAGTCCGAGTCTTTGTATAATGCATGAGAGAGGTACAAAGAGTTATTAAGAAAGTTTTCTCATCATGAACTACCGAAATGGCTACAAATTCAAATATTCTATAATGGTTTGGGAGTTACAAATCGATTTATGGTTGATGTAGCAGCTGGAGGTGCACTTATGAGCAAAACTCATGAAGTAGCCTATAAACTTTTAGAAGATATGATATCTAATAATTATCAGTGGTCTTCAGAGAGTACAATGCCAAGAAAAGTTGCTGGATTTTTTGAACTTGATCCTATTACTGCTTTAACTGCAAAAATTGATATGTTACCCAAACAAATAGGAAATATGAATTTTAATGCAATTCAATCTAATATGATTTGTGATTTTTTTGCAGGAAATCACTCAAGTACAGATTGCTAGGTGGGAAACCCTTTTGCTCAATCAAATTTCAATCAAGCAAATTACGTGTCCAATTTTCAACATCAAAACAATCCTTATTCGAACACGTATCATCATGAATTGAGAAACACCCCCAAATTTTTTTAGAACAACGATCATGGAGGAGCAATTAGATTACCTCAGAATTTTCAGCATCAAGAAAAGAAGTAGACACTAGAAAAGATGTTCATGCAACACATGCAGAAGACAGATTTGGCAATCCAAAATGTTGTAATTTCAACTTCAGCTTCAATTCGCAATCTTGAGGCTCAAATTGGTCAGCTTTCAAATATTCTTATAGAAAGAACAGCAGGAAACTTACCCCACAACACCGTGACTAACCCGACGGAGCATGTCAAAGCAATAACACTAAGAAGCGGGAGGACAATTGAGCAACCATAAGAAAAAAATGACGAACAAAATGTGGTTGAAAAGGAACAAGAGTATGAACCAATTGTGGAGGAACAAACACAGCATGAGCAAGTAACTTTTGATATCTTTAAATTCATGAAGTGTCCTACCGAAGAACAGTCGTGTTTTCAAGTAAGTGAAACAGATTTAATTGTGGGCGAGAAACATAGTGTTGTAATTGAAAAGTTACCAATCGAAGTATGTCCAACAAATTCAGAAAGTCTTGAAATCGAAAAAGAAAATATTTTTGAATATGTTATGTATTTGGATGCTGCACCATCTATTCATCCATTTTCTCAGCTGACATTCAAGGAGGTGGGGATATCAAAACTCAATCTTCAAGAAAGAAACGACTGAAATTCGAGCCGCTACCATCAAGCTTGACGGATGCACAGAAAAAATCTAATCCACATATGAAGAGAATTATTAGAAAATAGGCTCGTATGTTGTTGGATCTTGGCATAACATAACCATCTCACTATCAAGTCTAGCTGAAGACTTAAAACTTAGCGCTTCTTGGGAGACAACTCATGTTTTTTTTACTGCATTTAGATTTGATTTTTCTTTTAGTTTATTATAATTTTAATTTTTGATTTTATTTTATGGGATTGCATAAGTTTGGAAGTCGCCGGGCGGAGCTGTTTTCTACACCTACATTGATGACTATTTTTGAGCAGGATAGAGTCAGAATCTGGAATTGTGTTTTAAAGAGCGATTGTATAAAATTGTCTTAGCTTTCCATGAAAAAAAAGAATCAGCCCAGTTGGACATCTACATCTTTAGATATCGCTGAAACACTGAACGTCGCAGGTGCAGAATTTTAAGACGAATCATTGGAGAAATTCTGAACTTTTTGCATTCTTTTTGTTTTCCCTTTTTCTTTCCCGTTGAGGAAAATGTGATATTCAAGTTTGGGGGAAGGGGTGCAAAATTTATTTTTTATTTTATATATATTTGAAAAGAAGAAAAAACAAAATGGATGTCAGTTGGGCTCACCATTACACTTTTGAGTTCTTTATTGTGCTAAGCATTGAATTTTTTTCTTTTTTGGGATAAAAAATATCTTATAAAGCAAGAGTAAGCATACTTATTTACTTTAGAATTATTGAATTTCAAAATTTCTTACACAATTGTGTGAGTCATGCGATTATACATAAAAGAAAAATGTGATACTTTTTCTTGTGATTATCCCCTTTGATCTAGTCCTAAACAGAGTTCAAGTAAATAGAGTGATAATATTTTATAAAAAAAAAAAAATAAAGTCTATCTACTTCAATGTTTTGAGTTGCTTAGTAACTAGGAATATTTATCACCAATGTTTACTTTTACGTCAAATGACAACTTGAAATGTGAGTATGCAAAGCACTTTAAGTTTGTGACTTGTTGAGTAACCGGGTGAATTCATCACAAATGTTTGCATTCACGTCAAAATGCAAGTGAAAACTTAGAGAAGAGAACTAAAAAAAAAAGACCCCTCTAGTTTGCTACTCGATTTGTAGTAATGAGAAGGGGTAATCACAGATGGACTTGTTACATACTATAATTATATTAATTGCATGAAAAATATGATTAGATTTGGAATTATGAATGAATAATTGCACTGGAGAAAGTGAGTATGCTTGGTTTTACTTTATTTGCTATTGTTTATATTCTAAATTGAAATTTTGATGCTTACATGATGAGATCTCTTAGTGTGATGAGTTGAGTTATTATTGATTATTATTCATTTGTTCATGATTTTACTTTTTACTCGAGGACAAGCAAAATCTTAAGTTTGAAAGTATATGATGTGTCTAATTTTTATATAAATATTACCCATAAAATTGCTTGTATTCGTCTATTTTGTTTATAATGTATCTTATTTCCATAGATTTCAATTAATTAATTATTTTTGAAGGAATAAGATTTTTTGATGCAAAATGTGAGGATTTTTGGTAAAAATCAACAAACAAAACAAGCAGAATGATTTATTAATTTTTATTAATTTGTTGAATTTTAAATTTTAAATTTTACATTTTGGCCATGTGAAAAGCAAGATAAATTTTTTAAATTACCAATAGAGCTGAAAATGAAATAAACAAAGTTAAAAAGGGTTTAATTAAACTAATATGAATTTTAGTTAGTTAATTTAAACTAATTTTTTTATAAAATTTTTAAATCCTAATTTTTGATTTATTTTGTTTGTTTGCAGCATGTGTTTCAAGAAAAAGAAAGAGAAGAAAAAGAATTAAGAAATAAATAGAAAATTAAAGAAGGAAATAAATAAATAAAGAATTGTGATTTTTCTACAAAAATAAACCCTAATCTCTACCTACCGTGCCTATAAATAGAAGAGCAAACAAGAGAAGGAGGTGACACGCTTAACGAAGAGGAAGAGCGATGGCTACCTCTATTAAAAAAATAAAAATTATAAATATATATATATATATATATATATATATATATAGAGAGAGAGAGAGAGAGAGAGAGAGAGAGAGAGAGAGAGAGCATTAGACGTTGGGGATATATATCTATAACTATTATAATGGGAGAGATGGGGTTGGTATTTAATTAACAATATTTTGTATGTGTGCAAACACGTGCAGCGCACGTGTTTGTGGTTTTTTTTGTCTTTTTCTTTCCTCCACGTGCATCGCACGTGCACGTGTTGGTAGGTTTTTTTTTGTCTTTTTCCTTCTTCCTCCACGTGCATCGCAAGTGCAGTATACTAGTAAACATAGAGAGAGCATTAGACGTTGGGGGTTTTTGTGCTGGCGTCACGTTCGAGGCAAGGCAGAAAACGATAGGGGGCAGGGCGTGACGTGGCGTCTATGGCGCGGTTTTCAGAGGCGTCCACGTAAGCTCTGGTGCATGCTCAAGTCGACGAAACAGCGGAGAAGGGTCTTGGGTGACGTCAGCTTTGATGACGTGGCGCGAAAAACGACAAAATAGAGAGGGACAGAGCAGGGCGTGACGTCAACTGGCTTCGGGCGGCGCGTTCTCCAACGAAACACAAAGGAGAGAGGGAGAGAGATAGTGCATGGATTTCGAGATATCAATTTCTGTCTTCAAAAATACGAGTTCTTTTTTTTTTTTTCTCTTCTTTGTCTAATTTTATTATGCAATCAAATTCAATATTTGTTAGTTGCAATTTTATTATGAAATAATTTTATTTTTCTAGGGTTTTGATGTAGCCTTGTTTTGAGAACAAAATTTTTAATTTCATATTATTTTTCTATTTTTTCATGGTTGTGTGTTTGATTTTTGATCTTAATGCTTACAATTGGTTGATCGACGTTTGTATGATCTATTAAATCATGGAGAGACCGAACTGGTAATTTTTGATTAATAAAGTTAAACAACATTAAAAGAGCGAACCGTTGTTAATGTGACCGTTCAGAAATCCATAGATCTTAATGAATTTTCAATTAGTAATTTGTGCATGAACTATGACAAATAATTAGTTGATAATATTTTTGATATTGCTTGAGAGAGAGTATTGAATAATATGAAAATTTTGGTCTACAAATTGGAAAAATAATCTAATTATTCACATGAAGTTATAAATTGTGTGGGATTAACCAGGTGAAATCAAAAGCCCTAGAATTAATTTTGCAATCAATAAACAACAAAATTTTTATATTCTGCTCCCTTTTAATTAATTTAGTTAAGTTATTTAGTTTACTTTAATTTGGTCGTTTTTTTATTAATTTTGATTTTCCAAATAGTAATTCATCTAGTAAATTTTGGTACTCAACAAAATAATTAGTTTTTGTGGGTTCGACACTCTTTTCACTTATCTATACTACTTGTTGCGATTTTGTACACTTGCAAATATTTACATCAATTTATTTATATTCTTACTCAACTATAATTGAGAAATACATTAACATGTGCGACTCTCACATGTGCACGAATTAATAGCTAGAAAAAATAGTTATATACTATTTTGAGGGGTATTACATTTATCGCCCTTAATTCATATATCACCTTATTGAATTCCACTTTATGATCTTGAAGAGCGATACCTTTCTTCATTGAGAAACAAAATCATTCCTTACTCTTCCTTTTGCCCATCCATATTTCGTTATCGCCTTTCTTTTGTCAGTGATTCATAATGTTCTCGTGGTTTATTCAAAGAGTAGTTCTTTTCTGTACTTTCGTTTGGTAATCAGATTTTCATTAGCGTTGGGCTTCACTAAGGTATCTGGCCTTCCTTCCGGAAAGAAAATCTTGATTTTTTTTCTTTTTTTGCATCAAAATCACACGGTACTCCACTCCCTTCCCTCGGACTTGAATATTTCTCTCTATCTGCTCCACATTTCAAGTCAAGAGAGATAAATAGATACATTCCGTTGCACTGATCGGAGGGCACTCGTAGTGACTGAGGGGTCGAAGACTAGGAAGCGACTTATTTATACAAACCATTCTTCAAGAAGCCGAAGACCTAACAAGACTACCTCTAGAAGAACTCTTGGGTTCTCTAATGAAAGAAGTTGACGGTTGAGGAAATATCCCACCCTCCGTCTTTGGGTTCCATTCATGCCCGTTTTCTCATGTCAAAGGAAGGAAGATGAGTGATCGAAACATGAGGAGGTAAAGTCCCCGAGTTAGTCTTGTCATAAAAGGATGACTACATCTCGGGAGTGGACCACAAGCTCTTGCTTGGGAGAATCAACCCTTTACTCAAGAGATCTTCAATTTTCCTGGTTTGCTATTTGCTCTCCCTCTCCGGCTATGCTATTTTGCCGAGCCGCTCCTGAAAAAGAATCTGTTGATTATGTCGCAATTGGTTGGGTCGTAGGTGCAATGATTTAATTCACAGGTGAATTTTCTCTTTCCGTACATCCGATCCAGTAACGATGATCCCGAGTAGTCAATTCTGAGTATCGCCCAAAGACTCACTGCTTTTTTCTATTCAACAAAGTTGCACTTGGCTTCGTCTTTTAGTAATAGACGGATTAAACTCAATCCTTTTCAACAAATCTCATCTCATTTATCCTGCTTCATGTCAAATGGCTTCCCTTTATCTCATTCTAGAGCAAAATGCAAGCCCTTTTGAACCAATACGTTGAACATGCCCATCTTTCAGATATTAAAGTTGATTTTAGCATTGAACTACTTGATCTTTGTTAAACTCTGATATGCCATATTCAATAAGGAAATCCATCAACCTTTGATGTAATTATTGAAATATAGTAATTGTATATTATGTTTCCTAATCTACAGGAAACAGATTCCCCAAATCTCTCATCTCCCCAATTTCTCTTAATCTCCTTTCTTCTTCTCCAAGAATGTAATTCTTATATATAGATGTATACAGTAAAGAAATAATGAATAAGAATATTAATTATTTTTCCCCAAATCTGTTTTCAACATGGTATCAAAGCCTAAATTATCCTAGGCGACCTGAAGAAGAAGAAGATCCCGATCCTGATCCTCGCTGTCGTCGATCCCATCGTCGACTGATCCTCGTCAATCCCCAAATTTCCGAACCCCAAACTCCCATCGCCATCCTCATTCGTCTTCACCGACATCCGAACCCTAAATCCCCAAACCACCCATCGTTGACCTGATCCTCATTGATCCCCGAAACCCCAAACCCTGAACACCCATCCCCATCCTTAATCGTCTTCATCGACATCCGAACCCCCATTTCCCAACAATCATTACTGCCAAATTCGATGCTCAGCTCCATCCTAAACGGATCCACCGGCAACAAATCGATCGGATCCACCACCGGATTCGAGCACCACCAGTCTCCTTCTGTCACCTGCATCGCCACTCGAAGCCATCGCGTCGATCTTGAAGTCTCCGCGTTCGTGCCCTCGACCGTTTGCTGTTTTTGGCTGTTTCTCCTCGCCGATCCCGACGTCACCGTCGTCACGTCGATCCTGAAGTCACCTTCATTGATCCCTGTTTCTTTCGGCTGTTTGCTGGTGTTCCTTGTCTTGGTTCTATTTTCAGGTGGTTGTTGTTAAGTCCATGCTGATCAGATTGAATAAATATAGACAGCTGTAATTCGATCTGATCTATTTATTGCTGTTTGCATGTGTTGCTATGTGCACGTGCTGTTGTTGCTGCGTAGTTGATTGCATGTGTGTTTTTCTCCGTGGGTTGCACGTGCTATTGTGTTACTGTTAGTACTGGTTGTTGTGTTGCTATTTGCTTTTCTTCACCATGGGGTCAAGGAAGTGTACTCATTGTGGCAAGATCGGCCACACGAAAGCCCATTGTTATGAGATTATCGGCTACCCCGAGAACTAGGATCATAGCAGGGATCCTCGTAAGAAGAATTGTAACAATCCACTTTCGCTGTTGGAGGTGCTGATGGATCTGAGAAGAGTATTGGACTCGCCTCTATATTAGTTACAGCTGTAGGTAATGATGGTAAGTTATTTAATATTTCTACATCTGTTATGAATAATGCATGGATAACTGATTCAGGTGCTACCGACCATATGACTTTTGATTCTAGACAAGTTCAAAATTTTCAACCATCCACCAAATTAACTCTGTCCACTGCCAATGGTGATCCTGCCACTGTTACTGGCGAGGGTACCATACCTCTCACCAACAACCTAAGCTTAGATACTATCCTAGTTGTGCCATCCTTGAATTTTAACCTATTATCTGTTGCTCAAATAACTACTGCCTTACATTGTATTATATTCTTTTGGTCTTCACATTGTGTGTTTAAGGATATTCTGACTCGTAAGACGATTGGTTATGGGGTTAGACACATGAAGCTCTATTACCTGGATTTAGAATCTGAAAGTTTCAGCAAGTTAACTCAAGCTCTAAGTGTGGAAGGACCCGAAGATGAGAAAAAGAAATCAGATATTTGGCTGTGGCATCGACTTCTAGGGCATACTTCTTTTGGTTATTTGAAGAAATTATTTCTAAGTTTATTTTTGAAGTTGGATATTTCTGCCTTTCGGTGTGCTATGTGTGAACTCGCCAAAGGTCACAGTGTCTCTTTTTCTCCAAGTCCAAATAGAAGCTCTCTTCCATTTATGATTATTCATTCGGATGTTTGGGGTCTATCCAAAACCACTACATTTGGAGGAGCCAAATGGTTTGTGACATTTATTGATGACTGTACTCGTATGACTTGGATTTGTTTGATGAAGTCGAAAAGTGAAGTTAGTGACTTGTTTCAGAAATTTCACAAGCATGTTATGATTCAGTATAAATCACAAATTCAAGTTCTTAGTAGTGATAATGGCAGAGAGTAATGAGTTCGAATTTGCAACAATATTTGGTGGAACACGGCATTGTTTACCAGACTACATGCTCATATACACCTCAACAGAATGGGGTTGCAGAAAAAAAAAATAGACACTTGCTCGAGGTGGTCTGTGCTTTTCTTATCCATGGAAATATGCCACTCATTTATTGGGGGGAAGCCCTTGCTTCTGCTGCATACTTAATCAACTGAGTTCCCTCTAGTATCCTAAACTTTCTCACACCATTTCAAGCATTAACTGAAGCTGTGAATGCACAAAAAATTGTCAACTTGCCACCTCGTGTGTTTGAGTGTATTACATTTGTTCATCTTCATCAACATGTATGCAATAAGTTAACTCCTCGAGCTGTTCGATGTGTTTTCGTGGGATATGTACATGATAAGAAAGGATATCGGTGCTATCACCCACCAACATAAAGGATTTTTGTGACTATGGATGTTGTGTTCCATGAAGATGAGATTTATTTTTCTTCTTTTACGACAGAACTTCAGGGGGAGTACCGAAGTGAAGTTCAGGTTCTTGGGTATGATGAAGGGGTTAGTGAAGTTCAGACTCATGGGTATGATGAAGTAATTACTAGTCAGAACGAACAACTGAATACAAATAATGGCGAACACTTGAATGAAAACCTAGCAAAGGAGGAAGACCTTCATGAACAAGTGCAACCACGGGAAGAAGACCCTCTTAAAGAATTGCAACCAGTATCGAATTTCAGTGAGAGTGAACCGTCAGAACCCCAAAACTAATCGTCATCATTGTCCGAAGCTCCTAGAAGAGAATTCCTGCATCGTACTAATAGAGGTATTCCAAAACCCACTTATGAACCTAATCCCATTAGTAATGTCAAATATCCTATGAATAATTATGTAAATTAATATAAGTCATTTGTAAATTAATTATCTACTGTATCTATTCCTAACAGTGTGCAGGAAGCCCTTACTGATCCAAGGTGGAAAACAGCTATGGATGCGGAGATGAAGTCCTTAAAAAAGAATGAGACTTGGGAGATAGTCGAGCTACCGGCAGGGAAGAAGCCAGTAAGATGCAGATGGATTTATACGGTAAAGTATAAGTTTGATGGTTCAATAGAGCAATACAAAGCAAAGCTGGTGGCCAAATGATACACTCAAACGTATGGAATGGATTATGAAGATACATTCGCACCTGTGGCAAAATTCAATACTGTTCGAGTCCTATTGTCACTTGCTGTAAATCTTGACTGACCGTTGGAACAATTTGATGTGAAGAATGCATTTTTTCATGGGGAATTGATAGAAGATGTTTATATGGATCTTCCACTAATAGACCAACCCAACACAGCAATAAAGTATGTCGTTTGAAGAAAGCATTGTGTGGACTTAAGCAGTCGCTACGAGCTTGGTTTGGGAGATTTACAAAATCAATGAGGACATTCGGATACTATCAGAGTAATTCAGATCATACTTTTTTCCTGAAAGAAGGTAAAATTACTGCTCTCATTATTTATGTGGATGATATAATAGTAACTGGAGATGATCCTGAGGAGAGGAAGGCATTAAAGAACTACTTGTCATAAGAGTTCGAAATGAAAGATCTTGGCTCTTTGAGATACTTTCTTGGTATTGAAGTTTCTCGCTAAAGAAAGGGGATATTTTGTCTCAAAAAAGTATGCTCTTGATTTATTAAAGAAAAATAGAATGTCCGCTTGTCAGCCGATTAGTGCACCGTTAGAAGAAGGACTGAAATTGTGCAATGAAGCTGATCATGTACCTTGTGATAAGGAAAGATATCAGAGATTGGTTGGACGGCTGATGTACCTTGCACATACATAGCCAGATTTTTCATATGCTTTATGTGTGGTAAGTCAGTTTATGCATGTACCTCGGGAACAACATATGGATACGGTGATGAGAATTATGAGATATATTAAGTCTCCTCTAGGAAAAGGGGTCTTATTTGCGAAATATGGTCACTTGAAGGTTGGGGCATATACTGATGCTGATTGGGTAGGATCTATAATTGATAGGCGCTACACTTCAGGATACTTCACATTTGTTGGAGAAAATTTAGTTACATGGAGGAGCAAGAAACAAAATGTTGTTGCGTGCTCTAGTGCAGAAGCTGAGTATCACGGAGTAGCTTTAAGTATAGCGGAAGCTTTATGGCTGAAACTCTTGTTGCATGACTTAGGCTATGGTCCGAATGAACCTATGAAAGTGTATTGTGATAGTCAAACAACGCGTGATATTGCTGCTAACCCGGTTCAGCATGATAGGACGAAACATGTAGAGGTGGACAGATTCTTCATTAAAGAAAAAATAGATGAGAAAGTCATTGAGATATCGAAAGTGAAGTCAGAAGATTAGCTCGCATATATCCTAAGCAAGACAGTTTCGAATCGGCTCTTCTTGAAATTTGTTGACAAGTTGGGCATATTTAATATCTATGCACTAACTTGAGGGAGATTGTTAAAATATAGTAATTGTATATTCTGTTTCCTAATATATAGGAAACAGATTCCCCAAATCTCTCATCTCTCCAATCTTCTCTCAATCTCCTTTCTTCTTCTCCAAGAATATAATTCTTATATATAGATGTATACAGTAGAGAAATAATGAATAAGAATATTAATTATTTTCCCCTAAATCTGTTTTCAACAGTAATATCAATCGTTATGGTATGAAGCGCGGCGGGAGTTGTAGAGAGGTGATAACCGATCACAACGGGTTGTTTAATTTTAATTACACTAGATAAACTTTAAATATTAATCATAATATACCTATATTTCAAATTCTTCCATAGAGTAATTGAAGTATATGGTCAAAATTCCAAGGGCGCGCCATCCAAAAGTTGATCTCAAATCTCAACGATGTTAAGGGCCTTTCTTGGGAGAAATAATCTAACCTACACTTCTCTACTGTATAACTAGAGAAAGAACTTGTAGTAGGCCTCATGATCGGTTTTGAGTACATAATAACATCCTTTCCCCTCCACTTCTTAGATTTAACAACAACAAAAAGATTGGTCCCTAAACTAGCGATAATGTCTCTGGGACTGGGAACTAATTATAAGTTTACAATGAGAGTCTCATCGACATTTCAATCCAAACTTCTGTGTAAACTAGATAGGTATTATCACCATGTGCACCATTCATGTTGTTATACCTATACGATCTTAACCACTAAAAATATGGAGGTCCCTAACCATTAATGTCACAGTAAAAAACTATTAAGACACTCTTATATTCACCAACAAGAATTATCATTGAATATTAGTAATTTTAACTTGAACTCATCCAGCTAACCCCAACCCACATATCCAAAGAAATTCGACCGAGAAACCGACCTAGCCTGTAGGGTCGGATTCGCGTTTGGGACATTACATTCCGTCGTCAGGTATGGGCATCTTCAAGTAAGCGATAATAAAATTAGGTTATGGGTCAAAACCAGGTTGCCCCAGCCCATTTGCAGCCCCTGCATAGACCCATGTTCGAGTTATTAAACCTAAATCAGTCTAATAATTTGACTACTGATGAAATCTAGCTGCTAGTGAATTGCTATCTGATGCTGCTGATTTAGAGGTGGGAGCAACAGATTTGAGTTTTTGTTATTTGTAGAGGGAGAGAAAGATCTCAATCACAGATCTGGATATGAGATGAGGAATGATGAGGAATTGGTGAGGAGCAAGAGAGAGGGTGCTTCTAGTAGCTGGCCGCCCTAAGCACCTGCAAAACCCCTAGAGGCACCAGGAAAGATCCCAGCGACAGGCCCTCCGACGATCTAGTCAGTCACTGGAAAAAAGTAGAGTTAGCTTTTCAGTGCAGAAAAGTTCATTACCTGCAGAAAGGGGAGGGGTTCTGGTATTTATAGGCAAAGAGAGAGGGAGCCATAACTCTAATGTGCCGGGTCGACCTGCTTCTGTGGGCCTGAAGTAGTAGAAGGCCCATAGGGGCAATCAGGCCTAATTTGTAGGGGTGCGCAGATCTTGAGGGGATCAGACGGCTTAGGTTGAGCTGGAATTTTACCCATATCATAGACCCCCCCACTCCTAGAGGGTTGTATGTACCAGCCGTCGAGGAGTAGCCCAAATCTCGTGAGGAGACTAGTCAACAGTGCGCACAAGGACAGGGCAGAAGAACCCCGTAAGGAGCAACCTGAGGTTGAGACTGAACTCTGCGAAATCGAGGACCGACCCCCTGAGCTCCGTGCCTCAGGGACGGAGGTTTCAAGTGTCGAGCGTTAAGCATTGTCCAACAGCCAGTAACTAGCTTGAGGTTCATTTCGAGCTTCGAGTGTGATCACACAGCCAATAGCTAGCTCAAGGTTCATGCCGAGCATTGAGCGACTCGTACTTGGTGAAAAAGCTTGCCGACTGTTTAAGGATCATGTCGAGCATCGAGCGTAGCTTAGCTTGCAAAACAACTTGCTGCTGGCTCGAGAAACATGCCCAGCATTGAGTATAGCGCAGCTTGTGAAAAAGCTGGTTCTGGCTTGAGGAACATGCTGAGCGTCGAGCATCGTGCGTAGCTTAGCTTGTGAAAAAGCTTGCTGCTAGCTGGGGAAATGTGCTGAGCGTCGAGCATTGAGAGTAGTGAAGCTTGTGAAAAAGCTGGCTGCTAGCTCGAGGAATATGCCGACCGTTGAGCGCAGTGCAGCTTTTGAAAAATATGGTTGCTGGCTTGAGGAGCATGCCGAGCATTGAGCATAGTTTAGCTTGTGAAAAATCTTGCTGCTTGCTCAAGGAATGTGTCGAGCGTCGAGCGTAGTGCAGTTTGTGAAAAAGCTGGTTGCTAGATAGAGGAACATGCCGAACATCGAGCGTAGCTTAGCTTGTGAAAAAGTTTGTTGTTGGTTCAAGAAACATGCCGAGCGCTGAGCATAGCTTAGCTTGTGAAAAAGTTGGCTGCTTGCTCGAGGAACATGCCGAGCGACGAGCATGATGCAGCTTGTGAAAAAGCTAGTTGCTGGCTCGAGAAACATGCTGAGCGTCAAGCGTAGCTTAGCTTGTGAAAAGCTTGCTACTGGCTCGAGAAACATGTCGAGCGTCGAGCATAACTTAGCTTGTGAAAAAGCTTGCTGCTGGCTCGAGGAACATGTCAAGCATTGAGCGTAGTTTAGCTTGTGAAAAGCTGGTTGCTGGCTCGAGGAACATAGCGAGCGTCGAGCGTAGTGCAACTTGTGAAAAAGCTGGCTACTGGCTTGAGGATCATGCCGAGCATCGAGTGACACGCACTGGGTGAAAGAGTTAACGCTTACTGTGATTGTAGTGGACACGTGTATTGCACGTGTGATGATGACATCACAATTGTGGAAATCGAGGCATCAAAATCTCATCCACCGCTAGAATTAGATGATCCAGATTGGGTGGTTGAGATTGTTTGTGGATATAGAGGTGCCATGGAGCTGTCTATATATCCCTCACTCCCCCTCTTATTTTTCACTTTGCTTTCTCTCTAGAAACTGTAACCGTCGACCAGCTTTACGGCAAATTTTCTAGCAACGATCACATGTTAGTATTTTTAATATTATGTCGAGGGCTTGGTTCGGTTCTTCTACCTCTACATCTGTTCAGGGCAATGTGGATCGCCTTTCCGATTCCTTGTCACAGGAAGTAGTGAGAAGGTCTACAATGTCATGCCGCTTCGCATTTGTAAGCCGTTCGTGGTGGAATCAAGTGACTCGGACGGAGAGGTAGGGGCCGGAGAGGTGGTTGATGAGGGTGAACCAGTCGACGCGGGCGCGGGTAACGAGAAAGAAGTGGAGGGAGTTGGAGATACCAAGTAAGGTGTGTAGGATGTGGTTGGATGAGGGGTTGGTGACGAGGATGAGGGTGAGGTTATGAAAGTTGGTCTGTCGGGTGAGGCCCACAATCTGAAACCATTGGTGATGCCGCCCCCCTCAAAGGCTCCTCGCACTCGAGGGAGGAGAATGAGGTGGACCCTTCAGGACAATCCGAAAGAGCCCGATGAGTTTCTTCTAAAACATAGGCTCGATTGTAACGCCCCGCCTCAGTACTCAGACACTTTATTTATTTTGTTTATTATATAGTACAACTTTCCACCACAGGCTGCCTCTCAAATGGTGGGTAACCAATTAGGTGACTCTTGATCATAGGTAATTATATTTATTATTTATTAATCTTGTTAAACTCCCGATATGGGATCAATTCAATCCCAACACCCTCTCTCCTCTCTCTCCTGCATCAGTAGAGCCCCCTGGCCAATCCATCACGTCGGCCCCATCCTGGGCGCCACGTCATCACCAAGCACCAAGCCAACTAAGATTGCTGTGCAATTCTTTCTCACGAGGGCCCCGCACACCATTTTAATTCATTTTCCAATTATTAAAACTTTGCCATTGATCATTATTACCAACTGCCATTATATATATATATATATATATATATATATATATATATATATATATATATATATATATATATATATAATACTATATTATATCTCTTGAAATTACGAGGTGTTACATACACCCTCCTTTTAGAAATCAGCATCCTCGCTGAGTACAGGGCATGCAACCTAGTGCAGAATCTCCTTTCTAGCCGATGTGGAGCGGGAGTACAATGATTCAGCTAATTTCAGGCCAGCGCACTGACCTCAGCTCCCTCTCAGGCATACATCACGTCGATGTGGAGCAGAGTACCCCGATTCAGCTACTTCTAGCATACTACCCCTGGCCATACTGCCATCGTACTAACCTCAGCTCCCTCTCAGGCATACATCGCACCCACTCTTTTCCCACACTCGGTGTAGAAAGTCAGCTCTGATACCATTTGTAACGCCCGCCCCAATACTCAGACAATTTATTGATTTTATTTAATATTTATAGTACAACTTCCCACCACAGGCTGCCTCTCAAAAGGTGGTTAACCAATTATGTGACTCTTGATCATAGAAAATTATGTTTATTATTTATTAATCTTGCTAAACTCCCGATATGGGATCAATTCAATCCCCACACCCTCTCTCCTCTCTCTCCTGCGTCAGTAGAGCCCCCTGACCAATCCATCACGTGAGCCCCATCTTGGGCGCCATGTCATCACCAAGCACACGGCCAACAAAGCTTGTTGTGCATTTCTTTCGCATGTGGGCCCCGCCCACCATTTTAATTAATTTTTCCAATTATTAAAACTTTTGCCATTGATCATTATTACCAATCTGCCATTAACCAGATTATATATATATATATATATATATATATATATATATATATATATATATATATATATATATATATATATATATATATATATATATATATATATATTATCTCTTGAAATTACGGGGTGTTACATCGACATCTCCTATCTTCAGCAATCGGACTCTAATATGATGTATCCGGATGATGTCGAAGATTTAGTTCGGTATGGGGTGCAACCTTCTTCACCTAGCCGACCAAAGATCACGATAGACAAGACGCAGAGTGTTTTGACGTTCAACGACCTACTGCTGATATGGGCGAACTACTTCATTGGGCTGGAATATGAGTTGATGATTCCGAACTCTGGTTTCCCCCTTACGGACAATTTGGCCCCTTGATACTGCATGTTTCTGGTAGATGCCTTCAGCTTGGGGTTATGGCTGCCGCTGCACCCGTTCATCCAGAAGTTATTTAATTGGGAGAGTCAGAGCCCAATGCAGTACGGCTCAAACTCTTAGAAGTAGCTCATGTGCTTTATGTTGCTTTGCGATGAGAGGGGAGTGAGTACTTCTGAGCCGTTCTGGGAGTCAGTTCGTCGGAGAGCACGAGGGAATATATTACATCTCGCCTCGCTCCCAAAAGAAGGTAGTCCATGGTTATCCAGACTCAATAAAAGGGTGGAAGGTGAAATACTTCATCGTCCGAAATCAGGTGCTTTCGGAAATTCCCATGAATTTGAAACTTTTACAAGATGAATCATAAGCCTTTGAAGAGAAGAAATCTAACGAATGATGAGTGGGCCGATGTGGATCAGATCGTCGCAGGCAAAAATATCGGCTGGCCGAACGTGACCAAGAGGCACCTGGCCAAGGTCGGACTGAGCCCCATTGGCTCTTGTATGTTTTTCATTTCCTTTTTTTGTTCAACTTTTTCCCTTCTTTCTTATACTCTGGTTTCCTTTAGCAGCAATGGATGATGCCACCATCGATGCAAGGAGAGCCCAATTGGACAAGCAAAAGACCATTAGAAGGAGCAGAAGTGGTCCTCTCAGGGGGGCTCCGGAGGGACTTCTGATTCGAACTCCAAGAAACAGCGGGACCTCATTATTCCGGGGACCCCAAGCTCGATGAAGGAAGTGCCGAGCTCGAGTAACCTTAAGGTTATCGAGATGTTGAAGGGTGGTATTCTGCCCGTCCACCCCGTAGTTCAGGAAGTCATGGGCAAATAGGGCCTTAGGCAGTGGGCCCCGAATTGGGCCGTGAAGACGGCAGATTCGCTAACCGAGTGGCCGGTAGCACTCGAGGTGGTGGAACACTTGGCTACCCCTCACATTAGGAAGGCCCTAGAGATCAAGACTTCTGAGTAATGCTACATGAGGTGGGCTCAGGCCGATGTGCTGGCAAGTGTTTCCCAACTCCGTAAATCAAACTTTTTCTATTTCACCTTTCCAAGTCTTAGCCCCTCGTTCGCAGTGACACTGGACAGAGCCCAGATGAAGAAGCTGCACACCCTTGAGCTCCAGTAGGAGGTGAAGAATGCTCAGTGGTATGAGCGCGAGATGAAGGACCAAAAGCTGAGGGCAGACGCTACCGAGTCCCATGAGCGTGCCTTTAAGGCTGAGCAGACTTCCCTTGCTGAAACCGAGCTCGGAAGGAGGCAGAGGCGAAGAAGGCCGCTGATAAGGAGTTGAAGAAGAAGAGGAACTCCGCCATGGATAAGGTCATCGAGGCCCAGTGTAACACCCCGCAAAATTAAAATGACAAATTTGCTCTTGTGTGTTACACACGTGTATTTTGTACCGTTACTGATAATATTTGTAACGTGTTTTCACTACATATTTTGATTTTTGACTATTTATGCATTCCCCATATAATTTATCCTATTTAAATCAACTAAAATATTAAATTTCAATCTCTGCATTTTTATGTGCTTTTTACATGTTTTTGATGCACGTATCGATTATGTATTTCCACCACTATGTGTAATACTTTCTATGTGTTTAAATTATTTATTTTAGGTATTCAAATATATTTTTATAAACGGAAATTCATTTTTCCTTATTTTGATTAAAAATTATTATACGTATAATGCATATGTTTTCTACGTACATAGCAATTACGTCATGGAATATATAAAATTAATAAATATATCTTCTTATATTATTTTTTATTATCTTTAACATTTTTTTGTTGATAACGTCGAATTCCATATTTTTGATATTTTACGTACGACGCACGTGTTTGTTTCGATGCGCGTATTTGAGTGTATTCTTTCTCGAAATAAATTTCATAAAAATGTGTGCGCATTCTTTTTATTTGTGCATGAAGTATTATAATTTTTAATTAAACTAATTTTTACGTACATATTATGTATATATATAATTTATGTTTTTAAAAATTATTAATTAGTGAAGTGTGTGCGCGTGCAAGCACATGCTAATTTTTCCATCTTTATTTTTCTTACTCTCATTTATATTTTAGCATACATGAGTCTTTTTTTAAACTCATGGACCTAAGAATAGATTCTAGCCCACTAGACTAATTGATTAAATTAATTAAAAGCAAGCCCACAAGACAAACCCATTAATTAAATCTATTTTTTAGTTGTGCATGGACTCACACATGACATGTAACAACTTTTAATACGCATATTAGAATTATAGAATTTTTATTTATTTTTGTGTGTGTGTATGCACAACACGTGCACGTGCATAGGGAGAGAGAGAGCGCCGGTTTCGGATGTGAGAGGCCGGGAGTTAGGGAAATTGAAGAGATGGAGAAGTGGGGAGGTGAAAAGGTGAGTGGGTAGTTATTAGGTGGGTGAGATTTGTATTTTAGCCCTTCTTTTGTCCTATAAATACACCCTTGTTTTTCTTCTCTTTTCACACAAAGACAAAACAAATTAGAGAGAGGAAAAAGAAAGAGAGTTAGAGAGTGTTCTTAATGTTTTGGAGGTTCTTTAGAGTGCTCTTGCTAGGAGGAGAAGGACTAAGTGTTGCTTGTTGGAGCTAGGAGTTGTGTCTCAACATCTTTGTTTGCAAATTCTTCATAAGAGGTGGGTGATCTTGTGCTTTCTAAATGTAGAAAATGCATGCTAATATATTAAATGAATAGTATAGATAAATTTGATGTGATAATTGTCGAACAAATCCATGCTATTGTATGTGCTATGAATTGTAGAAATTATGTTATGATTAAGAAACTAATAGTTATCATGTTAGTAGAAATGAGAAAAAGAAACAACAAGTATTTGCCATGAAAAAATATGCATGTTAATTTACAAAATATATAATTGTATGAAAATTGTAGAAGTAATGTTGTATTCAATATATGCCTAGATACCATGATGATTAGAAAGAGAAAAGAAAGTAAAACAAATTAAATTGTTGCCATGAAATGTGCTAGTTTATATATATTGCCATGTTATGTAAAATTATAATTTTTGAATAAAAGAGTTTTTGAGATCCTCATGGACAATTAAGAGGCCTGGTTGGTTTTATTACTAAATTTTTAATAATTATAAATGAGTATATGAACTAGTTATAATGAATACAATTCTTAATTTCAAGTCTTGAGAAAAATGCAAATTGATGTGTGAAGTTGAGAGAAAGACTATTTGAAAAATAGAGATATGTTTGTAAAATGGATTTGAAATTCGTTGGCTACTGTTTTAAAATTAATCTCATTCAAGGAAAATTTATTTCAGTATACTAAAAGATTGGATCGTTTGAATAAACGAGTTTAGTGAAAAATAACTAATTTCAGAACAGTATGAACAAATCACATTAATGTGATTCCTAACCAATAGTCACAATGGACTTCCAGGCTAGCGGGTGCGCCATAGGGGTGTCGTTGTGCTTGTCAGAGGTCTTGGGTTCGAAACTTGTTATAGACCCTTTTAATTTTGATTTCGTTTAATTAAATCCAAAACCTGAGAGTTGGTATTTGGGGATTTCGATATGGCTTCATGACAGCCAAGTCACATGGACTTATTGGCTAGTGGAGTGGGCTTTGGGCGCTCGCTGTGTTGTGTGGTTGGGCTTGGGTTCGAAACCCGGTGGCCACTTTGATTATTTTTGAAGTTTTAAATTTTTTGAAGGGATTTTTATGCAAATAAAATTTGGGGAAAATATCCAATATTCCTATAAAATGATATAGAATTTATTAAAAGTAGTTCTAGAATTTTTCATGTATATTTTGAGAAATAAAAAGAGGAATTGAGATAGAGATTGTGTTTTTGATTTCAAAATTGTTTATTTGAGTATATGGCATTTATTTTAGACGAAGAGTAAAATATTCATGTGAATTGATTTCTCTTGAAGAGATTATACACTTATTTTGGTTTAAGAAATATTTGATGTGGGTTGAGATTTATTATATGAGCTTAAATTTCTAATGAAACTTAAAGTGAATGAATCTATGTTCCTGAAAAGAAATATTATTTTATTTTTGAATTGTAAACGAATAAATGAATCATGAGTAATGCTAAGATAAGATATTGATTAAATGGTGAATAAGTTGAAGATAAGAATACATTGAGTTTAATACATGATTATAAGAAGGTATGAGTACCCATGGATTCTTGTACATGAAAGGTTGTGATCTAGAGTTTAGTGAGACCTCGGGTACCGGTATTGTTGAATTAAAATATTGAGTTATATTTTGAGATATGGCCATGGAGCTATCTCGGTATTTGTGATTAAGTCCGGTAGGGGGTAAAACTAGCTCTAGGTATGATAGTTTATTCATGTCTTTAACTTAAGAACTAGTCACTTAGAAGAAGATATAGTAAACCTGGTCAACGTAAGGGGGGCACTCTATATAGTCGGGCGATGTACTTCAGGACTATAGACCCAGTTGGGCAGTATACTCCGGGACTGAGGTTGCTTCGATGGAGACGATCTTTTATTTTAAATCTGGGACTATGCGTAGTCGGGCGGATAGTTTGCCGTTCTCCAGTGTACATACGTATACCGGGGTTAGAGAGGCACTTGCGGGGCGTTCGCACGATGAAGAGTCTGTATAACAGTCGGGCAGTGTACTCTAGGACTGGGATCCATACTCGTGGAATGTCTAAATCTTATTTTTATTACTGGGTAGTTTTCATTGCGGGAGATCGAACCCTTTCAATGTGGAGTATATAGGTGCTTGCCCTCGGACCTATGTAGTATGGGATACATAGAATCCGAATAAGTATGCATTAGTGTCATTGTAGTATAACATCTGCATTAGGTATTAAGGCATTGCATACACTTTCATGTTTAGTGTAGTCAAATTTAACACTTTATTTGCATTCAAATTTTGTGGTTTGTTAAAGTATTAAGATCGTTATAATTTCGGCATAAAGAGGATGGCCATGTATAACATTTTCATCGGTTGTAAGCAACTGACGTACCCACAGTTTTATATGCAGGAGTTGGATTTTCATGAAGATGTAAAGTTGATATGCTACTGTTGATTTATTTAAATGTTAAAAATGTTGCAATTGTATAATTTTTCATTATTGTACTTCATTTTATCTTCTGCTGTGTAAATAAATGTAAAGGACTCTTTTGTATTATAAAAAGTTCAAATTTTCTTGTAAAATTGTACAAAGTGAAGTGTAAAAATCCTGTGGAACTTTGAATTCGGTCTTATTTGGAATTCGGGGTGTTACACCCAGGATAAGGTGTACAACCGGGCTCTCGAGCATGTCCTGTATTACTATCCCAAGTGTCAGCTCGAGGAGTTTCATTATGGCATGAAACTTTCTAAGCATTCAAAAATGCCAGGGGGAGGCGGTGAGGAAGGGAGTGAGCAGCTGTTGGCCAAGGAGAATGTAGCGGGGGCAGCTAACACAGAGGCTGACGCGGCAGCGACCGAAGAGGTGCCCCTATCTTCTAAGCAGTACCTTCACCCTTTCATTTTTTTTTTGGTTTTTTCTGTTTACCGAGTGTGGACTAGCCACCACTGCTTTGTAAGAATTTTTTTGAATGAAAATGATTTTTGGCCGAACTCTTTGACTTTGGAATTTTTGGTGTAACATTTGTGATGTGATGTTTTGTGATTTGGACAAGTTTATGAGGCTCATAATGATATGCCATTTCCTCTTTTGTGTCAAATAAATGAGCCCATCGAGGCTGATCCACGTGGTGTCGAGATTGAGCACCTTAAGGGCAAGCTGAAATCCACGGAGTCCGTCTTGGTTCGCTATCTCAAACAGGCTTGTGATCGAGAGACAACTGTTTCTTATTTCATGAATAAGTCAAAGGAACTGAGCTTGGAGACGGATCGTCTAAAGAAACGATTGCCGATTTTGAGGAGCGTCGAGACTAGATGGTCGATATCTGGTACTTCCTCATGGCGGCCGTCCTCTAAATCATTCCTTTGTGAGTTTATAGTGGAGAAGGAATTAGAGATACAAAGTTTGAAGTTCATGCTTGGAGTGGGTGGATCCCGAACTCATTCTTTCGCGGTGGTCGACCCTCCGTTGGGGGCCCGTCTCTGACCCTGAGGCTAGAACGGTGAGACCGGGTGATGCTAAGAACTCTGTTGTTAGAGTGTCCACCTTAGCGACTCCTAGGGATCTTGATAGGCAAATTGGGGAACAAACGCGTTCGGTTGGACTCGATGGTTTGCATCAGTCCTAAGGCCCCCCATGAGGAGGGGTAGGTCGAGTGTGTAATAGTTGTAACATTCATACATCTTGTGACTTGATTGTACTTCTTGTAACTCATGTAGCCTTGCCGATTGTATCAGTAAACTTTTATATGTTGTAATAAAATGATCCTTCTGCTGTTTGAGCATAGCTTCGATCTGATTGTGAGACATTTCATCTTTTGAGGACATTAATTGACTAGAAAAGGAGACATTTCATCTTCCAAGTGAATTGATGGATCACCATAAGTGTGCCTTATTTGAAGGCAAAACATTTGGCCTTGGGAGATGTATTGACGCCTTTCTGGGCCGTTGGATGTCGACGAACAGTGGGAATTCATCCACGTCAGTGTCACGACTATCGAGCTCCTATTTTCCCTTGGTCTATATAACCCATCCCCCATCTTTTTCTCATTTCTCAATTTGTTGAAAGCTCTCATGACTGGTGGTTTTTCTATTACCCACTGACAGTTAGGGGTAGCGGCGATAAAGGCTACTTTATCCCTGACCGTCAGCGGGTGGAAGAACGACCAACTCGGAGCATGGAGCTCGAGGTCCTTATCGAAGGCGATGGCCGTAAATATAATTAAAATTTTCTCAAAGGATGTGGTCCGGGTTCAATGCCGAAAGGAGAGGACTTGAGTGATTGAAAAATCTCTCGTTAGGGTTCGAAGTTCGAGCCGAGCGGTGAGGACGAGAGATTGAGAAATCTCTCGTTAGAGCTCGAAGTCTAAGCCGAGCGGCGAGGATGTGAGAGATTGAGAAATCTCTCGTTAGCTTAGCTTGCTGGGGTGTCGAGCGTAGTGTATCTTGTAAAAAAGTTGGCTGCTAGCTCGAGAAACACGCCGAGCATTGAGCGTACTTAGCTTGTAAAAATTTTTGTTGCTGGATCGAGGTCCAAGCCGAGCGGTGAGGATGTGAGAGATTGAGAAATCTCTCGCTAGGGCTTGTAGTGCAAGCCGAGCGGCGAGGACGTTAAAGATTGAGAAATATCTCGTTTGGGCTTGAAGTCCAAACCGAGTGGCGAGGATGTGAGAGATTGAGAAATCTCTTATTAGGGATTGAAGTCCAAGCCGAGTGACTAGGACGTGAGAAATTGAGAAATCTCTCTTTAGGGCTTGAAATCTCTGAGTACGACGCCAGATCCGCTTCCACCTTCACAGGATGACTCGTCAACATAGATCTCCCAAACCGGTTCATTCTCTCAGATTTCAAATGCTTCGGAAATGGTACTGTAACACCCTATATTTTTAAATAATGTTTTTGAGATTAATAAATGAATTAAAGTGATTTTTGGTGATCTAATAAATATTTTTCTGAAATTTATCTTTTGCACATGCAAAGCACGTGCAAATATTTTCTTAGAAAATTTAAAATCAGAAATTATTTTGGGGAAAACCTAATATTTATTAGTAGTTATTATTTATGAATTTTCTGAATTTTTCTGAAATTTATTTGGCATATTAGCAAATATTACAAAAAGATGGGCTTTTGTGCAAAATTACTACTTGGAGTAAAAACTTTAAAATTTTGGTTTTCTGGGCTGAGCATGATGGATATCCAACTTAGAGGTAAAGATTTTAATTTTTATTCTAACAGATTTGGTTTATTTCGCAAGTTTGTTAAAGAAGGGTTTTTTTGCAAATTGCCACTTAGAGGCCAAAATTACAAAACTTATTTTTCTGGGTTTGAAACTAGTGCCGACCAGATCTGGGTGATTATTTTGATTTTAAATCTCAATTGAATTGGTTAATCTAATTTTCTAGTATAAATATCTATATATGTAAAGATATATTCTAAAAGAATATTTTGTAAAATCTTCTGAAAACCCTAGAAACTGAAATTCGGCTATTAAAAAGGGCAGTAGCAGCCGTCCCCTTCCTTTGCAAAACAAAAGAATATTTTTACTATTGTTTTTTTTGGAGTTCAAAGCGAGGATTTTGGATTTTTGCGAAAGAAGGGGTTTTTCTTATTATCTTATTATTCGATTGATTCTTCAATAAGGTGAGTGACATATATTTGTTTTCTTACTATTCTATGCATATTGTATGTGATGATTTGTCTATTAGAATGCATGAGGATTATAGTGTAATGAATTATTGATGGATGGATGAATGAAAATCGAACTTTTCATGAAAGCTATGAATTGGTGATGAAATCTCTATATAGATGACTTAAGAATGTTAATAACCTAATAGAAATCATGGGTATGATGTTTTCTTTCATACTCTTGTTGTTTTGATTGTATGTGATGAGATTATATGTGTAGATGCACAAAAATTGAATAAAGATGAATTCTTTACTGTTATGTATACTTACGTACTGTTTTGATATTTTGATGAAGAAAAACTTGACTAATACATGTTGTAATTTCATATAATCATGGCCAAACTGATGTAAGTGGTTGTATGTGTCTTTAACAAATTTCGAGAGGGGTACTGATGTATACACACCGACACACACACACACACACACACACACACACACACACACACACATATACACACATACACACATACACACTTTTATATATATCTTGTTTTGAAGAAGTTTGTCGAAAAATTGATCAAAACAAAAATTTGATTTGATTTATGAACTCCAGTATGTTAGCCAAGTTGTATTTTATCATCACAGGATTTTTGTTTTTACAAATTTATGCTTTTAAAGATCATGTCGAAGTATCAATTAAAGTGCACGAATTTTAAAGTGGTCTGAGTATCAGCCGACAGTCGACCATCCACTTTTTAGACTAAAATGGCAGTCGACTGTCAATTGCGAGATTTTGGATTTTAGCATGCCGGTCGACCGTCGTATTTTTGAATTGTTTTTTACAGTCGACCGAAAGCTGCTATATGTGCTGTTTCGTTAAGTTTTTGTCGTTTTTCTTGAACGATTATTTCTTCGAACTTATGGATTATTGATCTACTATTTTAGATGATGTTTTCACTATAGATTACTATATTTTACAGAGAGTTATATTTTGATTTTTATAGAATTTAATTTGTATTTCTATGTCTTTAAGAAGCAAAATATATATGGATTTCAAGATATGGATGTTTTTTCATTTTCTACGCCTTCAAAATACGAAGCTTAGTTATTTGGAGGATTTAATATCTTATTTCAGTTCTGGAAATAGTGAGTATATTGGGTAAATTTGAATTTTTTTGATTTGAAAGTAGTTTTCTTAATATAAACGTTTTGATGATGAGATTAAGAGTTTTAATGAAAGATTTTGAGTTTTAATGTGTTGATATTTTAGTTGTGAGTCTCTAGAGGTTGAGTGAGATTCCTGTGAACCGGAAAATGAGATTTTGTGGATTTGGACTAGTTGAGTCTTGGGGTTGTTTTTGTGGAATTAAGTCCGGCAGGATACACCAACACTAGAGAAGGGGAATTGTGTTTTAATTAATAATAAGCAACTTAAGGAGAAGCGCTAGTGGAGATGTGATAGAACTTGGAAAACATAAGTATATGCTCTAGGGGTTAGTCCAACGGATGTAGTTCAGGACTGTGTGTTATTGTGTCCCAAGAGGACAGTTGGTATGTTCGCGTGTCGAGGGTCGGCAAGCCTATTCACGGAATGTACTGTGCATCTGTACGTCGAGGGTCGGCAGACCTATTCGTGGGGTACACGACAGAGAGGTGATTCTCCGGTTTTTGAGCTATGCTTACATGATGCTTGCGCGTTAAGGGTTGTCAGGCCTATCGCGGAGTAATCTGGATCTTGTTTTTATCACCGTAGTAGGATTAGTTGCATAACAAGGGATTAAACCCTATAAAGTGGAGAACGATAAGGGCTTGCACCGGACCTATGTAGTATGGAATGCATAGAATCCGACAAGTATGCATAAGAGAGTCATCATACTGCATTTGTGTTTTCTTGACTTGGTTTTATGCATGTTTGTTTTCTGTTTTCCTACACCTGACACTTAGCCTAGTTTCACTTGATATTTTCATACTTTATTTATTTTTATTTCATTATCCATGTATTACTATTGCGGGAATGTGTCATGAATTTATTCTTTATGCTTCATTTATATTGTATTTCTTTTGATGTCACTCACACCGTTATGGCTGACCCCTATAATTTTGGGAGTTAGGGTTATCTTTAGCCTCATGTTTTACAGGTAGGTACCATTAGCTTGGAATTTGGATGCTTATGGTAGAATGACAATATGGCTTATGCAAATTGTAAAAGAATGTGTTGTAAAAGAAATTGTAATTCAAGGTATTTAATTTTCTGCTGTGCTTTGTAAATAATTGATGTAATAAAAGTTAAAAATTTATCTGTATTTGGCTATGTTTACTATTACATTGAGGTAGATGCTAGAAATTGTGCCACGTATTTTTGAGTTTATTATATTGGAAATTCGGGGCGCTACAGGTACGTTCCGTGATGAATTCTGTGAGGGCTTGCCTTTGACTTTTCCAGGTTGGTAGCTGATGTCATGCTGGCGCAGCTCGATTGACCACTTGATCAATCAGCTGGAATTCTATGGTTTATTGAGGATCGCTTTGAGGGACTGGTCTGTAAGGACTCGAATGGAGTGGGCCTCAAAGTACGGTCTGAGTTTTCGAGTGGCCATCACCAATGCATAGGCAACCTTTTCCATACTAGTGTATCGGAGTTCAGCATTGTGCAGGAATTTGCTGACATAATAGATGGGCTTCTAAACCCCATCTTCCTCTCTGACTAATACGACACTGAGCACATGTTCCAAAGCAGTCAGATAGAGATAGAGGGACTCGCTCGGCTCTAGTTTGCTAAGGAGTATGGGATTGGCCAGATAGGACTTCAGCTGATCGACAGCCTACCGTTGAGAATCTTCCCACTTGAAGCTTTTCACCCCCAGAGGGCTTTGAAGAACGGGAGTGACTTTTCTCCGGCTTGGAGAGGAAATGGCCGATGGCCGCCAGTTGACCCGCGAGCCGTTAGTCTTCTTTGACATTTATTAGAGGGGCCATGTCCAGTATGGCCTGAATCTTTTTGGGGTTCGCCTCAATGTCCCACTGGCTGACCACGAATCTGAGAAATTTTTCTGAGGTGATGCAGAAGGCGCATTTAGAGGGGTTGAGTCTGATATTGTGGGATCACAGGACCTCAAAAGCCTCCTCGAGATCGCTGACGTGATCTTGTCCCCTACAGCTTTTGACGAGCATATCGTTGACATATACCTCCATGTTCTGGCCTATCTGATCCTTAAAGACCCGATTGACGATCCTTTGGTACGTGGCACCAACGTTATTCAGCCCGAAGGGCATGACCTGGTAACAGTAGAGGTCTTGGTCTATCACAAAGGCGATCTTGTGGATGTCTTGAGGGAACATTCTGATCTAGTTGTAGCCTGAGAAGGAATCCATAAAACTTAGCTTAGCAGCTCGTGACCTGAGGTCGCATCTATCAGGGCATCGATGCTCGGGAGAGAGAAGGATCTTCAGGACAGGCCTTGTTGAGGTTTGTACAGTCAATACAGATCTTCCACTAGCCACTTGGTTTCTTCACAATCAAAATATTTGCCAACCACTACAGGTAGTTGACTTCATGTATGAACCGCGCCGAGAGGAGCTTTTCCATTTCTTTCTTCACCGCCTGTTGCATGTCGGGAGAAAACTTATGCCACTTTTGCTGAACTGGCTTCGAGCCCGGGTGGACATTTAGTTTGTGCATGATGAGGTCCTCCGAAATCCCTGGCACATCTGAGGGCATCCATGTGAAGAGGTCGGCACTCCGAATGATACAGTTAATAATGGCTAGCTTTAGGTCCGGAGCAAGAAACTGGCTCACTCAAAATCATTTAGATTTTTTCTCCCCAAAGAAGGGGACCTCCTCCAACTTGTCGATGAGCTCCGAGTGTAACTGGATCCTATCAGATGGAAGTTCCACCACGTCAAGGGGGAAGACTCGGCCCCCCATTACGGCCATATATCATGAACGGGCGGATTCCTGATTGCCTCAGACAATGAAGACCCCGTGGTTGGTAGGAAATTTCAATTTCAGGTGGTAGGCAGAGGGCACCACCTGGAAGGTGCAGAGGTCGGATCTACCTAGGATGACATTATAGGCAGCTTTGACATTGACCACCATGAAGTCCATTGCCTTTGTCCGGATGGTTGGGGCCATTCCGGCTATTACATCAAGTGTGATGATTCCCTCAATTTGGACAGGAATGCTCGAGAATCAGTGGAGCGTGTACCTGATTGGCTTCAGCCTCTTGTGAGAGAGTTTGACTTTTCGAATGTGTCCAGAAACAAAATATTGGCGGAACTTCCATTGTCAACTAGGATGTGGCCGACCTCTTGATTAACCATGTCGAAGCTAACTACTAGGGCATCGCAATGAGGAAGTCAGAGGTCATCCAGATCTTTGCTGGAGAATGAGACCGCCACTCCATGAACCCCGGGGGGCAGATTGTTGTGGATTTCATTAACTTCTCGTACGAAGACTTTGTGGGAGGTGCTTGACTCTCCCCCCATGGGTCCGCTGTGGACATAGTGAACCCCCCAGCTTCTTCGGGCTCGGGTTCCACCTCTGGATGCCTACTGGCCGTTCGAAGAGGGGGCGAAGTCTTCTGGTCCCTCAGGTTAGTTCGGGTGAACTCTCTTAGGTACCCCCTCTAGATAAGGGCCTCAACCTCGTCTTTGAGGGTCCGACAATTATCAGTCTCATGCCCGTGGTCCTGATGGAGCCGACAGTAGAATCTCCAGCTCCTTTTCTTGTTATTGTTCGCTCGGGAAGGATGGCGGACGATCTCCTTATCCTTAATTTCCAAGAGGATGGCTAAAAAACTCTGATTAAGCGGAGTGAACCTCTCGAGTCAGGGGGACTGGAGGTTTTCGTTTGTGGCGGAGTGCATCTTTCTGAGCCTTCTTCGTAGGCTCAGAGTCATCGGCCTTTCTCTTCCCCTTGGCTGGGGTTTCTTTCAGGCCTTCAGGGTGTAGAGCCTCCTCGGCTCGGATGTATTTTTCGACCTTGTTGAGGAGGTCAGAAAAATCAATGGGAGACTTCTTCGCCAAGGAGGCCTTCAGCTAGTCGTGGAGAACATTGTGTTGGAAGGTTGCGGACGCGACGAAAGCGTCGAGAGAAGAGTCCGACCTAGCCTCGGCGGTGAACCTTCACATGAAGTCTCGAAGGGAATCTACTTCCTTCTGCTTGAGGTCGAGAAAACAAGCGCATGCGACTGATCACGAAGTGAGCAAGGAAGCTCGCCTCGAGCTGGTCGAATGAGAAAATCAAGTTGGGGGTGAGCTTGGAGAACCATTTCTTGTAGGCGCTGGAGGAAAGCTTCATCCTGTCTCGCCGGCTGAGTCTAGC
Organism: Hemerocallis citrina; assembly: GCA_017893485.1. NCBI lineage: Eukaryota > Viridiplantae > Streptophyta > Magnoliopsida > Asparagales > Asphodelaceae > Hemerocallis > Hemerocallis citrina. The sequence goes on along the minus strand of CM030360.1, from coordinate 287,619,824 downwards.
TGTGAGACTCACTGCCTTGGGCTTCCTCCCGGCGAGGGTTTTCGTTTTGATGCTCAGTTCTGGGCGCACCTCGAAGGGATTGGAGGACCACATTTTGAAAATCTCGGAACTCGACTCTCGTGATTGGGACCTATTTTTCTTGACTGTTCTGGGATGGCCTATCTCTCGGGGCACCTCTGCTCTCGACCATGGGATGGGTTAATGCTGTAGGTCAGAGCTCGGTTGGAGTGAGCAGCTGCGTCCCTCGATCGGCTGAGCTGGAGCCTGAGGTCATCCACAGGCTGTCGGTTATTGATGACGTACCGAAGGTCATCAGCGACCGAGCAGGAAGAGCTCGGGCTAGGTTCTGACTGACCCTCGGATCTCAGACTTCGAGACCCATGTGTGTTAACGTGATTGCGAGAAGGATGCGCAGGGGATGACGTCCTGCCGTGGACGCTCTCTTGGCTTTGGGTGCCATGGAAGGGAACGGCCTCGGCGTGAGATCCGAGTCTGAAGTCGAATTACTTTGTCTTTTTCTACAGA